>JAHLJT010008446.1:144247313-144299394 GCA_031308135.1 Acheta domesticus | reverse complement strand
TTTTTGAAAAACTTCATTAAAAGTAATTTGAAGCACTTTAACTCGCAAATACAATAGTGTTTGCAAATTGCTTGAAATGTGCGTACTAATGAAATGAAAGATCTTTCAAAAAATTACATTTATATAATTTTGAAAAAACAAAAAGTATCCCAAAATGAACTTTACGTCGTATTAAGCAATGCAAATAGCACTATGCGTTCGAAAAGTTTGAAGAAATAATTTGGAGCCCTTGAGGAGAAAATGACGTTTGAGCATTTCTGAAAGTGCGGAATTTTTAGCTAGTTTTCACAGAAAACAGTTGAGTTTTCCAGAAACTTTATATGACATTATTTAAAACACATGTTCTCATAAATATAATGTGAACAAATTGCCCTTAATGTAAATATTAACAACGTGAGAGACAAGTCAAAACATTTCATTTATGTTTGATGTTTAAATCATGTCAAAGAGTACAATTAATACTCTCGCTACCAAAAGTTTAAAAGAAAAATGTGGAGAAGTTTTTGAGAAAATCTTGTTTTTGTTATTTTTTTAAATTGCACCTTTTGCACCCAATATTGCGCAAAAATTACTAAACTTTTTAAAAAAAGGACATGACTTTCATGAAAGAAATGACTGTGGAAAACTAAGTTTATTTGAAGGAAAAATCTCTATCTTCAATTTTGTAGTTGTAGGAAGACGCTGAAAAAATTCAAACTTTTGTAATATTCGAAAATTCGGAGTTAACCCTGAAAATCGGACCTATCTCACCTTTATAAGAGTATTTTACTTTATTCTTACAAAAAATTTAAAGAAAATTTCAAGCCGTTTTTTGAGAAAATGTTGAGAACATAGGGGGGGCTTCATGTAATGTACTCCCAAATTTTGAAGAAAGTTTTTCAAAATTGCAGCACCTCAAGTGGAGCCAGATTCACTGGGAAATATCCATTTTGGAAGAACTCGTACGTATGGTTTAGGAGCTAGTAGTGTTCACAAACTGACCTGACGAATGGACGTATTGAAAAAAGAAACACTTTTTCGGTATCTTGGAATCTCAAAACGTATCTCCCTTAAAATCTCGAAATCGAATTTCCGCTGCATTACATAAATTTCCATATACTACGTATATTACTCCGTATATACGTATGTATACGGGAAAGGAAGTCGATTCTGAGAAAATATTCTTTCGCTACTTTTGGAAAATAGTCACAATTTAATTAAAAATTACGTGAAAAACTAAAAATATTTTTAAAGTACTGTACTTGAAATAATTTAAAGATGTATTATTGATGAGATTACATTAAGGAAGAAATGTTGAGATTCAATATTGAAGGTACGGGCCAAGTTTAAAAAAGAATTACTACAATTACTGTAGTGTTCTTCACAAAGAAACGGATCAGTGAGCTGTCATATTGAGGTTTTTAGAGAAAAACTCAGTATTTGGGAGTCGTAACGTGTATTTCCATCAAATCTCAACATCGATTACTTGCAGTATTACATAATTTTTCCTGTACTTCTTAAACGAGAAAGTAAATGAAAAAGAATGAGTTATTACCATTCTTTCTTCCTAAGACTTAAAAGTGTTCCTTCTTGGAAAAAATGTACGAACTTTTCTTTACATTGAGAAGAAATTAGGCCGAAGAAAAGAAAAAAGCATTACTAAGCGTATAAGGGACAAAGAATAAATTACAAAATTCATGATTAATTTTGTCGTTAACAAAATTGTCAGGGATACTGAAGATTTCATTCGAGAGAGCGGGTAAAATTGCTGCCTGGACAAGGGCTGGGTCGCGTCCCACCTTCTCTCACAAGGAATCGTTACCGGCAACGGTGTTCTATTTTCGATTCCTCTGTCCTTGCGTCCCTCTCTGATGACTGTGCAGACTATATTTTTTCGATCCACTCACCTCTTCCTGAAGGCGCACGTCTTGTGATGTCTGCATGCGCGTGATTCAGATTCGGGAAGCGCTTTCATCAGAGGTTCCGCCTTAAGAAAATGTATTATTTCATACTATGGATGCGACACTATGGATGCGACTAGCATGCGAGAAGCTGCGACAGCTGTAAAGAAACTCGCTACTACTGTTATTGCAACTGCATCTGCTACTTCTACAACTACTTCTGCTGCTACTTCTACCGCTACTGCCACCGCTTCTGCTACTGCTACTACAACATCGCTGTACGCTACTTTATGTGGCTGATTGCAAACCGGAGGGTTATTGTATTGCCGTATTGAGAAACCGTATTGCAGTATACGCCCTAAATACATTGCAAAAGTTGAATTTATTCCATCTAACTATATTATCAGTGACAACCATTTCAATAATTTATTTTTCAAAACAAAAGAGCAACAGTTTTTACATTAATATTTACAATTACAAAACAAGTTTTCAGGTACTTGTAAATATTAAAATATATTGTAATTCATGGTACATTTTGAAAACAACTGCCATAGTTAGACACACAACTATTTACACTCGATTCTGGCTCCACTTTAAGCAATCGCATAAACAATTGCAACAAAATTTAATAACGTTTTAGTCAGTAATCTCCTACTCAGAATATCTAATCCCCTTCTCTAGTAATCTGTAATCTCATTAGTATTTTCAGATAAGAGCTTTTACGATTTTTTAAAAAGTAGACTTATAGATATTGTTTGTAATGCATTGAAAAAATTGATGTATGTTGCAGTAGGCTGTGAAATAAAAATGGATGTAGTTAGCTGTGAAATGCCAGTGCGTTTGTTATTTGATGACGCTCACTTTCTCCGACCAATCAAAAAATGTTCAATTCCAGTATTTAGCATCAGCATCATTTTTATACGGTTGAGGACACATCACGATATGTAGTAGTATATGATTTGCGCTGATTGATATAGTGATAGTTGATATTTTTACGAATGAATGACATTCTGGGTCAATTGATACAAATTTATTTCTTTAGTCCATAAAAGCTCTTTCCATACTTTTATAATCACATTGCTAACTTCAGAGCTTGTTATTAAATTCGATGAACTTGTATTGAGGGAGTATGTTATGGCCTTACATGTGATTAATTTACTTTTAAAATTCAAATTAAACCATTAATTAGTGAATTTGACTTAATTGGCATTCGGACTGTAACATTCATCACATATACAATCATAACATTCTTCTTCAATACGGGTTCATCTAATTTAATCACTATCTCTGAAGAGATCAACCTGTGCATAGACATGTTAGTAATGTTATGAGATATATTAATACTCCCAATGACCCAATGAATTATATTATTAAACTAATTTTATACTTAGTACATATAATATTTCACGGAACAATGAATAATTAACGGTGAATTGCGAAGGATAGCAATTTATGGTTTTGTCATAATGTTCAAAACCATTCTCATAAAGTGCATTAACTAACTCACAATTGCTGCCGTCCACTTGATGGACAGGGCGACGATCGCGACAGGATGTTTCAGGTATATTTCATAATTACTGCCATGATTCATTGGTTTCCTCTCGCGCACCAGCGCCTTTCAACAACGTGTCGGCACAATTTATATAAATATTTTGTTAGTATAAACAAGTTGACATTCCATGTGACGATTGATAAATAGCCTAAGAAGAACACACACGTGCCAATTTTATCTTCTTTCCATTTCTGTATCTTTCCTCGTTAATTAAGAAGCATAACTAGTAAGTATATTATTTCCAACTCAGACTTCGCCACATTAGTGCACTGATTTCTTTTACTTCAAGCAATAGAATCAATATAGTTTTACGGTGAAAACTTTTTTTCAAGTTTCGTAATTATGTTTACTATTTACCCTATTTGCGTGTAAATTATGAAATTCTATTCCAGTTCTTAAAAAGGTTGAAATCGGCCTGTCTTCTTAACTATTTTCAAACAATATTGAAGATGAGTCCAAATAATTTAAAGACAAACAATTGCTGCTTACTTTCTTTACTTTCTAACAACTGTTGCTTCTTTAAGCACCTTAAACCGTACACATGTAAAACAGGATAATTGTATCTCTTTACTACGTAGTAGAATTATATTATTAAACTAATTGTATACTTAGTACATATAATATTTCACGGAACAATGAATAATTAACGGTGAATTGCGAAGGATAGCAATAATAGAGAGACGTAGTAGAGACGTAGTAGACGTAGTAGAGAGAATTGTAATGCTGTGGCATAATAGGTTACTTTTGCAAGGATAACTCAATTTTGAGAAAATTTTGAAATTATTGAAGTTTCTTATGAAATACTCCAAAATTCGAAATAGTATTGAGAAACTTAAAAACGAGAAAGTGAAAATGTCGAAAAGAGTTATCTTTTCTGTATCGTAAACAATACGCCAGGAGCCTCGCCAAAGATTCGTAGTTTTCTGGTAGTTCGAAAAATGTCCATCCTCGTCTGCCTGCATTTTGTCAAGAAATTTCGGTATGCTGGACGAAAAGATGTACTGATAATACGTCCCATCTCGTCTGAGATATTCTCGATGGGAGACCATTTAAGCGATACGGGCTCCAAGAAATGATGTCAACATGATAAACACTGGCTTGCAATATGTCTGCAGTTGTCGATATAGCGTTTCACACTTAAAACTGTGCATCCTGCAGAGAGATCAAGAAACGTGGGGCTACTGTGTCTCTACCTGGCGCCAGACCGTTAAATTGACAGTGATGAATGCAATTTAGTGTTGCAGGCTCTCACGTCCCACACCAGGTGTCTTGAAGTGTGTGACCCAATAGCCGCAGAACTTAGTGCTGGTCGTGTTCCACAGTACATAGATCCGCTGGTCATCTCTTTCGAGGCAGAAACGGGAATCTCTCAGGTGACTCTCGAAGGTCACTGATCATTGACATGTACGACGATATTGTTGTATCCTACCTACATAACTAAACCTATCTGTTTAGTTATGAATAGGTTCCAACCATTTCCTTTCAGTATATCTACTTTTGTCGCAGAGTGTATTTTCTTATAATTTGGTTTTAGAGAAAGAGTACTTAAGTAACAAATGAGGAAATTTTTCAGTTTTGTAGATTTCAAAGATTATACTAAAATACTTTTATCTTCGCATGCTCATCACGGATACGTGTACAACTACAATTCAGAGGCGAAAAATAGAGAACCGGGGAAAACATCCGTACTTATCGCCGCCAAGAAATGCGAAGGCGCAATTGTTTTCGTGAAAAGTGATGGACCTTTTTTACTGTCATTCTGTAAAAGTTAGATATTGTGCGCAAAGGACCAACGGTCCAAGGAAATATCATTAAGGCATCATGCCAAAGTTGAGCCAAGGCATTAAGATAAAAGACCGTGGGAAGCTAACCAACGGTGTCCACTTGCTCCGTGACTCCGTGCCAGCCCATTTGCCGTGGAAGGTGGCACATGCGACCGCTTGCATGCTGTCCCTTCCTTCCAATTCTTCCAATCCGGCAACTAATGCTTTTTTATATATCTCCTGATTAAAGAGTTTGTTGGCTAACAGTCGTTATATGGACGACGATGAGATAATAGACGCGAATCCAGTTCAAGCGAATCTAGTTCAAACATCTAAAGTGAGGATGGTTACAACTAATGTTTACCCTCAACGCTTCGAAGGATGGGAGTGGTGCTTCGAGTATATGGGTAACGAACTAATTCAACGGAATTATACATATTACGGCCCTTTGCATTACAATATTTTTGTGATTCAGTTTGCACGTTGATTTTTCCTTTCTGTAGTTTCTTCTCGATCTACATCTAGCTTCTTTCAAAATTTTCCCCTACAGAGCAAATTACTTGTGTCTCACAATGTCATTTTTTCTATTGATTTTCTTTTATCTTTCATTAATCTTAAAATTTTATGAATAGAGTTCTTTACAGATCAGATGATTTTGTCAGTCTTTTCCAAATCCTTTTCCAGATGCATCTATACTTGTGACTCTCAGACGTGTACGACGGCATATGCAGCCGTATAAACAGTGGCGGCTCCCGTGCGTGTCTTAAGTGGAGGAAACACGACAATTGCAAATATTGGCGCCCAGCAGGGGCCCAATGTTGATTCAAATAGACAAGAGATGGTAGTTTAGAGGAGAAATTCCTCCCCTTAGATCGTAGAGCATCGTTTCCTCTTCTGGTCGCTACAACGCAGTGTAATATGGCTCATTGATACACGAAAGAAAGAAATGCTGAAAATTCCTCCTCAAAGCGAATACAATTTTTCGCGACGCTTAAAAAGCGTACGCAGTTTAAACTTAATCAATGCCAGCTACCTGATAACTATGAACTAAAAAGTATACATTTTCCCTCACATGAGGAAAAGCAAAAATGAAAGCAAACATTTTCCGCCCAAAGGAAATTCTCTATAACTTCTGCTACTATAATTTTGCCTTAGAACTAAGGATTAAGGTCCTAGATGGCATTTTTTACCGAAAAATCTGAAGCAATAAAGCGATTTGAAACTGTTCGATTTTTAACGCCAAATAACTGATATCGAACCCAACTCAAGGCTTCTATTTGTAGTTGTCACCTACATCTTGAAAACGCATTGTAGCGGAAAAGTTGCTGTATTCACAATGAAAACACAAAATTTCCTATAATAACGTTGTATTCATTTTACTTTCTGTTTACGGCGTACTTACGTAATTATCCGGCGGAAATCGGAGATTTATAGACAGATAAACTAGTATTGTGGGGCGCTGGTATCGATTAAGGGAATAAATGTTGTTCAAATACAATTAAGGACTTGTTCCAACACGTTGTATGTGTCTTTGATACCGAAATATTGGTTGATGGTAAAACGTCTGTGTTCGTCTATGGTCAACGTTAGCGCCTAACGCTTTCACAAGATTTTCTTCAAAATTATATTCCTCGATCAATCTAGGCAAACTCGAAGGCCTGTGAATTTGAAAATGATATTTTGAGAGGTATTTTGCCTGAAGCTTTAAAACAATTTTCAAGATTTTCTAAATAATAGCTCCAAATATTTTGATTAAACTTTTTTTTTCGGAGAAAGCAATGAATTCTTAATAAATTGCTAGGACTAATTTTCATTGAATTCTATGAATTTTCAAAAATTGCAATCTTTTTTGCATTTTCTTCGACGACTCACTAAAACTACAATATAAAGAGACAGCATAATGAAATCTCTGCTTCAAAGCCAAATCTTTAAATAAGGTCACGTACAAATAAGATACATGTATAAGGTCACGTTCTTTATTCTGGACCTCAAGAAAATGTGCGCAAATAATCTCCTCCCCCATACGTCACATACAGTTTTTACTGTTTTTGACTAAATAAATATTATAAATAATATATATATAGTATTAATATATAATATATAATATTACAATAAATATTATTACAAAATAAATATTATAAATATACAATTTTTTAACATTAGAAGTTTTCGAATTTTAAAATTTTCGAACGACTTTAAATTTTTTCGTTGAATTTTTTGATCAGAAATAGCACAGGACACCAAAATAGTGCAGATCCTACTTTGGCAATTTTGTATTTTAGAAAATTGTAAAATATTTACATTGCAAAAGTGCAATGAGATTCTTTCCTTTGTGAAATTTGTTATGAAAAATAGATGTGTCAATAAGATGATGCCCAATTGTTTTAAAAAAGGGTAGTTTTCGCGTAATGTTATCTGAAAATAAATGTAATTTATAATTTATTGTCATAAGCGGTTCATTTTTTTTCTTTAATTATCTCCCTCCCCTAGAGCAAAGGACACTGAATAATGGGGTAGGTCTCATTTTCGTTGAACTCTCTGAATTTTCCAAACTTGCAAGTCAAAATTAATACGTGGAAGTATGTACTGTTGTAGCAGCTCTGGCTTGTATTGTAGGGTATTACTAACATAAATATAACAGAAAATCAAATATTAGACAAGATGACAAAGATATTTTATCTATTCGAGAAAGATATCTTACTTCGCCATTCGTCGCTCGTGAAGTACTAGCCTTAAAGTTGTTCTTCATGGTTTTACATAATAAAAAAGCTGACGTAATTTGACGGTACCCGGTTATTAATTAGTGCAATTATCTAGACAGGAATTGAAATAGAGTAAAACTAAAGTAATTGTATTTATATCTCCACTGCGTCGTCCCTCTCGGCTTCAGAACCTGCATTTCGGACTTGCGTGTCTTTCCCATCATGGTTGGTAACAAGGTTCTGCCGAAACATCTAAATGGCTGATATAGTGATCAAATGGGCGGAATGGCAATCTCATTAATGAGGCTAATGGCACAAGAGCAAGAGGCACAGCAGTACATTGGAGTGATCGTAGTCCGGTAATTACATCGATACATCCCGACTCCAGAGACATCACGTGCGCGGTCGAATCTTAAATCAATGGCATCTCAGTTATGAAACATGCCGTGTAGAAGCAGTATTTCGGGATGTAAATAATTTGTTTGACGATGAGAGTGTACTTGTAACCAATGACTGCTTCATGATTACTCATATTCTCAATCTAACGAAGGATAATAACGACGAATCTGTATAAAAAAGGAAACCATAAGGGATAAGCCTTTTCATGTTAATCCATCCTAAGCTAATTCCAAAAGGCTTCATGGAAACTTCCAAAAGGCCACTGCTATTTCCAAAAGGCTTCAAGGAGAAGAAAAAATTTAATTAAATTGGATTTCTCAGGGAATCTGATTCCAAAAAGCAATATCAGTGCTGTCATGAATGCGATTTAAAAAATAAAGTATCCCAAGGATACGAATAAACATCAACGAAGCAATAACACGTTCCTATCATGTCCAAGTTAGTAGGATTGAAATGTCAATTTTCATCTAAGTAGACTCAACTCGTGAGAAATTTACAGCAGCAAATTAAAATTAATGTAAAAATATCAGAAAGAGAATTTAGAGGCAAATGATCATCCACTTATATTCCTGATTATGTATTTATCTACAAAGATAATTTGACCGTATTTTCTTCTGACCGATCTTCTGACCGTAATTTAAAAGAGTGAATACGGGCACACAAGTGATTAATTTCTCGTACATAAGTTAAATTAATGGGTTGAAATTAGTATATTTAAAAATCATTCATAAACATAATGTACCATGAACTATCATTATCATTTTCTTTCCTTATGTGTATATTATGATGCAAACAATGGTAAATATTACAAGAGTATGGTAAAAGGAAGGCAATACAAAATACACAATTGAAGCGTATACTAGATGCACCTACTAGAATAAGATGCATGCTAGGACAACCCTTGGTGTGCGTTCGCTGGGTGTTGGGAACGAATAGACACACATATACTGTTTATTCATTTTTATATAGTCTGCGCAACTACAAAAGAATTTGGTTTTTGTTGTGTAGATCACTGCTTCACTGGTACAAGTGCCTCAGGATAAATGTTTCAAATTTCTAGAGCATGTAGAGGGAACGGAATTAATCACTGCACACGCCAATGAATACAGAGTGGGAATTTTCAAATAATGGAGTTACTTGCATTTACATATGTGGCATTTGCTTGTGATTTTTAGGCAAACCAACATGCACAGATGTTCGACAGAAATATCCCTGACGCCTTCAAGGAGACTTCATGTACCTGCCGCACATCTGTGCATTAGGATTACCTAAAAATCAGGGGCATATGCCACGTCGATAAATGCATGTATCTCTGTTGTTTGCGATTTCCCATTAAATGTTCGTCGGCCAAAGTGATTATTTTCGACACTGTACATTCTCTAGAAGTTTGTAAAATTTATTCTAAAACATTATGTACAATAAGGAAGCATAAAAATGATACTATTATACTTCACCACGGATTGATAACAATTATCAAACTTGACTTTTTACAAGGATTTGCGTCCTTTGAAATACTCTGCAAAAAAATCAAGGTTTCGTTGGCAAGGACTGATATTGTTTAATTGACTTGATAACGCATACCCCTATTTTTTCACATTGTAAATATGATGAGAGGGAGAGTTCGAATATTCCAAGCTTGCCAAAATAACCACCTTAATGCGCACGTTATTACATAATCTACGCGTCAAGAAGTGACTCAGCGAACATGAAATTTCACTGGCACCTCATGCAGAGACGTTCAGCTCGGGTGATTCGGATTGGTCTCAATCTCTTTCTGCTCAGTAAGTTATGAAAATACTGGTAAAAATGCAAAATATTTCGTGTACTAGTAGTAGTATTTAAATATAAATGGTGAGAGTGAAATGATAGTAGATATTGTAAGTCCGTTTCCAGACTCCGATAATTGTTATGAAAAGATTTACGATGACTTTGTCTAATATTCCTTATACTTCTGGAGCGTTTAGTAACTTGAACACGTTAATGACAACAGCACAATATATTTTTTGTCGGATGTCATAACATACGTGGGACACATGTGTTCGCATCAGACGAGAGTGACCTCGTGACAGTTACTGAGAGTTCCGCACTCAGCTCGCAATGTGAATCACTTACCAAGGCTAACATTAATTCTTTAATCTAGTGAGTTATTGTAATTATTTGTTTATTTAAAATGTGAAAAAGAAAAAATAATTGACCAAAGAATTTGTTTAGTTTATGGCAAGGAAACAAGAGTTTATTTACGGTAACTGGTTGTATTCCTAAGTAAAAAGCTCGGGGTTGACATGGCAAATATTAGCAACAAATGAAGTGATAGATGGATGCGATTTTGTACCGCACCGCCAAAGCCCTGTAATCGATTGTGGGTGTGGGCAGTGTGGGTAGTCGCAGGTGGCAGTGGCGAGGAGGTGGTGAGGGTGGGGGCGTGGGCGGGGCTGCTTGGGTATTTCCTGAGCTGGGCGCGTAGGCGGGGAGGGCCGGGCAGGTGGCAGAAGGGCTGGGGCCGGGGCCGGGGCGGGGCCGGGGCGGGGGCGGGGCGGGGACGCGGGCGCGCAGGTGCAACGGCGCAGGCCGCCTGCACCTCGGGCGCGCGTAGGTCGCTCGGCCGCCGCCAGTGCGTGCGCGTCCGGCGCCCATGCGCACCGCGCCGTGGCCGCCCACGATCTCAAGTTCGAACGACGCGCGCGCAGAAAGCCGGGAAACTAAAGAAAGGAGAGCGGGGAGAGAGTTACATATATGGGCGCGCGGAGGCTTGGCCGGCCAGCCCGGCTTGGGTTACTCCGGCGCGAGGGGCCGGGCGAGCGCGGGGCGGGGCAGCGGCGGGGAGGCGGGGCGGCGGGGACGCGTGGTGGGGACTATCATCGCAGCGCCCGCCGTACCAGAATACCAGTCACACTTTACATACACAGCCCATGCCAAGAGAAGCTATTTTGAGGCGCTTGGTTGGTGGGTCAACCGCCAGGTTCGCAACTATCGCACATTCCCGCGCGGGGCGCTGGCGCAGCGCAGTGGCGCGACGCGGCGCGGCGCGAGCCCCGCCGGGCGCACGAGCAGGCCGGAGGGCGTGTCCAGTGCGGCTCCGCTCGCCGCCTCTCTTAACGTAGGGCAGGTTGGCGTCGCGCGCGGCGAGAGGCGAGCCCGGAGGCGAGTGCGCTCAGGTGCGCGTTTAGGTGCGCACTGAGTCGCGAGCTCGCCCCGCGCGGCGCCTCGCCGCGGACGCGGGCGCCCGAGCGAACAACCGGGCGGCGGGGCTGCGGGGGCGGCGGGGGCCGCGGCGGGAGGCAGGCGCTGGGGGTGGGGACTTCTTCCACCGCCACCCGCGCGCTCTCAGCCGATCTCGGCGGCGGCGACGGCGGCGACGGCGGCGGGCGGCCTCCGAGCGACGGCCGAGACTGCAGGCGCTGGCATCGGCAACCCTGCACGCGCCGCGCCGCCCCGCGCCGGGGCCTGAAATAGAGCCGAGGTGGAGGCGCCGGCGCGGGCGGGGCCCGGGGCGGCCTTCGTGCTCTCGCGCCGCGCCGCGCCGCGCCGCGCCGGCCTCTTCGCCTCTTGATCGGGTGCCGCCTGCGACACCTCCCCTCCCCGCCCCTTCGCACCGCCCCCTCTTTTGCCTTCCCTTTCGCGCCCCATTGTGCTCTTCGCCCTTCTCTCCCTTCTTCCCTTCCCGGTCGCTCCATTTCGTGCCCCCTGGACGCTACCTGCCGCGCGCACGCTCTTGCCTGCGAGCGCACGGGCGGCGAGACAACCGCCAGACCGTTCCGCGCGCGCTGCCAACGCAGTCACCGGGAGAAGCTGCAGGCGCGTGACTCATGCTTCCGCGCCGTGGCGAGGGGGAGACGGGGGGTGGAAGCGGGGGCGGCCGGCAAGAAGTCGCCTGGGCGCGAAGCGGGGCGGCGGGGGCGGGGCGGAGACGCGAGGAAGGCGTGGCCCCACCCTGCGCGAACTGCGCCAGCGACAATGACAATATCTAGGCAATCTGTTCAAGGCATTATGCAACGTTATAACGCCTTCAGACATTCCGGCTGCCAAAATTCTAATTTTATACTGGCACGGAGGGACACATATTTTGACGATGAAAATAGGCCTGGAAGCTCAATTTTCGGTGTCGAACATCACCGTATGTCTCATATAGTAGCTCAAACTACTTCCAAAGTGAACTGCTACGGAAGAAATAAGCAAATATATTACATAAAACTAGCATATTTTGTGTAAACATTAATTCATCGTCATCAGATATAAATTCAATCCATTACTATCTAGTGATAATATTTGTCATATCTAACTGAATTTTCTCTGAAATGTCACGGATAGCTGAAATTCCAGAAAACGTCTTGAAAGGATTTGGCAGTGAAATCATTACACAAAGAACAAAATCTGAGAATTAAATAATCATTGATTTGTTCAGGGAGATTAATTTTTTTAAAAATAAAAGAGTATATACTTCATATACGAGAACATTTAGAATGTTTTAAATTGTTACTATAAGACATCTGAATGACATTTTATCTCATATCTTTCATATGAGAAGATCGCGTATGGAGAAGGTTCCTGCAGATTGACATTGAACTAAATAAGTGCCAGAGAGCCACAGCGTTGTTTTGTAGTTCTTAATGGGACACTAAACGTGCGCAAGAGGTGTTCTTTGGTCCAAACTATTTTTGAATGTGCACCCACTCCAGGTTGCGCAAGTTGCGATGACGTTTGTACTTTTATAGCTGAATGTACACACACTTCGCTTTCACGAGTTCATTAAAAGCTTCCGGGTCGTCACGTCGGACTTAAAATAACGAAGGTGCGTATTTGAACCAAGCATTCGGAACTTTTTAAGTCTCCCTCCTGTGTTGTATTGAGAATTGAAGTGACGTTCGACGTTATTATCAGAAACGTTCAATGGTACTGCGAGGCACTGTTGATTAGGTAGTTGTTTTGTGCTCAAGTGCTCTTCAATTCATGCACGTAAGAGTCAAAATCATATGCGATCGTAGGTATTTTGGCGTTGGCTAGTGTTTTTAGCTCATCGGAAGCTCCGGGAGCTCTCGGGTATTTTGGGGAGGCGACTAGCGAAGGTATCTTCGCGCGCTTCGTTTACGCTAGTGCATCCGGTTCTCTGGCACATTTCTCCTTCCTTTTGGTTATTTCCTCACACCGCCTGAGCAAAAAGCAAAAATATTTTTGCGGATTTTTATTCTAATGCCGTCTCTTGATTACAATCTGTCATGTTTTTTTCGCATACGTCGATTGCCTCTAATGATTGACTACGAGAAATCGCTATTCGTATCGTTTACTCTGTTATATACTATAAATGCAAATAATTACAGGATCTCCAAAATGTATATCGTAGTTATGCGCTACGTAAATACATTTTTCATAGACAAGTCGCCACTGAGAAATTTTAGTAGACGTGGTATATTGTCTTTGTGAAGTTCAGGGATATTAAGTTTGTTATATAAGTGCAGTTGCGTATTTAGGGCTGTATCGTCACATACCATGTGTATTTGAGAACCCCGCTCAGTATGAGTATGAGCAAGATAATAAAATTAGTACAGGAAACATTGGTGTGAATACCGTCAAAAGTATTATTTCAGAGACATAACTATTGTCTTTAAAAACTATGTACTGTTAAAAACTATGTAAAAACTACTCAAACATGTTTCACGAATTTTGCCGAAGTTCCATTTATTCAATTACCCTACCATTTAATAATACAACATCTCCGTTTAATTACTTTTATCACGTCATAATTATAAGCAGAGATGTAGTTATGACAGTGTTTACACAACAAGAAATCATATTAATGTTTATTGTTGGATTGCTGACTTATTGAACCATACGTAACATACTTTACAGATACAGTGGAAATATTAGGTAATGTAAAGTTATACATAAAATGTAAAATTACCTAATTATCATACGGTTCATAGAAGATTAATGGCCGTTTCTCCAGTACTTATTTTTGAAAATATCGTACTTTAATTGAAGCAAGGGAATGCAAAACAGACATCCTAGAAGTATAACATAGAAAATGCCATAAGTGAGCAATTTTCTTGTGTTTCACCGTATTAAACCGGGTAAAATTAATTTAACAACTGTTACTGGAATAGTTTACTAATTTCCTCGTGTGATAGAGCCAACTAATTCTTACACGAGCGTGCGTACGGGACTGCAAAATGCGTGTCCCGAGGCCCTGGCGGTGAATGGTGGAGGCGGCAGCGGCAGCGGGGTGGGAGAGGGAGTGGGCGTGGCGGCGGAGGGCGACGCAGCGGCTGAGCAGCGTCATCGCGCCGCCGCGGGCGTCGGCACGGCCGTCGGCGCCGCCGCGCCGCGCCGCGCCGCGCGTCTGCGCTGTGTCCGTGGCGCCGCCCCTCCGCCGCCGCCCTCACCTGCGACTTGCATCATCGCGGGCCGCCGCCGCGCCGCTAGCTCCTCCTCCTCCTTCCGCTCCGACGGAACATCCCGCGCACCTGTCCGAAGCCTGCCCTTCCTTTCCGCGCCCAGGCTCCCGCCTCGCTGCTCCTGGCACACGGCTGCCTCACACAGACGAAAAGGAACTGAACTGCTCTTCACCAGATGGAAATTTCAAACTTGATATATTGCTAACGCGTAATTGGATAAAAAAGTTATTATTGGGATGGAAAGGTAAAATAAAATATATAAAATAGTAGGTGACTCATGTGACCTCTGTATGCATTGGTCAAGTTATTTTTTTTAGAACCCAGTTTCGTTAATAGCCGTAATAATTATATGAAGATAATATGAGTAGTTCGGGACCGATAATCTGAAAACATAATGACACAATATTAACGAATTACATTAGTTTCCGTTCTTAAGCACACATCACGAATGAGTTATAGGGAGATGAACGCTAGGGGTCAATTTTTTCATTGCTTTCCACACACGATATTAATGGCAATTAACCTCGAAGATTCACCGTCAAACAATTCTCTACATTGTTAGTACTCTTCGAAAGGAAGTAGAATGAATCTTAAGATCGCCTTAAGTAGGGCAGATAATACATCTTTCGAAGATGCAGGGACCCTTTAAGTACTCTTATTGCGCACTGCTTGACTCGTCAGCATTTAAGATTACTCATATGTAACATATGTTAATAGTAAAACCCTCTCATGCCTCATTTTTGTACGCAGAGTGTGGCTCAGAATATTTGTTACAAACTTCTAATGGATGTGTGGGAGTGATGATCACTTTTCCAATTGAACATAAAATGGGAAACATGTCTCGAAGTTACACATGTAACATTTACCCCTGATAGTTAGGCAATACATCTTACAGCAGTGGTTTGCAGGAACGGAAATCCTATTGCAGGGACGTTGTATGCCAAACGGACCACGGACGACGCACGATCGATGATGACAGGACATGTCACGTCCTTATTTACACGCACGTACATTCATATGCACTATACTATCACCCTTGTCGGAAGACCAATCGGGAGCTTAAAGCTTGTCCCTGCTGGGGCGGTGTCCCGCTGGTGAACAGACGGACAGACGTTTTACCGTCAATCAATTTTTTGGACTCACAAAACATGGATTCTGACTACATCACGTGTTAGACGAAGTAATTTTAAATATACAGGAAGATGATTTATCCCTTTTTTCGTTACCAGGGCCCGACGATAGGAATTTTTCGGTCAAAATTTCGCCGTTTTCTGGCGCACGATTACAATATTTTCTCTTCTTACGAAGTAAGGACGAGAAAGTAAAAAATATATTATATTTTTCAAGGTTCCTTAACGTCCGAATAGTATGCTGCTTTCAGGCCGGCAGCCCAATATTATTTTCCTCGGTTGAGGTCACAAATTCCGTGCCCGAATGATGAAACATTATGAAACGACACGTTTGATGACGCATCTGACGGACTATAATGTTAAATATAGCTCGTCACACACAGTTTTTAACTGTTTTTGACGTAAATGAATAAATAAATAAATAAATGTCGGCCATAGATTGTTCTCGGCCATTTTGTTGATAAACTGACGGTAGAAGGTTGATTGTGGATGTTGTGAGGTTTCACAGTATTACCGCGATGGCAAAGCAAGGCAAAGTGTGACATTGCTGGGAGACTTCCTGACCCGAGTTAGTAGGATGTAATTCACTGTGTTAGCCGATTTCTAGGACTTGCCAAGAGAACGGCCAGAGTCAATAAAAGAATTCGTCGAATTGAATATTTGTCGTCAAGAAGATTTTGATGTACTGGTCACAACACTTGTTCTTAGATGTAGACTTATGAAGAAACCATTGTGACATCTGTGATCGGATCCATAACAACGCGAGTAACAGAATGATTCCCAGAAAACTGATTTTAAGAAATACTGTAACAACAACAACAACAGTAATAATAAAAGTATTATCAATAGGGACGGATTTTCATGAAATGTCATTTTTCTTTTCACTTTAGGACAATTTCTTTTGGAATAGACATTAATTTTATGTTATGACAAAAGAAAATGGCCCATTTTTATGACATTTGTTTGCATTTTCCGTCGAGTTTGATTAATAAGTAATTTGTACCCTTTTTTGTCATTTTGACGGCATTTTTCATTGATTTCATCGATTTTAGTATCATTTTAATGATACTTGCTTCAAATAACATTTATGAGATGCGACAAATGTTTTCCACAGAATTCCTAAGTAGCCTATTCAATTTCTTTGCTCAGAAATTCTATTGTCAGCCGTTGTATGTAATATAAGGTACCTATGCGCCAAATAGCGTCGTTGTGGGTTTGGCCGATTTCTGGATAACTAAAGAAAGGGATTTCCTAGTAAAGAACAGTCCCAACCAAAAGTTTGCAAGCTAAGTTCCCTTGTGGGGAAAGGAAGAAGCCTCAATTACATCAGTAACATATCAAATAGCTTGAGTTGTTCATCTGAACTGGTTTTGACCAAATTTTTTACTTCATTTTTCTTAGCTCTTATAGTTTTTTAAGAGCATTTTATTGATGATTTTTAGCGATGTTTTAGGTGATCAAAATCCGCCCCTAATTATCAATAAGCGAATGCACTACATGAAATATAGATTTTAAGATATTTCCTTGTTTCAACGAAATCTCAAACAGTCCCACAGTTGGACGTTGAAGTACTGTGACTGAGTTCTCGACAACAATAACCCTGCGCCTCTGGCGGGGAGCGCGACTCGTGCCAATTTTAGGAGGAGGCAGATAGTTCGACGCGCTCGGAAGACTTGCCAACTTTTACAGCCTAGAATCTCCTCCGTGATGCAAGCTATACTTCACAAGTTTAATCTCCAAAGCATGAGGAAACTTCTGATCACAAATGTTGAAAACATGTCATCATCGTCAACATGCAAGATTTTTAGTTTTGTCTGAATTTTGTTTTCAAATAAGCTTTCGCACTAAAAACCATTACATTTCCTTCTTGCGGGTACTTATCTATTTCTGTTATAAGAATGAAGATGGAAGAAGAAAGAATCGCGCGAGATTCGCCACCCGTTGTTTAAAGACATGCTCTTCATTTGACAAATTGATCGGCGGATCCAGCAGAGCAGCCCTTCTATAGAATTTTCATCCACCAAAACGTTTGCGAAGAAATGGAAAACAAAATTTGAAATTCACTGAAAAAGTCTATTGACTCATGCAACATATTTATTACTATTGTTATAGTATTATTAACATATTATTGTTATTGCTACTATTTTCTTTATTCACTTCTTTCTTATTTTACATTAATCGCACACACACAAATAAAATGTAATTGCATTTTACTTGTAAATAAAAGACAATAATTCCAAAATGAAAATGGATGTAGGTTAATACATAATTGTAAGCCTACATTTCTCCAAACACAAAATACAAAATTTTGAATAAATATTTTAGTAAGTATTCGCACCCATGAACTTTCTGATCGTTGGGCATGTGCTGATATTGACTGCTTTCTAGGTATGAATAATGTTCATTGATGTCTCATTCCTCCAGTGACTCGAGAGTGACCTCTGGCACGTCACCAGTGGCTGACGATACCGCAGGTATTGTTGTCGCGTCTCACAAAGAAAATTTCTCGGTACAACATAGATCAAATGTCTGTATGTTTTTAACTTTGTCTGATAAACTGTCATGATGTTAGTGATAACCTCAGTGACGTCAACAAAGAGGATACCTTATCCCAGATGATAATATGTTTGTTGCGGTGGTCGGTTTTATCTGTTAGGATATTGGATTCCAGTAGGGTCAGTAGGTGTCATTTTCTAGAACTGTTTGCGGATGATATTTATAACAAGAAGTATTATTCTGAAGGAGATCGTATTGTTGTTATTATTATTATTATATGATAAATAAAAATGCTGCAAATCAGAGAGGATGTCACAGATGAGGACCATAAAGAATTTTACAACCTGGTATCCTATTTAAACAAGACCAAAAGGAAGTCCAAACACTGAAGTGGAGAATGATGTTCAACGAACAAACGAAGGGAAAAAGTTGTTGAAGGTGATGCCAAGAAAGGAAAGAAAGTTTGAATATCTTTGAACAGGTATTACGCATAGCAAGACTCCTCAAGAATTGCAGCACCGTAACAAGATTAATATACAGATTGTACCTCTGTCCAAAATGACTACGATACCAATTTTAAAATCCCTACTCGACATTTCCTTTTCCCTTCGATCCCACGAATCGAATGTTGAAGAAGCACCAAGCAAACGGGCGCCCACGCGCCAACGTTCGTGAAACTTGTTAAAGTCGTGCTTCCCGTAGAGATCACTTTTATGCGCCTATGAAAAACTTCTAAGAAACTCGTAGATATGACTTCTATCCTCCTATGAATCTTCATGCTTCTATGAATCCCATTCCGAGATATTACAACCTACTTTATAAAGTATTCATAATTCTAATACCATAACCTATAGGTTGATGATAAACATTCCTGGCTTTCCTGATTTCCATCATTGGCTTTCCTGAGCATTGATATCAACACGAAATGATAAATGATTTAAAATGAGTAAATGTGACACGTCTCCATGTAATAGTTTACACACCATTACATGGAGAAAAATCGTAGCCTTCGAGCACCATTTGATGGGAACGCCAAGTCCTAATGCTGAGTGGTAAGGGTGGCAGTGGTCCGCGCTGTTTAGGTCTCCTTCTGAAGTAAAAGAATGTGAAAATCTTCGCTCGCAAAGGCAATTATGCATGGCATGTAAAAGCACAAAAGGAATAGAACATATTTATTCCTTCTCTTCTTTGATTGCTTTAATAAATCTTCAATTATTTCATAAAATACGTATTACATACTCACTTCCTGTATAGGGTAATTGGCAGTCGCCCATAAACATAAGGCTAGATTGAAATCACCCCTAAGACGTGGGTGTTTTAAACATGGGTATAACAAGTGGCATGGTAGTCATTTGACAGCTCCTTGCATCTCATCCGCTACTGGTAAATGGTGCAACTTATCACCCCTTCCCATGTAGGGGTAGAAATGTAGTCAAGAGCTGATACGGTTCAATGAGCTACCCCAGCACTACAGAAACGAAACCTACGGAGAAGGGCTCATTGACTATCACGGGGTAGAGGAATGCACCGCAGGGAGGGAGAATACGGGCGCCCGTTGCTCCCGGGGGACCAGCAAGACGGGTAGACAGCCGTGCAAATACATTTATTTACATTTCGAGATTCTGCAAGTTTCTGACTACCCGTGCTTCAGAGTGAATGTCTCAGAAGAGCTCAACTCCGAAACTCTAATCGAAGAACCAAACATTTTTCACCGGCAAAGGTGGCTTAAGGATCAACTGATGACACTGAAGTGCCTAATGCTAGATACTAATTAAATATCAAGCGAAGCTTTTGTCTTGTCGCTGTTTCAAAAAGTTACCCCACTTGGAAATTTTTCTTTTTTCCTGTGATTTTTATGTCGTTTTAATATTTCTTTTCATTATTGAATTCATGATATTAAATCCTAAATTAATTTGAAATTTTTTCCATGTACGACTGTGTATTTTTACAAAGCAACTGTAGGAGCGTAGCAAAGGGTGAAAAGAACAGACACTATGTGCAAAGAATGTAAAGTAACCCATTGTTTCGATTAACATTTTTTTAAAAATAAAAGTAATTATTATTACTTTTTGATTATTGTGTTGTTTTATAATTAAAATTCGAGAAAAAATAATTTTCTTCTCAGTTTTATTATGTACCCGTAGGGGTCAATGGGACAGATATGTCCCACTAACAGTTTCTAAAACCTTAAACATTGACTACAATTTTCAGTAATCAATATTGAAATAGTAACTAAAAAGTAACTTAAGTACAAAGTTTTATTTCAAAATTTCGAAAAAAAATTAAATCGGTCACGAAAGGGACTCTAGCATCGCAAAAAGTACTAATATCATCCTGGCTTGAAAGAACACTATTCATCTTTCCAGTTGTTTGTAAATTGAGCATGGGGTCCTGCAGTGTTGGATCTTAGGTTATATCCTTTTTATACGTAAACTATATGCTTTCGTTCACTAGAAACGGAAGAACAGTATTTTTGCTGATGATACGAATATTCTCTACAAAAAGAAACGATAAGTAGTACGATTTCTTCGGATGTTTGAAATTGGCTTAATAATAAGAAATAAATAGTACACGAAGGATAAACGGTTTTAATGCAGTTTCCTATTTCCAATAAATAATTGTATACTCCATTTAAAATGAACGCTGTGCCATTGACGGATGTTAAAGCAATAAACTTTCTGGATCTCGCAACTCAGTCAAACCTCAAATATCTGTATAAATGAATTGAATAAAAAAAATAAGTCCATTATGTTATTAATTCAGAACCGTTTCAAATTCAGTCAGCTTTCATCCCACTCGCTTGTAATTTGCGAATGTACTACATTTCCACCTGAGATGTGACATAATATTCTGGGGAAACATGCACTCTAATTTCCAGACTTTATATTGCAGAAAAACTTGTACCAAAACAAGCAAATGCCGTCCACGTGATTTCTGCAAGTATTTTTTATTAAGGTTGGAATCCTATCATTGATTGAAGATATATAATATTTGTAGCGAAATAGACTTCACAATCTACGAAAAACCTTTCGTCAGGAGATCAAAAGTTGGATGGAAAGGTATGCTACAATTACACTAATAACATTACTAATAGTTCATGGTATTTAGTTTGTAATTGAGTAATCGTTCAAAAATATACCGAGCATAAATTATGCGAGTGACTTCATCACAACCATTCATATTGTACATTAACGGCGGATACAGGAAGGAGGCTGTGTGTGTATACTCTGCCTGTCCAACGTGCAATGAACGGCAGCTGCGGATACCTTGGCTCCAACAGCCTGGAGTTGATTTACGAGAGTTCGCGACGGGCGTGTCTCAGGCCAACAAATGATGGCGAGGAGCCGCAAGTCGCGCCGTTCGCCGCGTCCGCAGCTGCCGTGCGAAGCGCACGCACACGCGCACTCCCTCGCATCTTCGCACAGCTGGGGCAGCGGGGCATCACGCACCCCTGATAGTAAAATAGCTTCTCAAAACGTCAGTCATTCCGACACGGTTCATAATTCGTACGCAAAATCCGTGTTCGAAACAAAAAGAACGCTTATGGTCCATCGGTCTGGCGGCGCATTCGAACGGTGAAGGCCCCTTAATCTTGCATAGCATTATTTTTTGTGATGTCCCCACATCTGGAACATTATTTGAAATAGGTCAAAAGATAAAAACCTGTTTCTGCCACACGTTCAGGGGCACATTGCAAGTCTCCCGGAAAGGAAACGACGTTCAAATATAATTTTGAGGGGGTAAGAATAACTTGGTCTGCCATTCGTTGAATGTTACAAAGGAGATCAGTTCAAGTCAAAAATTGGTAAATACACTAGTATCTTACGTGTCAGGAAAGACGATTTCGGAATCGATTATTAAAATCAACACGTGACCGACCAACGGCAATACATTTTGTTTCACAAACAAAGTAAGACAAAATTGGTCTGTCACAAGAGCGACGGCACAGGAGTGCTGAGACCACATCGAAAAGTTCAAAAATGCGTGGTCAACCTGGCACCCGAAGAAATAAGACTGGGAGACTGCATATTATTATAATTGGCAGTTGGCAGATCAACGCCATTAGCTTAGTCATTAAAATAAATCCTACAAAAAGAAGTAGAAAAAAGTTGTTTTGCCTTTTATACGGTCTTTAATGAAGAGCATAAGAAATTCCGACACTGAAGGACGATTTCAAATATTCAAGAGACATCGTTACAATATAACCTTTTACGTTCCTATTTCAAAATTATATGAATCAAACGAGAGAAAAATGGATATTTTTCTAGAATGACAAAGTGTACAAAAATAGAGAGTAAAAATACACTCTCTACATCATCATCGCCCTGTACATATTTACATTGAGACGTCCTCCCCCCTACAAAATTATTACGCCTTTCCGTATGTCCTCTAAATGCCTCATTCTACTCCACCTAGTTACCTACGAGTTTTCCTGTACAAATGATTAATAAGGAAAACTCACTTTCGTTGCCCCAAAAAACACGTGCACACATACATACCTTTCAGCAATAACACCACCCTTAATACTTAAACTGCACTACTTATTTACAAACTGATAATAAGATCAACCTGGCCATATCTATGCCCCAGTACTTCACAACGTATGATGGAACGCCCAATCTGTATTATAGATAATCCAAAACAAATATCTAAATAAAACCTTTAAAGTTCTCTAGTTCATCCCAAAACTCTCAAATTCACCAAGACCTACAATACTCAAATTAATCTCTAAAGCCTCTTTAAAATATCTTTTCTCTTTCCCGCTTGTCCCGACAATCCAATCTTCTATCACGTTCAAAACGCACATCCTTCGTGCATCAGATCCAGATACCGAAAGAACCTCTTCCATCCACCATAAACGATAAAGTCTAGTCTCCCTTTTCTGGCAAACTTCGTATTTTTACTCCTAAAAAGTAAGACACAATTTTATTAGTGAGAGAAAGGTAATGAAACAATAAACTTGACGGGTAGGTAATTGTTAAACAATTATTTTCTCAAAAACGGATAAATTTTCTCTTCCATTTTCTACTCGTATGTATCAAAGAACGGTTAAGAAAGCTGGTGCTGGTCCCATTTCCGTCGAACTATTCGTATTTTCGAAAATTGCAAAAAATTAATATTGCAAAAGTACAATATTGAAGACATAAGTTTTTTCTGTTAAATGAAATCTTTAAAAATCAATCGTTAAAAAAGTTATCTATAATTTTTTAAGAGTAGTTTTCGCGTAATTTCTGCTTGAAGTTAATGTTGTTTATAAAATACATTGCCTCAAAAATGGCTCAAAATTATTTCTTTAAATTTTTTCCACGGCTAAGCCAAATGTTTCAAAATGGCGCTATTTTCTCCAAAATTAATATTTCTTTATCGATCCAAACGAATCCAAGACCCTTAGAGTTTGAAACAGAAATTTTCATTTTTCTGTGTACTTAACATGGAGCCTCAACATTTTCAAACTTTCTTCAAGAATAGTGCCATGTTTTTAATTAAATTTTGTCCTTGGATAACGTAAACGACTCTTAAAAGAACGGCGCAGGCTTCATTTTCATTGAAATCCTTGATTTTTTTTAAAGTAGATAAGTTAGAAATAAAGCAAGATACCTGTAGTTTCTTACGCGCCTGAGTGTTAATTTCAACTTGTGGCTGGTGGTGTACCGATAACGTGCCTTGTATGCTGGTTGGAAGCATCTGATTGCCAATCTCGCCACGGAGAAAAATCAGGTCCTGGCAATAAGAGTTTTTCTGCCGAAAATTCGCCATTTTCCGGCGCACGGTTACATAACTTTCTCTTTTTACGAAGTACTTCGTAAGGAGAAAAAGTAAAAATTGCTGGTTGGAACCCTTTTGTTGGTTCATGTAGGAGTATAATATTGCGTAGTCGTAACAAATAATCAAGAAAGTATGCGCTATAGTAACACCACTAGTTTTTCACGCGCAATGGATACGTCTTAAAAGACAAATAGAATTATGCCTAATTTGTTAATGTTTTGAAAGTAAAAGTGATATATAAAATTAGACTTCTTGACACGTTATTTGAAATGAAATGGAAAATAATTCATTTTAGTCGCCCTTGTATAGTCTTACTGCCCTGTATAGTCTTACTGAAAAATCCTTTAAACCTGAATGAATTTTATTCTTTCAATTGTATCTTGACTGTATAATTTTAATAATTAGAGTAATTTATTTACAACAAGACACATTCCAGCTTTTAGAAACTTGTAGTTTTCCAGCACACGATCACATAGAAATAATTATTTTTGAAAGATTTTATGTTACCTTATGTGTAATCATTGGGTCAGGAAAGACAAGTCCATTACTACGGCGTGCATCTGCTGAAACGGAGTGACTTTGGCATTCAAAGGCAAATAGGCCATTACTGCGTTGAGGTCCATCGTTTGGCAGGCAGAGGCGGGAAGCGGCGTAGAGTGGCGGCGCGGGGTGCCGGTGGCAGGCGCTGGCAGTGGTCGCGGCCCTGGCAGCGGGCGGTGGCGCATGCCCGTCGCCAGGCCCCGCGCAGCGCCGCGCCGCGCCGCGCCGCGCCCAGCCACTCTAATGCCGAAACATGAGCTGCACGCACCAGCTACGCAATATTTCATACTGCCAGAAAAATTGGCACATTGAGCACAATGGGGAATTTCATTTTACGCAACACGTTTTCTTACAAACTTTGTATTTGTAACTGAGAGTTGCCTAAAATTTGGCTTCAACAACATTTCCCCACTCTGTCTTATGTAATAAATAAATGGCGTCCTGAGGAAATTCGGGAAAAATAGAATCCTCAAAATAAACTAGATTATGTAGTGCCAACGTATTCATAATATTCTCTTATGGGTATGGCATAAAAAGCAAATTAGAATGGAAAATCATGGAAGGATATTTACAGAGGTTATCGGCAACTTAAATTTCTGAACACGTATGTGTAAATATAAGAATTCAACGGAAAATACAATATATTTTTAAATACAATCTAATACTAATACTGACGACTCGAATAAAGATTGCGAACGAAGGATTGTCATCGCCTACATATTTTTTTAAGGCTCAGCAGAGATTAAATAAGGAACTGGGACTCAAACGAGACTGGGAAGATTTCTTAGCAAGAGAAACAGACTAAAATATATTTATATAACCTGCGTTTTTCAAAATATGAAGGCAGCGGCCGCGTTTTCAAAATATGAAGAAGGTCCTAGGATTCGAGTTTCGAAGTAGCTTGACAGTTAGGTTGAGTTCAGCCGCTGTCTGGAGGAGAATTCTAGCGGTCTCTCTTATCAATTATTTTTCGTGGTTTCTCTGAACAACACCAGGCGAATGCCGGCGCAGTACCCTCACAAACGCGTTACGGATCGCGTGCGATCTTTCCTTTATCTTACTTGTCCTATTCTGACCTCTTACACACACGTTTACATGTACTACACTCCCACACATGCGGGGGACCAGTTGGGAGCTTAGAGAGGAGAGCAAAGTATCTCTTACACCATTAGTTTGATTGCAATGGCAAGTTTAGGATGTGATGTCTCTTGAGACGTTCAAGGTGTTCACTATTGTCCAGATGATTCACGGCCAGAGGGTTCGGATGTTGGTTCAGGCTCGCTTGATATTTGATGCTGCGTTGTAGTATTTCTTCGTATATGGATGGAATTTGTAGATATTGTATGGTTTTGTTGGATACGTACCAGGATGCACTGGCTATTTGATGGAAACATTTTTATTCAAAATTGCGAATATTCTCGATATTGGATGTACTTGCAGAACCCCATAGCTAGATTTCGTAGCTCCGTACTGGTCGGGTTGTTGCTTTGTAGACGAGCAATTTGTTTTGCAGAGTAAAATATGAATGGCAATTGATCAATCATGCAATTTGATGAAATATTAAATTTGCTTCTTTCTTTATTGTTGAAATATGTTGTTTCCACGTTAGACGTTCGTCGATGTGGAATCCCTAGTATTTTACCGATGTTACTTGTTGAAGGTACACATCGTCGTTTCACTTTAGGACGTTGTTTCTTGCAAAGCGTGAAAGTAGTGTGTTTGGATTTTGAGATATTTGCTTGTATGCGCCACCGTCTTAACCACTACTGCAATAGGCCTAGATGGTTTTGTAGATTTGTTGATGCCTGGTTTGAATCTTCATGTGAAGCCAATATTGCAGTGTCGTCAGCGAAAGTTGCCACAGCGGTGAAATCGTATTTTGGTAGGTCACTGGTTAGTTTAGTTAGTTAATGCCTTATTTTACGTGGCGAGACTCGGGCCATCAGGCCCGCTCTTCCGCCTGACCACGCAAATTTCTACTACGCTCCTTTCACCACCTAGCGGAGAAAGAAGGTATTATCTCGGGCGAGTGTGTACCAAGTTCAGAAGAGGAGCAAGAACACTTCCTTGGGGGATCAGATAAAATGAGGGATATTCTTCTTGGCATTTGACTTGTAAGTCAGAGAAATATGATTTCAATAGAAGATAAAATTCAAGTGGTAAAATGGATTTCATTTTATGCAGAAGTCCATTGGGCCATGCTTTATGAAATTCTTGGTGTATGTCTACAAAAACAGCTGAACAGTAGCATTTTGATTCTATTTAGTTTATATAGAGTCCTCTGTAACTGATCCTCACTTTCTTGGATAATTATCTGATCGTTTACAAATAATTGTGTATTTAGAGTGGTTTCAGAGTTCATCCCGATGCCGTCTGTAATACACTGTTTCCATTCTCTCAGAACGTCGTCAATGTAAATATTAAATAAATTTGGTGATAGTCTACATCATTGTCAAACACCTCGAGTAATTTTGAATACCTCGGATAATTTTCCATTTATATACAATACATTTATAGTATTGTGATAAAAGGATGTGGGTACTTCAATTAAATGGAGTGGAAAGCCTATTTTATTCTTTATCTTCCATATCGTGTGTCGATGCACCAGGTCGAATGATTTCGTATGGTCTATGAAAGCGATTTGGGATTCCTAATTAAATTCTACTCTCTTCTTTGTATAGTGCAGTCGATGAGGAGCTATAAGGGGTCCACCTCGCAAAAGGCGAGGTAGAAGATTTTATTTTCTTTATTTTGTTATTAGTATAAAAACGCAAAGTTTTCCACCTCAAAATACTCCGGGAACCGTTTTGGTAGCCCAAAAAACACGAAATTTTCGGGTATGTTTGTTTTTTGTGTAATAACATTTTAACGTTTGATCTTAGTGCAAAAAATGGTCATACACAATTTCGAATATCATAAAATTCTCTACAAATTTGCTTTACAAATTGTTTTATCAAGTAAATAGTAAGCGAGCTACGAGGTTTTAAAATATCTCTAAATTTTCTTTTTTATTCTAAAATTGCCCCAAATTACTAATAGTCTTTCTTATGTACACTTTTTCGGTCCCTAAGTTAATTATAAATAAAAAGCGATTAAGTACTAATGTTTTAATACTTCGTGAAGTTAAATTCACGTTTGAAAATTCTGAAAGCAGTAGGCCTATACGATCTGCCAACTAACACGATTTACTTACATCAAAAGCACTTCAATAGAATAAAATGACGTTTGTTTCCATTATTATTTTTATAATAATAATAATTAATATTGAATAATAATTATTGTCATTGTTATTATCATTTTTATTATCAGCCATTTTATTATTTTAGGAATGCTCAGATGTAACGTGGCTGTCTCTCTTCCCAGCAGGAGAAACCGTAGTTAGTGGTAATTACAATACTAGTAGGAAAACCCGGCAGACGTTCTGCCCTTCATCTCCCTTTCCCCTCCCATGTACCGTGGCTATCATTTGAACAAAACTGGATATTCAATAAGTACATTTAAAATATTTATTGAAAAGAACCTACAAACATTTCATACTATTAACGTATTCTAGTGTAAGCCACGCGATGCTTTCCTTAGAGAATATTACTCAACTGTTTCACCGTTTACGTGGAGAAACGAGAGAATGCTCCACGCAGGAGACACTGCCGTCTGATTTCGCAGCGGCCGGTTTGAATTTCGCGCCCGGAAGTGATTTTTAAACTCAATTTTCTCAAAGATAATTTTTTTTTCGGAAAAACTGGATCTGCCATTCTTCATGACGTGCAACACAGAATTTGGGGTATTTTTTTGTAACGGGAGCTTCTGGACATCATGTATATATATATATATATATATATATATATATATATATATATATATATATATATATGAGAAAGAAGAAGATCACGTGTTCCAAAAATCTCGAGATATATTTATTCTTATGAAAAAATATGAAATTATTATTTACAGCACATTTTGAAATCTTAATACTCGGCCAGGCCGTGTCCCACATATGGCTCCTAAGAGCTCTTCTATAATGCTGCTGTATTGCCGGTTCCCTCTCGATCCTCTTCCCTCTTTTCGAATGGATAGTTGCAATATATAACGTTACCAGTAAATAACATTTAGGCTTGCACTACATCGGGGGTGTATTTATGGGGGGAGATTAGACGAGGGTAAAGTGATTGTGGTGAAGAAAGGAATCCTGACAATTCCAAAATTATTCCTGTGGAAGGATGTGGCTGTACCTAAACCTTGTCATGCGAAGTATATTAATCCAAAATTGATTTCTGCGTCAATTCGTACGGAAAGTCAGCAATCTCAGCCAGGGCCATCAGCACTTAGATCGCATAATAAATACTTGAATTTCAAAATCTACTGTTTTCTATAGGAAAGAAAATACGTCGAAATTTATGGAATCACAAAAAGGACCGTCCTATACACAAAGAAATGTACGCGAGTTTATGAAGTTTTTCTTCAAACCATCAATAATCAGTGCAGCTGAAAATCGGCAATATGAATGGGGTCAGGAAATATCACGCATTGAAGACGAATTGATGGTAGAAGAAGATCGATCGCAGATTGGAAAAATTATTCTCATTATTCCTCCCATGGCATAGAAAGTATAAAGACCAATGTGTTCACTATATGATCCACATTGTCAAACACGAACTGACAGAAAGCTTCATTATTTAGTTTCGGTTCTTTATTTAACAGAATGTAAAGCTACCAAAACATTTTCCGGAGAATTTCCAGGAGGAAAACTTAGGGGTTTCTTACTAATAACAATATAAACAAAATAAAAAATAAAATATTCCACCTCACCTTTGCCAGGTAAAATTACTTATTGATTGCATCAATAACCAAGAGAACATATCACGGATATACGATCTTCCTTGTCTAAACCCACTTTGTTCTAACAATATAATATCTAGAAGAGTAGTTTATCTTCTGTTAATAATTTTGTTTATATCTTGTATGATGAAATTAGCAAAGTCATTCCTCGTAAATTCCTAAGTAAATTCTCAGGGCCTTCGCTCCCTTCCTCCCATTCCAGCGCTCTCCCGCACCGGAGGGAAGCAATCTGTCGTCGGCCAGGGACCCTTCCCGCAAATTAGAGCGCCAAAAGAATTGTTTCCTTGCTTTTACTAAGCGCCATTATTATTTATTTGTCAAGTAAGTGGGAGGCGGGCTGGGAGTGAGTAAGAGTTATTTTTATTGTACTTGGTGATCTTGGCCACCGGCGCGCAGTAGGCACGGCCCGGCGCCGCCGCCGCAAGCAGCCACCCCCGCAGCCAAGTGGCCGAGCAGACCGCGCTGTTGCGCCGTAAAAATGACGGGAAAGAACCATTTCGTCACTCTTAAGCGAGCGCACCCGTATATCTTCCGAGGCTGCGTTGGCTAAAGCCACGTAGATCATGTTACGTTTGGCAAGTTGTCCTTTCTCGCGAGGTCATCGTGTGCAGAAACCATTGCGAATTCTGAATGTTTCGCGCCAGAGCGAGGAAGCCTTTAAGTTTACTTTTTAATTTCTTTATTAGTAATATATACAAAAAAACTGAAATATTAATTTCTGAACACGAAATTCTCAGAAGTGTTTCTTTCTTGTCAAGCAGGGATGACGTCTACATGTTTCACACATTCTTGATCTTCTAATGCAACCTGGATATTTGTATCTCATGGGATGTGGCCCATTATCGTAACTGAGAAAGTGACCAATATAATCAAATCTTAACTCTTCTGCTGTCCTTCTTTCTTGCGATTTGTTATCATTAGGCGGAGATGAATTTGGAGACGAAAACGCCCTGCCCCCGTTTCGCTGGAATTTTTTCCCAAATAAAACCAGACCTTCTGACACCCTCATTGGAAATTCGAGGAGATCCAGTATTTTTGAATTTTCACTTTCTCCGCGTCTTTCCTGTATTTTCACCAGCTCTGCGTAATGCTTTTGTGTTGAAACCTGATGGGTTCCACTTGTGGATATTACTTGATTGATATTACTTAAATTGAGGCCTGGTGGATACGTTTGTGTACATCAACTTTCTTCGCGATTAGTGATGATACTGAACTATTTTTCTCGAAGAATTTTAAACAGATGGTTCGAAGCGTCTTCCTCAGCGACCGAAAAGTTATTGAATGCCGGAAAAAATACCGCTGAAATACCGGTATTTTCCATATCTTTATCAAATACCTTTATTCTTTTATACCGGTAAAATACCTTTATGGGACGTCTACACAGGTGTGAACGTCCATAAAGGTTATACAGGTATTTTCAATGGAAAATAATTTCCCTCACATCAACCACAAATATAGAAAATAACTTCCTTTCGTTAATAATTTTGGGAAATACTTATTAATAAAATAAAAAAAAGAATGCACACACACTGATACACGCATACACGCACGCACACCGCGCGGGTCGGCTCATACGCGCCCTCCCTCTTCCTCTCTCTCTCACACACACCGTGTGTGTGTGTCTCTCTCTCTCCGTGTTTCTCTGTCTCTCTCTGTGTCTCACTGTCTCTCTCTGTCTCTCCCTGTGTGTGTCTCTCTCTGTCTCTCTCCGTCACGCTCTCTATATCTCACTCTGTGTGTCTCTCTGTCACTCTCTGTGTCTCTCTTTCTGTCTCTCTGTTTCTATTTCTGTCTCTCTGTTTCTATTTCTGTCTCTCTGTTTCTCTTTTTGTCTCTCTGTTTCTCCTTCTGTCTCTCTGTTTCTCTTTTTGTGTCTCTGTTTCTCCTTCTGTCTCTCTGTTTCTACATGTCTCTCTGTTTCTCTTTTTGTCTCTGTTGCTCTTTCTGTCTGTGTGTGTGTGTCTCTCGTCTCTCTCTGTGTCTCTGCGTGGGTCTCTATGTCTCCCTCTCTCAGTGTCTCCCTCTATGAGTGTGTATCTCTCTCAACACGCACATACACACACTCGGCAGAAAATTTCCTGGGGCCAACGAATTTTAGCTCTTAGGTCCGAGAAACTCGCCGCGACGAGTGTCCCAATGGGCAGACCACCATTTTAACCAATGCTTTGCTGGCGGTAGCCCGGCGCGTTTATCGGTGCCCCACCCGGGCTGTTCGTAGCGAGCGCCACTGCAGCTCGACTCGGTAACTCGTGTGAAGACCTCCATTTAAACCAATGCATTGCTAACAATCGCGCCACCCGCTAGCGCTGCTGAGTGTCTACGTGTGAAGGGACCCTTAAACTGGGAAAAGAAATTGATAGTGCTTTATGCTCTGTCTGAACGAAACTTAGTAATATTTGGTGCCGAACAGGACGTTGGTAAAAATTTGAGTGTCAATCATTTAACAATGTCAAATCATTTGTTCACAATAGCGTTTTCAAGCATGATGAAGTGAAACTAGAGCGCCGCCGCGAGGTAGGTTGGCTGGAAAGAGCTATTCTCCCGCTTTGACCAGAGGCCCAAAAGTAACAATTTTTCAGCGCCTACAAGGTCTGTATGATAAATAATGAGACCGGTTCTGGAAACAATGTTTTATTGATCTCATCTTTACAGGGACTTAAAAGCTTTCTAAGTACTCTCCTCTTGCGTCGATGCACTTCTGCAATCGATGTTTCCACGCTGCAAACGCCCCCGAAGTCAGCATCCGGCATGTCCCTTTAGAAATTTGGTCACGGCTGCTTGGATGGCTGTGACGTCTTCAAAACGGGTTCCTTTCAAGCGTGACTTCAGCTTCGGGAAGAGGAAGAAGTCGGCCGGGCTCACATCTGGGCTGTAGGGTGGTTGTGGAAGGACTTCCACCCCGATCCGGGTCAAAAAGGAGGTCACTACGAAGGCGGTGTGGGCAGGGGCATTGTCGTGATGCAACTTCCACCGGCTAGCGATCTCTGGTCTCTTCCGCTTGACGCTCCTGTGCAGTCTCTCAAGGACTTTTTTGTAGAAGGCGGCGTTGACTGATTGTCCTGGGGTACAAACTCCTTGTGGACCACCCCCAGATTGTCAAAAAAAACAATCAACATTGTTTTCACCTTTGAACTTCGACATTCTGGCCTTCTTGGGGCGCGGGGACGCAGGAGTGTGCCACTCCGCGCTTTGTCGTTTCGTTTCAAGGTCGTACTGGAACACCCACGACTCGTCACCTGTTATGACGTCATCTTCGAAGTCAGGTTCACTGTTCATGAGGTTCAACATTTCCTGACAACACTCAACACGTCGTTGCTTTTGTTCGTCACTCAACACTCGCGGCACCAGTTTCGCACAAATTTTTCTCATTCCCAATTGTTCCGTCACAATCTTGTGCACTGTTGTGTGGTTCATATCGAGTTCAGCAGCCATCAATCTCAACGATAATCGACGGTCTGAGTTCAGTAGATTCCTCACTTTTGTCACAGTTTCGTCCGAAGTCACTGTTGTCGGGCGTCCAGCCCTCTCCAGATCCTCAACGCTTTCCCGGCCGTTCCGGAACTCACTGTGCCAACGAAACACCTGGGCTTTTGATAGGGCTTCATCTTTGTAGGCCTCCTTGATGAGAGAAAGCGTCTGAGTAGCCGTTTTCCCCAGGCGAAAGCAAAATTTGATCGCATAACGCTGTTCGATGGAACCCTCCATGTTTGTTGATTTTCCGCCGTGACCAGAATTTTCACAAGGGCTTTGCCCAAGGCTTGTCAGCGCTCCGCTAAGGCCCGGAGCCAACTGACGCGCGGTGTGTTGCTTTGCTCCGACCCCCCACTACATCCCCCACCACCTAAAACCCCGCTCCAGCGACACGCGCGCCGCGGCGCGGCGAGTCTCATTACTTATCATACAGACCTTGTAAATAGCTTTTCATAAATTTAAAGTTATATATGAATTTTGTAGGAAATTTTATTTACTTTAATTTTGTAAATAACAATTAATTCGATAGAACACATAGTTTCAGGATATAAGCGACAGACTTAACAATTGCTAAATTTTTAGGATTTTTGCCATTCTCTCTGTGAAACCGACCATTTTTGAGGTGGTAAACATCAAATTCGAATTCAGCACCCTCAAAAACATATAGAACCGTTGGAAAAAAAACTTTTCGAGCATCATTTGACTGGACTAATAAAGTATGTACTTTAGTAGCGCCACTAGTTGAATTTGAATTTTTGAATTTCAATGAGAAAGCCAAAAATATATCAATGGTGGAATTTTTTATACCTTGTGGCAAATTATTTTTTTTTACTCTCTCGTACACGGAGTAATATACGTAGTATAGGGAAAGTTATGTAATGCTACGGAAAATCGATTTCGAGATTTTAACGGAAATACACGTTTTGGGGTCCACCTGATACCGAAAAACTGTTGTTTTTTTTCAAAACGTCCGTCCCGTCCGTCTGCGAACAACACTAGCGCTTAAACCATACGTGCGATTTCTTCGAAAATGGACAAACTTCAAAATTTGCGGGTACTTTACATGTAGCTCCCCGAACATTTTCAAAACTTTCTCGAAAACGGCTCCAAATTTGTTCTTTGAATTTCTTGTAAGAAAAGAGTACAGTACTGTTATTACGGTGGCAACGTCCGATTTTCACGGTTAACTCTGCATTTTTGAAAATTGCAAAACTTTGAATTTTTTTCGGCATCTTCCTACAGCTTCAAAATTAAAGATAGACTTTTCCTCCAAAAAATGTTGTTCTCTAAAGTGAATTATTTCATTAATGTCACGTACAATTTTTTGAAAATTTCAGTAGTTTTCGCGCAATATTGCGTAGAATATGTTCTATTTTAAAAAATTACAAAAACAATATCTTTCTTAAAACGGCTACAATTTTTTTCTTTAAATTTTGGACTCCGCCTGCGGTGGGCGCTGGGGGGATCGAGTACCTCAGTAGCTACCGTTGCCGGTCCCAAGCCCGGAAAAAGGAGGAGGGTTAGAGCAATTGGGCCTGCAACCCATTCTCTGTAAAAGTTTTGAAACCGCATTCAACCCTACACAGAAGCCTCGGAAGATAAATGTGAACAGGCGACGACTCTGGCTCAGAAAACGGACTATCTCTGTTGGTACGTGGAATATACAAGGTTTGAAACCAAGAAGAGAGAAGTAATAGCAGAAATAGAAAAGGTGAAGCTGGATATTGTGGTCTTGTCCGAAACCAAAAAGAAAGGTTGTGGAGAAGAGATGTTAGGAAATTATTATCACATCTGGAGTGGAGTGCCGAAATCCGAGCGGGCAAAATCTGGAGTTTCAATACTTCAAATTGGATGAGACATGTTACCAATTTTGAACACACAAATGAAAGAATTCTTACAGTTGATTTAAATTCATATAACCAAAGAACAAATATTATAGGTATTTATGCCATGAATGACAATGCTTCTACACAACAAAAAGATTTTTTCAGTACGCTGAATGATATTATGAATGATGTAAATAAACAAACGGAATTCATGGGCGATTTCAATAGTAGAGTTGGATGCTCTGAACAAGATGTAGTGGGTCGGTTTGGAGAAACGGTGCTAAACGATAATGGAGAAAGGTTAATTGAGTTATGCAAGGAACAAGAATGTATTGTAGCCAATACCATATTTCAACATAAGGACATCCACAAGTACACTTGGGAAGACCCCCACAAGGAACCGTAAATCTCTAATAGATTCGGTTGTGATGAGACGAACGAGAAAAAACGTTATTACAGGACGTGCAAGTCTTTAGAAGGCCTGAATGTGCTAGTAATCATCATATGGTAGTAGGAAAGATTTGTTTTAGATAGAAAGGAGCAAGTGCAAGAATATGGAAAAGAAGTTACGGAATATAAAGAACTAGTCTACATAACCGACCTTCTGAAAACAATATAGCATCAAAATGCTCTACCAAAATCGACTAGGAAATAAACTTGACTTAGAGAAAGAAGGAAGTCCAACACAAAGGTATGAACACTTGAAAGAAAGTGTTTTTGAAGCAGCAAAGGAAGCTCTTGGAGAAGAGAAGAGAAGAAAACCATACACTGAAAAATTCTCAGATGAACTAGAAAGTACAATAGAAGAAAAGAAAAAGGCATACATAAAATGCTGAATGACAAAACAACACAAACTAGAAATGAATATGTTCAGAAGCGACGAGAAGTAAAAGCAGCAATAAGAATGGAAAATGAACGAAACAATAGGATACAATAAATCATCGGAAGCCTGGAAGATTATTAAGAAATGAGACAAAATAATGTAAAAAAGATCGTCCCACAAAAGAATTCCTGCTCAGAAATGGATACATCATTACTCCGAACTTTAACAAGAAAATAGATTTTCATTTGAAATAGAAGATGTAAACAATTCTCAGGAATGTGAGACGGAAATAACAGAAAAAGGACTCCTAGAAAAAGAACTCCTGGACCAGGAAATCTGAAAATGGAAACTTCTCAAGTACGGTGGAGAGAGGTTTATAAAATATTTAAAAAGACTTTTCAATAAAATAAAATTAGGGGAAGAACCCACCTACAGAATAAAACATGTCTTATATACCGCCTATTTATAAGAAGATGTGCACAAATTATAGAGGCATCAGTGTTATACCGTCTATAGCAAGATTGTTCTCTAGTATACAAAAATCTATTTTTTGACTTGTCTCTCACGTCGTTAATATTTACATTCGTGGCGATTTGTTGACATTATTATATTAATGAGTACATGTGCTTTAAATAATGTCAAGTGAAATTTCTCGAAAATTGAAGTTTTCTGTGAAATGTAGGTCAAAATTCCGCATTTTCAGAAACGCTGAAATGTCGCTTTCTCAAAAATGGCCCCAAATGTTTTCTTCAAACTTGTCGAACGGATAGTGCTAATTACAATCTTCAATATGACGTAAAGTTCAATTTGAGGTATTTTTTGGTATTTGCAAAAATTACACAAATGTAATTTTTTTGGAAAAATCTCGCATACCGTTAATACGCACATTTCCAGCAATTATTAACCACTATTTTATTTGTAAGTTAAAATGCTTCAAATGCAGTTTTTCGAAAAAGTCATGAATTTTCTGTAAAAACAGCTTCCAATTTCGCATTTTTAGTAGCGCTTAAACGCTATTTTCTTAAAAGAGGCTCCAAATTTGTCAAAGAAAATTGACATTTAGATCGAGGTGTTAGTGTTCTTTAATATTCTAAAATTAATATTTCGTTCTGCCACTAGGAAAGCCAAAAATTAAGAAAATGTCAAAAAATGTAGTGTGGGCGGCGATAGATAGCAGCTGGCAAGAGTATGTGGCGAATATTAATAGCCAGCCGAGACTCAAGGAAATAGAAAACTAATACGGGAAAGTCTGTGCCATTCTGTAGCACCACTAGTTTTTACATGATACGGTCATTTACCTTTTTATGCCATTGCCCGATTTCGGACCCATACGGCGCTTGTGTGTTGTAGTGATATGAGCGCCGTCATCTTAAACTCTGAAGATATGAATACGGATCGCGCAGCGGAAAAAACAATTTTTGGTTGAAAACAGTTTTTGCTGGTTTATGTAGTAGTGTCGTACTGCGGAGCATTTAGAAAAAGTGCGAGAAAGTATGTGCTTTGGTAACAACATTAGTTTATAAGTACGTGAGAAAAAAATAACTGAAAAAAGTGTTACAATTTGAAAATTGATTGAAAGTGTTGACATACCAAAATAAAATTCCACAAAAAGAATATACGTGAGTAAATGTTTTTAGATTTTTATTTTATATTTATTTATTATTTTTAGTTATCCCCAGTTTTTTACTGTATCATATTAACCCCGACTGATCCTACATCAGTGCATTGCACTTGTGTTAAAAAGTGTTACAAAATGTTGATTTAGTGGTTTAACGATTAGAATGTAAAATCTTAGAATTTGATTACGTGATCTTACACATCGCAACTGCCCTCTGGCAGAATACATTAAGAACCTATCTGCTGTTAGCGACAGACGAAAAATAATGTCGTGGTGCATCTACCAACATATTATTGATTTGTGTATTTTCCGCATTTGTGTTGTATTAATCTTTAGCAAACTGTGAAAGAACACTGCGACAGTCCTGAAGAAGAGCGTGTAAAAATGTATCTATCCATACACTACTTCTCTTTTTACATTTTATTTATTTGGTCAAGAAAACAGTAAAAACTGTATATGATGTGTGGGGAAAGAGATTATCTGCACACATTTTCTTGAGGCCCAGAATAAAAAAAACAGCAACATTTGAAAAACTAGAAACAAGAATTTAGAAAATAATTATTATTTTAGAAAAAAAATTGAAAAATGTTTGTTCCCCACTTACAGAAAATCAATTTCAACGGTAAATGAACTACTGATTTGATTCTTCAGCATTGCTAACAAAATAGTAATGAACATCAGTTCTACTCCTATCATTACAAGCAAAACGAGTGCTCAACAAAACGTGCGCACAGTGAAGCTACATTTACGTCCAGAAGCAAAACAAGGGGCCATCTCAGCATTTGCTCAATGGATCAGGGAAACTGGACAAAAACCTGATCGAGATGGGGGTCATTGACCCGGAAGGCTGAAGTACATTACTTGTTACAGGCGTATTAAATATTTTTTTTAAAATGTATACAATGCAAACATAAACTAATTCATTATATATCTTTATTTTGTTACATTAAACATTATTTTTCTTTTTCACGATCAGTATAGTCTCTAATTGTATAGAAACAGTTTTGCAGCAGAAAAGATATTACTTTTAACTTAAATTTGTGTACCGACCTTCATTTTTTAATGTCATCTGGCAATGCGTCGTAAAGTAACGTACATGTATTGTATGCAGATTTCTTGTACTGAGCTGTTGATACTGATACGTGATGCATGTAATTTCTACGGCGTGTGTTGTAATTGTAAATATCAATATTGCATGAAAATATGTTCCCTCCCTTCAGTAGGTCATATTTGACAAATATTACAGATTCGTAAATAAATAGACAACGCAATGGTAAGATTTCAAGCTCAATGAAAAGAGGTTTGCAGGGATTACGTGGAAGGAATTTTGTCATTATTCGAATAATTTTCTTTGGCATTCTTAAGGTCTGAGTACTACAGGATGAGCTTCCCCAGAATATTATGCCATATCTCAGGAGAGAATGTACGTTTGAAAAATAAACGCAACCAGCTGAATGAAGGCTGACAGAATTTGAATGAATCCTGAATGCGTAACATAATGAACATAATTTAGTGTTTAATTCTGTTATATGTACATTCCATTTGAGATTTGATTGAATTGAGAGACCTAAAAATTTTGTTACCCCAGCATCAGCTAATTGCATATTGTTCATTTTCAATGGAACATGTGATTGCCGATTTGAAATGCAAAAATGCATTGAAACAGTTTTCCTTTCGTTAACAACTAATTTGTTATTATTAAACCAATTTGAAACTTCTGTTTACTATTTACTTCTTCTTTTTTTGCAAAGAACATTCGTGTCATCTGCAAACAGAACCGTTCTTCCATTTTAATAGACGAGAACATATCGTTTACATATAACAAAAAGAGGATAGGACCTAAGATCGAACCTTGCGAAACCCCGTGCTCAATTGGCAAAGAATTGGAAACATAAGTATGTAATGTCCTTTCGTGCGAGTATGGTATTTCTACTCTTTGAGTCCGATATTTAAGGTACGAGGTTATCCAATTTAGGGCAATGCCACGAATTCCATACGAAGGTAATTTTCAGAGCAAGATGTTATGGTCAATAACGTCAAAAGCTTTCGAAATATCTAAGAATATTCCAATGGGTACTTCATTTTGGTCTATTGATGAAGCAACATCTTTGAGAAAAGAAAAATGGCAGTTTCCGTAGATTTTGATTTTCTAAAACCGTGTTGAGGCTGAAAAAGCTTTGTTTTCCTGAGAAAAGTTTCCATTCATGAGTAGAAAAGCCTCTCTTATATTTTTGAGAAAACTGACAAAAAAAATTGGCCGGTAATTTTGAATTTCATTTTTGTTCCCTTTTTTAAAAAGGGGCCTATTTCTGCTGTTTTGAAAATATGTGGAAATATTCCTGTACGTAAAGAAGCATTGAAAATGTGAGTTAACGGATGTATAAAGGCAGATGCACAAGTTTTTAATAAACAATCCGGAAATTCATCTAAACCAGATGAATATTTATTTTTTAGTTTACTGACTATTCTGAGGATTTCGTTAGGAGAAGTTTCGGAAATAAACATCGTATCGGAAATTTTTTGGGAAGCGTAATATGTTGAATTTTGTAGTTTTAGTCCCTTCGTGAGATCAGACGCAATTATAGAGAAGTGTTTGTTGAAGAGATTCGCAACTTTTTCCGGATTACTCGTTTCTCTTCCATTATCCTTTAAAATAACATTCTCTACAAGGTATCGAGATGATGTGATTTTTTACGATATATAGCACATTGCTTTAGTTTTGTTGCTAGCGCTCAAAATGTCCTGACTATTTTTCATTATTTCTGGCTGAACTATTACTTTTCTTAAAATTCTTTTGTATTCTCGGAAGTATACTTGGAAACCGGGTGATACGTTATGATGTTTAGAAATAAAGTAAAGCGTACGTTTGTTTTTACACGATGTTCTAATTCCTTGTGTGATCCAAGTATTACTTTTGCTTGAAATGTTTAATTTTCTCTTTTTAAGAGGAAAGCACGCGTTAAAATGAATTGAAAGCTTGGAGAAAAATAAATTATATTTTTCATTTGTGTCAATTGCGTTATAAGCTGCCTCCCATGATTCCTTCACCAAGTAGTCCGTAAATAATTTTATATTAATTTTAGTGAATGCTCTGTACATGCGTGTATTATTTATTGTGTCAGTGTTTATGTTCTTAGTAAATGTAAGAATTTGTGCATCGTGGTCACTGTAACCTAGATTATTCGATATTATTTCATATGTAGTTGTGGTTTTGTTAATTATAATTTGATCTAATGCTTTTTGTGATTTAAGTGTATTCCGTGTAGGTACATTCACTGTCATATCTAAATTAAAAGAATGAAGTAAATTGAGAAACTGCTCTTTTTCGTGGGATTCGCTCAGAAAATCAATATTGAAATCTCCACATACAACAATGGATTTCATAGAGAGTTTACTAATTTTGTTCAGAATTATCTCTAGATTTTCCAAGCGATCTGAAGCTCGCTTTGTTGGATGCAATGTAAGATAATTGTGTGCGTAGTAAGATGTACTACTGTTGTTTCTATAACATTTTCAACTGCATATAAATTGAATTCTGACAAGAAGGTAGAATCAATATCATTTCGTACGTAAATACACGAACCTCCGTAAGCAGGGCCCTTATTTGATTCCCTCGCCCTACAATACGATCCTGCAAGATAAAAGCAAGGAATTTGGAGTGTGTTTATATCATTTTGAGACAACCAATGTTCTGTAAAACAAAAAACATATATTTGTCTAGATTACATTGTAATGCTGCCTCGATAAGTTCAATTTTATTTGAAAGAGATTGCACATGATGATGCATTATTCGAATCTTTTGCATGTACCTACACGGATGTTTTTCTGCTACATCTGACTGTAGTTGCTATTTACTTATTTCATTTTTACCTCGAGTGCGTGGTCGAAGGAAGTATCGTGTCCCAGCAGTGACAAGAGGTGAGGAAGGAGGGGTGACAGATGAAGAGAAATGAATAGTGGGAGATGTAGAACACGGATTAGGTATAGGGGATAAAGTAATTGGGTTCAAATGGGTCCCGGAGGATGTAAGAGAAATAGGAGATATGGGTGGGGATGGGTCTTGGGCAGGACACTGCCGAGGTTTTGAAATGATGTGTTTGGCAAGCCCACTACCGAGTGCTTGTTTTCCGACTAGGTTCAGGTGAAGACCATGCCAGATGAAGTGTTTTTTTCTGAGAGAAAGATCAGCTCAAACAATTTAACATGTGTGCCTCTAAGATGCAGTTTCAATTGATTGTTTGCGTGACTAATTTCTTTGCACAGTGTTGGTTTGTTGTACCAGAAGGGCAGAGTCAAGACTATAATGTTGTGTTTTGGGCGGCACGTTGTAATTTGTCAACATATTGTTCAGGCGTAAAGTGACCACCCAAATTAATGTCATTCTGCCCTCCTATGATGATGACTGTATCCCGTTTGGTGAGAGTTTTTGTGTGCGTGTCCAACTCACTGGTCACGTCGGCAAACCTCCCGTTAGGTTTAAACACACACATGACAGAAAATTAGTTTGGGAGTTTCCCACTGAGCAGGGAGGATATTTGTCGCCCATGGCTATCAGCTAAAATGAGTACCTTTTTGATGGGCTCAGTGGGAGTGTCCTTGTTTAATTGTGAGCTAGATTGCGCAACTCGAAGTGTCTTTGTTACTTTGCACTTCCTAGCCTGTTTGCGTTTGTTTGTGAATGGACGTGTCGATGATGGGTGGGGGTGGTGAGGATTGAGAAGGCAAGGAAACTCATTGTAATAGTCTAATACAGAAAATCGTTTTAAGTTGTGATTGGTGGTGGTGATTGAGTTTTTGCTTCCGCGAATGGGCGGTTGGAGGTTTTTGCGGTGTTGCCAATTATTGTCCAACCGTCTGTGTTTTGAACGACCTCTTCGAGCCTTCGGATATGTTCATCTAAATTATTGTTGATATGTGTAAAGGCTTTCAGAAGATCGGCTTTGAGAAGCGTAGAGAGTAGAAAGAGTATAGCGATTAGTAGCCATGTCACGAATGGAGTGTCAAGTGTGTGGTAAATATGAAAATAAATAAATAGATGAGAATTCCGAATAATACAAGAAACTACTCTCTAAACTATCTTTTAATTTAATTGTATTAACTTATTTAAATTAAGTTACGTATTTATTTAAAAATTAAGGTGATCTGATTCTATTTAGTATTTAAATGTGATTAATTAAATCCAAAAAGAGTTCAGTGTGTTTAATGTAATAGATTGAAGCTGCAAACTAATAAATACAATTAGATTACTATACTTTACCTATTGAAAGGCCACGAAATTCACCACCTTGACAATTTGGAATATAAAGTTCAAGTCTTTCCGTTACTGTTGTAGACGAAACTTCGAATTTTGATGTTTTTCACAATTATTACAACACGTTCACTAGTAGTTTAAAACTGTAGCAAAATTAAATTAATTTACAGAGCAAAATAAATATAGTAGTCTTTACACGCTTGGCCGTTACGCCGTCTTTTAAACCAAATATTTGTATTACTTCTTTTCCACTGCTTCGGACAATATCAATCTCTTTCAGCTTATCTACAACAAGGTAAACAAGTAAAGAAGACAGTTTAACAGCAAAAGTCACCTGAAATATGTAGAAAAGTAGTTGAAAATTAGTAAAATATTGGGAGTACTTGTGATATCGATGTCGGTTACACGTCAGTGAATTCACTTTTATGAATATATATATATATATATATATATATATATATAGTAATATACCAAAATATATAATATTTTGTAAATAATATTGGTTGTAAATGGGGTGGACAAAAGGGTACGCAAATGGCGATATACAGCCTTAGCAACGCCGGCGCAGTGGTCGGCAAGGTCAACAAACTGCATTCAGGCCTTGAAGAGATGGGGCCGCTGGCTAGATAGACAAATAAAATAATGTGTGATTGGTCTGAAAAGGAATGACTGTCGGGGGCGTGGCTACTTGGTTTGATAAGAGATGAATGGATTGGCTAAGGGAGAATAGACTGTCAAATTTTGTAGTTTTGTTTTTAAAAAAGAAGAACGAAGGACGGATACCGAAGCGTTGAGGGCGAAAGAACAGGGAGAACTGGACATTCTGATATTGGTCGTCGAGTAGTAAAGATCGCTCACGAGGTCAATGTTAGTGAAGTAGGACTTGTAAGTTTCGAGTGAGACTCAATAGTTTTTCGGAATCTGGGAAGTTGATGTGCAACGGCAAGTTCGATTAGGACTTTGAAAGTTTTTTTCTTATATTGCGGTTTTGGACTTTAATATTTTACCACTACTTGGGGAACTCTGAATACCAATTAAGAACCGGTAGATATTCTAGTCAGTGAGGGCTGGATGCGTCGGCAACGTCGCAAGATTAGAAGAGAGAAGCGGAACTTGGGATCGCCTACATTCAAGTAAGAAGAGACTGCGGGGCGTCGGCGACCAAGACGGTAAATAAGACTGCAGCACAAAAGATATATATATTTTAAAACGAGGTCATGACCTACAGGATTAAACAATTGTCAAAATTATTAAATAAATTGTTGAATATTTTTTCTTTTGGAAATGAAAAGATTTTCATTTAGTTAATCAAAATTGTTAAATAGTTAGAAATAGATAATTATTCCCTTTCAGATTCCTCGCCATACTGTACAGTTGGCAGATCAAGTAATCGGCTATCTAAGCGATAGCGAATATCCATAACGGGACCCATTGACCCAGCTAGCCGGACATTTATACATTTGTTGAAATTAGCTGTGGAAGCAGTGATTTTTTTTTAATTAACGTAACCTGTTCCTGGCGCCCAAAATTTTAATATAAATTCGGAACGGGTCACGGTTATAACCATCTTAGATGAATGATGCCAACGATCTCGTAAGAGTCTATGACGAGACGTTGTTGGTACATTTCAATATATATATATATATATATATATATATATATATATATATATATATATTGCTTCCTCTAATAAGTGGTGTAACCAGAATCCATGTTTTGTGGGTCCTTGATACAGAAAAATTGATTGACTGCAAAACATCCTTCCGTCCGTCTGATCTGTCGGTCTGGGGCCAACTCTAGCACCTTAACCGTTCAGCCCATTTTTTCTGAAATTTATATTCCCTGATCGATCTGAATTGAACTCAAGGCTTTGGGAGTTTCAAACGGTTATTTTGATTTTTGAGTGAAACCTCAAAAACATATTCAAATTTTCTCCAACTGGCTTGATGCTTTTAATTAAACTCCGACTTCGAATAGTGTAAAGGACCCCTAAGAGAATGGCGCAGGTCTCATGTTCATTGAAATCCTAGATTTTTCCACAATTGTAAAAGAGCAATTTTTACGTTTTCTATGGAAAACGAGACCTTTTGCAAAATGAGGTCTTATTAATTTTTTAAAAATATTTTTTATAGTTTCCTCGCCCTATATCAATGATTGTCACAAAAGTAGACAGTTCGATTTCAGTGTGAAACGATTTTCACTTATAAAACAATCATTTAAGAACTTCTGTTTGGAGATAGGATTTTTTAAGTGCGAAAATCTTTGGGGACCAATCTATTACAGTTTTAGGGAACGTTCGCTCAACTTATCAAAAATTGGGGAACGTCGGGAACTTATCAAAAATTAACGTTTTCTTCTGGCAGGGGGACTCTGCACTGCGCCGTACTGTCTGGGGGGGTGATATGAAGGTACATCAAGGGGGATCATTTAGGAAAACATCTGAGATAATATTTGGGGAACATTTTGAGAAAGGGGGATCATTTGGGGAACATCTGGAAGAACATGTGGAGAAAATCATTGTGAGGAACATGCTTGACCCTGTGATAAACATGTGTGCAAACATGTACAGGATCATGTGGTAAATGTGTGGAGGTATTTACTTCATATTTTTACTTTTCCGTATACGTACGTATACACGGAGTGATAGGGAAAAGTTGTGTAATGCTGCGGAAAAAAATGGCCAATTTTCGGCGGAAAAAAATTCATTGCCGGGCCATGAAAATGAAAAAGTGGATAAAACCAGTTGCTAAATTAAGAAAAAAAAATCCCTAGCACGTGGTGTAGCCAGAAACCCTGTTTTCTAGGTCCTTGATACCGAAACCCAACTGAAAGAAAAACGTCCGTCTGTCTGTCTGTCCATCTGTCCGTCTGTCGGTCCGTCCGTCTGTCCGTTTGTGAACACTGCTTTGCGTCCGTCTGTGAACACACTTTGCGGATTCGATGGTGTGACGGTTAGCGTGCCGGACTGTCATACCCAAGTTTCGCGGTTTCAAACCGATCGAAGCCGTGGATTTTTTAAGGGCGAAAAAATCCTTCGTACGCCTTCCGCGGAGGGGAAGTAAAGCCGGCTGTCCCAGTTAGTAGATTTACTTGCATGTAAAAGATCCTCAAGCCTAAATGACGCCTCTGAGCTAAATTCAAATCGCCTGTTTCGTCACCCGAGATAATACCTTCTTTCTCCCCTAGGTGAAAGGAGCGTAGCGAAATTTGCGTGGTCAGACGGAAGAGCGGGCCTAATGGCCCGAGTCTCGCCACGTAAAATAAGGCATTAACTAACTAAACACTGCTAGCGCCTAAACCATATGCACGATTTCTTCCAAAAATGGATATTCTCCGGTCGATCTGAATCTAGTGAAAGCTTTGAGATTTTGAAAAAGATACTTAAAAATTTGGGGTACTTTATATGAAGCCCCCCGGGGATTTTCAAAATTTTCTCAAAACGTCTCCAAAGGTTTTCTTTAAATTTCTTGTATGAATAGAGTAAAATACACTTATTATCATGGCATAGGTCCGATTTTCACGGATAACTTTCATAATTTTCGAAAATTGTGAAAGTTTGAATATTTTTCGACGGACAGACAGCGTTTTTCTCCAACTACAAAAATTTTAGTAGTTTTCGTGAAATATTGCGTGGCAATATGTGCAATTTTAAAAATTACAAAAAACATGATTTTTCTCAAAAACGGCTCCAATTTTTTCTTTAAACTTTTGGTAGGGATAGTGGTAAATGTACTCAATCAGAACATAAAAGCCATATTGCTCTATAGGTTGGTTTTTTAAAAAATTACAAAAATGTAAATTTTTTCACATGTTTCTCACGTCGACAATATTTACATTAGCGGCGATTTTTTCACATTATTATATTTACGAGCACATGTGCTTTAAATAATGTCAAGTAAAGTTTCTCGAAAACACAACCGTTTTCTGTGAAAAGTAGCTCAAAATTCGCATTTTCAGGGACGCTCAAACGCCATTTTCTCATATATGGCTGCAAATTTTTTATCAAACTTTTGTAAAGGATAGTGATAATTACACTCTTTAATATGAAATAAAGTTTATTTTGAGTTATTTTTGTCTTTTCAAAATTATAAAATGTAAATTTTTTGAAAGATCTCTCACCTCTTTAATATGCACATTACCAGCAATTTGTAAAGATTATTATATTTGTGAGTGTAAGTGCTTCAAATAACTTCAAATAAAGTATTTTGAAAACTCAAATATTTTATGTGAAAATGAGCTTCAAATTTCGCATTTTCGCATTTTTAGTAGCGCTAAAACGCAATTTTCTCTTAAACGGCACATAATTTTAAAAGAAAATTGCCATTTACGGGGTAAGTTTTTGTGTTCTTTAATATTCTAAAATTAATATTTTCGTTCTATCAACCGAAAAATTAAGAAAATGACAAAAATATGTACTTTTGGGGGTGATAGATGGTAGCTGGCAAGAAAGAGTATGTGGCAAATCCGAATAGCTAGCGAAGACCCAAGGAAATAGAAAACTAATACGGGGAAGGTCGGTGCCATTCTGTAGCACCACTAGTTAATTTATTCTTAAATTCTATTTACATTGATCACTTACGGCCTAGTTTACAAACTAGATACAAGTGATAAACATGCGAGTGATTGAAATATTTTGGGCACGTCAACTGCTATTGTCTTTGGTCCCGTAAGTGTAGTGTTGGTTTCTTATCCCGGAATGTGGCGATATTGTGCTCCATTGGACGGGCGAGATCTGGCGCCGCTCTACCCGCACTTGCGGGATTGCAGGATTTTCATCAATATATGGGCGGGGACTAGCAGCAGGGCACTGTCCGAGCCGGGAAAGCTAAAGGCTTTCAACACTAATGGTAGTGAAGTGCATGTGAGCGTGTGTGCGTGTGTTGTGTGTGTGTGTGTGTGTGCGTGTGTGTAAGAGGTAAGGAGAGGTCAACGAAGAGGAAGAAAGATTGCGCGCAGTTCATGGGCCGTTTGTTGGACTACTGCTCTGTCATTCGCCTGATGTTGATCGGAGGAACCATCTAAAATTACCGATCAAAACAGCCGCTAGAATTCTCCTCCAGATCGAAACATACGAGGGAAAATGTGGAAGACATGAGGGAAGATTTTATACTTCGCAGTATTTATAACAGTATTTATAACTCGCAGTGAACATGCGAGGAAACATACTATGAACATGTAAGGGACATGCTACGAACATGCGAAGAGTAAGTAAGGGAGCATGAGGAGAACATGCTAGGGAAATATATTGGGAAGCATGTAGGAAACCACGCCGGGGTCAGGTGGTGCGAAAATGAAGGTTGAGGTCTTTGTGGCTCCTACGCAATGGCCGAGTGTTAAAAAAAGAGCACAATCTAGAAATATATGTAAAATGAAATTGACGCATTAATAGGTCCGTCATGATGGGTCAACAGTGCTTCATTGTTCAGTTCAGGATCTGGCTGAAGTTGGGATTCAGTATAAAGATATTTCACATTTAAAACGGATTTACAAAGTGCGGACTGTTTGCGCGAGTCCAACTAGTTGTTGTTATTATTATTATTACTATCATCTTGTGATTCTCAGCTGCTTGTGCTGGGTTCAATTTGCCGAATCCTGCCACGAATAGGAAAGAGCTCAGTCACTGAGGAGAGAGGTCATCTCTCTGACCAATATGGGAGCCTCATTTGTGTTAGTTCAAAAACTTGCGAACTATATGACATGTCTGCAGGATCACTGCTTTCTGTCCGTAGTTTAGTATTCGTTGAGGTAATCTCATTTGTTTTAGATTTTCTTGAAATTTTGAGACTTCACCTTCAGCCGAAATAACAAGTGGATATGTTTTTACACTCTGTAGTTTTCACATTTCTTTTATTTCCTGAGCAAGATCTTCATACTTAGTAATTTCTCGGTCTCTGTTTTCTTTAGATTGTGTGTCAATGGTACGGCAATATCAACAAGTGTAGCTTCTTTCTTATTCCTGTCAATCAAAAAACTATATCAGGTCTATTGAAAGCCACAGTTTTATCTGTAAATATGGGTCTGTCCCAATAAATGATGGTATCATTTGCTTCCATTACAGATGCTGGGTTGTATTTATAATATGGTGGAGCTCCACTATTTAATATTCTATGCTTGAGAGCCAATTGTTGATGGACAATCTTAGCTAATTGGTTGTGTCTGCCCAAGTAAGCGCTGTCGGCAAGTGCAGTACAGCCGGGCCATTTTATGCTCTATTGTTTCACCACTGTGGTGCCGCATTTCCTGCATTTGTCAACAACGGGAATGTTCATGCAAGTTTTTCATAGTTTTCTAGTTCGGCATACTCTATCTTGGATTGCCATTATAAATCTCTCTCTTTCTGGGTATAAATAGCCGTCTGATAGCCATTGCAGCGACGATAGTGTTTCAACATGAGGTTCATGAATAGCTTTGGAAATGGCCATGCATTGCCTATTGTTGCCATTCTTCTAGATCTCCTTGAATCGTCTCTTTTGGTGTTGATTGTGCAGCAGTTGCCGTTGATCCTGGGTGGGAGGCACTCAAGTTTAGCGGGGTATAAGCCATCATCTGCTTGTACAGCCATTTTCATTAATTCATCTTACACACGAGAGTAACTTTTGCTTCATTTTTCTTCTTGCGTTCTGCAAAGATTTTCAATGTTTAGTAGTCCCCTTCCTCCATCTCTTCGGGGTAGGTATAGTCTTTTAATAGATTAGTTGGTATGAAGACACCTGAATTTAGTAAGTAGCCTTCCAGTCAATCTATTTAATTCACCAAGGTCTGCTTGACCTTGACCACTTGAGAATTCCGAAAGAATAGGAAAGTGTAGGAATTGCCCATGAGTTAATGCTATGACTTGATTTTCCCGTTTAATTTAGTGTTCAGGATTTGTAACTCTTGATCTATACTTATCGGTCAGAGCTTTCGTCATGCTAGAATGGTCTATTCGGTAGCTTTGGGCCATGTCTAAATATTTGTAAAGCTCATCAGGGGGAAGTTCCTTAATGTCTCTAATTGGTTCATTGTAGCTTTCGATCTTGCCCTTTTTAATGTCTATTATGGCGCATTTGTCTAGTCCAAAAGACATCTTTATATCTTCACTGAACCCTTTCACTGTCTCAATTAGACCGTGTAATTTGGTCTCTGGTCTCTGCATAGAGTTTGAAGTCATCAACATACAACAAATGAGACAGGCGTAAGTTGTTTCTTTTAATTAATTTGTACCCAATTATGCTGTTATTAAGCAATTGAGACAAAGGGCTCATTGCTAGACAAAAACCATAATGGTGACAGCGAATCTCCTTGGAACATACCAGTTTAATATGAGCCACTCCTATATTTTCCGAACTCATCCATATGTTTGTTCTCCATTTCGCCATCATTGCACTAAGAGTACGTTTAATTTTTTGGACATACACCGTATATATCAAAGAACGTTTTGCAACCAACTGCGCGAGACAGAATCAAATGCCGTCTGGTAATCTATGTAGCACATATGCAGATTTTGTCGTCTTTGTGAACTTGTTCCATGGTAACTGCGTCAATTGTCAGCTGATCTTAAAACCCATCGATCTTTTGATGCAACCCTTTTGCTCCTCTTCTAAGACGTAATAGTTCTCACAGTGTTCATATATCTTGCTGCTAATTAGCATGTGAAGAGCTTGTAAACTGTCGATAAGCAGTGATTGGTCGATGGTTTTGTGGTTGCATCATGGTCCCCATTTTTCCTTTGCAGATAGGTGTTTCCTTCCATAAGAAAATCAGGAATTGATGTTGGATTTTCTAGGGTTTGGTGTAACATTCAGCTAGTGACTTGTGAACAGCGGGAAAGTATTTCAGTCAGAAATATGAATTCTGTCAGGCGAGGAGTTTCTGTTGCTGATTTTACTGATGGCTCTTCTGATATCGTCAGTAGTAAAGTCTGCAGCATTCATTGGTGGGATTTTCGATGCTGTCATTTCTATGTGTGGCAACCATGATGCATTTTTATTGAAATTCTTCGGGTCGGACCATAACGTAGTCCAGTATTCCCTAAATTTAGAAGTTCTTCTGTGGTTAGGGTTGAATTTTGGTTGTCCTTATTTCCCTCAGGCGCCTGAAGAAGCTCCTTCGGTTTCTGTGAAATCAGCATTTTCCTTCTTCCTTTTCGTCAATTCATTGCATCGGCGGAGTCTACTTCCTTTTGCTTTCGCCTTTTGCCTGAAAGTGTCTAATAAGATTCAAGTTCCCGGATACTTTGTGTTCTATTCAATTTATTCCTGCTTTTGTTGCTGGTTGGTTGTTTTCCTAACTACTCTCTTGGTTTGGTCATTGTTAAGGTACTCCTTTATTGTGTCAGCTTTGGATCATTTATGGTGTCAGTGAGTTCATTTCTCCCTCGAGTCGTTTTTTCCATTAGGCGTGTAATCTCTTATTGCTTGTTCCCCTTACGATTTGGGTAATACGTCTTCTGGCCATTCAGCTCAATGACAGTAGCTGCTGCACAATAGATAGCAAGGTGTATTTCGTGAGGTCGTCCAAGTTTTAACATGTTGCTCCAGTACATTATTCACTTCTTTATTGTTTCCTTTGCTTTTTCAATGTTCTTCAGCACAGGGATGAATGGCCGGCCGGATGGTTCTGTACTACGGAAGATTCAATAAAGACGATTCAATAAAGCTGTGAACATGTCTGATATCGTCAATCCTGTGTATCGGTCTCGGGTGGATCATTGTAGGTGTTTTGAAGGTCTTGTTCGCCTGGCTCTGTGTCTGGGCCAATTTCTTCTTGCTGGTGAAGCAGGCACCCAACTTCCCTTTTAATGTTTCCTAATTCGATCTCAGTTAAATAGCGGGTTGATAATTCCCTTCCATCTGTCAATTACATTCTGCTCAGTCATGTGTAGCTCGGATGTTTCTACTATATTCGGCATGGAACAGGTGCCTATATCCTGGGGGCGGTTCATCTTGGCACTGATTTACAGAATAAAATGTACGCATTATATCTATATTCATTTCTCGAGTCCATTTTATTCTCTCAGTGTGTTCCTTCTACGGGCAGTTCTCGAAAAGATAGACAATCACACAGATGATGGGCCACTTAGTTGTGTTCACCTATCAATGTTCTCTACGCTCCTCTGTTCGTTTTGCGTGTTCATCGCGGTAAGGGGCTGACACATTACGTCGTCTGGAGCAGCCCCGTTGCCAGACGGGACCGAGGCTTGACTTCTAGTCTTCACTGCAACATCCAAAATCTCTGGGAGATGGGCTGCAAACCAAAAGCCCAGGTGCTGGTTTTGGTGCGCCCCGGGTATGTTATTTCCCCGATACTCTCCATATCTGGCGAGCGTTCCTCTATCCGATACCTTGAGGAGGCGCCCGGTAGGGGACCAGCAACCCCCCGGGTTATTATTATTATTATTATTATTATTATTATTATTATTATTCCTCTATATCACGACTAAAGATGTTATGAGTCGGCTGGCTGAATATAAAATCTACTCCAGGTTGCAACCAGCTACCAAAGGAAGCAGATCTAGGGACTGTCGGTGCCTCCACAATTCTTTGCACAAAATGTGAGCTGTGCCCAAATAAAGCAATTTAATGCACTTCCCACTCTTTTGAATGACTGGAAGTTTAGGCAAGTTCTTACACATATTTTGCGGAACAAATCCCAGAGCTC
>JAHLJT010008446.1:144035894-144247213 GCA_031308135.1 Acheta domesticus | reverse complement strand
AAGGGGCAAATTATGTTAGATGTGTAAGATATTATAACTTACGGATGTTGCTGCGTCTTGTTAGGAAAAGGCGCTTGCCGTTTTCTTGTCTCCCAAATTTTCAATTACACAATTCAAGATATATTTATAAATGAAAATAATTTATATTGCAAACATAATTAATTGCATACTAATATTTTGCTAGGAAGTCGTATTCTATTGTTTGAATAAAATTACTGCCAACTTCAATGCAAGTAACTTTATCTCTCCACATCTTGTATTTCCTCACCATAACTGACTAACAAATCCCTGGTAATGTCGAGGAATGAAGAGAAACAAGTTTCAAATATTGTCATATTTGGAATTGATATTGGGCTACAACGTTCCGCTCACTGAAATTAGTAATACTACAGAACGTGCTGCTTCTGTATCATTCATTAATTTTGACCGTCTTCTTCTATTTTTATGAGATCAGATAAGAGAGTTCTGCATGCTGAAGTCTCCAAGGAGCTTAAAAATCTATTTTTGCTGTTGTATACGTTCATCTGAGAGCGGAAAACATAATTAAATAAAATAATTTGAAATAATAAATATACACGTAATTTTAAAACGTTATAATCACACTATTTACATACACTTCCCACCGCCTAACACCAATTTCTTCCTTCTAACATCCATTTTCTAAATTATTAAGGCGCTTATCAGAACTTGCAGTCATTGCAATCGGAGACGTATTTAAGCTGGTTATAAAAATCCTATTTATGTGACGTATATGACGAAATTGAGAGTGTAGATGGGAAGTAGAACAAAGGAAGAAAGTGATCATGATCTACAAGTAATCTAGAAAAATTGTCGGAGTGGCGCTTACCATTGTCTTGCCCCAATGCAGAGAATTATATTTGCATTCCTATCTAGGAGGAAAGAATTCGTAACTTGTAGTGATGAAATAAGTGACTGCTAGTCAAGGAGAATGGTCAAGTCAAGAGTTTCTTTACTCATCGTTCATATAACATTGACGATCGTTCTGGTAGTCGCAGAATTTACAAGTCTATTTTCCGTAAGTGTGAAATCTTATATACAAGGTAACAGTATAAATGTTACAAACTTCTAGGGCGAGAAGAGCGGGTCGCAAATGATCATTCTTTGCCAATGAACATGTAGTGTGAAATTTCATACAATGAAGTTACTTGTGTAGCATTTGCTCCTTATTGTTAGGGACTACCGTACCCACTGGTGTTAGGCCTGATCACGTTCTGACTCAGTCAAGATTTCACGTAACTTCCAAACACCCTGCAATTTCTTCACAACAAGCTTGCTCATCAACTAACAGCTGAACAGTTAAGTCGAGTTTCATAGATGCGGTCGACTAGTGGCTTCTAGATAATTGCAATTACACATTCTTGAAAAATTTACGGGGCTCTCTTTTGCTGACAACTGCGTAAACCTCTATATCCGCTGATCAAAGGACGCATATTACAGTATGTTTATTTAAGGATGAGCTGCAGTAGAAAACTTGCCTCGCTGAGAAGGACATGACTCGTTCGGGCGGCCTCTCTCCCTTTTGCTTCCTCTGACGTGTCGCCACGCCCTTAGGGACTGTTCTGGCCCTCTTCGACGAGAGGCGTACCATTCTTCTTTCAATGTTGACTTTCATCATTCGCCCTTTACTTTAGCGTAGTTAAAGAGGAACTAAAATGGATATGCCCTTGTTGGAAATTCAGAATGCAATTGGCTTCCGTTTTTGAAAGAGATTGTAGTGGTACTCAACAACTACTTAGAAACGAGTATTATTTTATTTTATCACATATCCCGCAAACGTTTCAACGTTTTAATGAGGCGCGCCAGTGAGCGAGATCTGAGTCAAATTTCCGAGACAGGCGGGATGACGTTTGTAAATGAGAGCAAGAAGCTGCTCCGTTGGTGTCAATGCGTGGAAGCGAGCGGATAAAATTTTTAACAAATTATGATCCAGCAATGGAGACACACACCACAGAAAGTGCCGCGATCTCACTTTTCTTAAATAGAAACTCTATGATCTCACATTTCTTAAATAAAAATTGTTTGGTTCAGTTCACTGTTCAGGTTTATAGAACCATTCTTTCTACTTCAAATGAAACTTTGCGAACGATTATTACGATTTTCAGAGGCCATGAGAGCATTTCGTTTGTTGAAATGTACATCAACCCTCAGAATTAAAATCTCCTGTTGGAAAGGCCCACTGCAAATGAAGCCTGGAGGGGCGCGGAGGCCAGAGAATACTTGATCCCCTCTGGAGCTTGTGACGGAGCACTGTGCTGGTGTGCGGGAGGAGAGCGGCGCGGAGGGTGCCTCCGCGCACTGCGTGCATTCGCGCGTGGGCGTCTGGGCGCGTGGGCGGTGCCAGAAAAAGGAGCGACGCGGGGTCGGGACGTGAAAGGGCAGAGCGGCCCCTACGGTGGGCGGCGGCGGGCAGCGGCTCTGCGTGGCGGCGCGCGCCACACGCGGGATGGGCGACATTCACTCGGGTTACGCTTGGCACGGCCGCGGACCAGATGGGGGATCTCCCGTTGCGCAAGGCGCGAGAGGCGCGAGAGGCGCGAGGGCGGGGCCGCGCTGGCGCCGCGTCGCCCGTCGCCCGTCGCCCGTCGCCCGCGGGGCTCAAACGAGGCCGCCGTCTCAAGTGTGTCAGTCAGCGGAAAAAGAACGCGCGCCCGCCCCGCGCCTGGCCCCGCCCGCGCCCCGCCCGCGCCCCGCCCGCCGCTTGCACCGGCCGCAGCGCCCGCAGCCGCGCCGCCGGCGGGCCAGGCGCTCTCCGCGCTCTCGGCGCTCGCGCACGGCCTCCACCCTTGCCCGGCCTTTGTAAACACATGCGACCCGTTTCAACCGAGAAGATCTGCAACAAATACATCAAAGGCGGAAATCGCCTTGCAGCACGTTTACAACTAGTTATCAAGGATATTCCTTAAGACGAAGGAGACAGTGGGGTAATACAAAACCGAAAGAGATTGAATGTAATACAACGTTTGCAAAGCAGTTATTTGAGCTTAAACACTATATTTGTTTTACATTTGGAAGGTTATATGTGGATTTTTATGGATAAAATTTTACTTTGTTTCCCTGAAATTATGAGGCAAAATTTGTTGTTTCTTTTTACCCCACACAACAGTATCCGAATATCCCATTGGTGGTTAAAAAAACAGCTCTTCAATTCTGCCTCCATGTCAGTGAACAGTTAATAGGCGTGACAAGAAACGTCATGCATGAGCAAAGTTTTACCCCAGTTTCTTTCCAGTCATTTTATTGTTTTACAGACCAGTGAAAATGAACATGACAAATGACCCAATCGAAAGTTTTAAACACAAAATATTATTTAGAAACAAACTGTTCAATCACTTACAAAGGTATAATATAGATTAATTTACAATGAACATCAAACAAACATAGTAACACATACTATAGATAAAATGTTAAAAACAACAACATGGTATCACTCTACTTTAAAATTAACCTTTTCTAGTTTCCTTTCTCCTCCGTCTTCCTCGTCTTTATTTCTTTTCAAAGTCAGAAATATCCACAATCCAATCATTATCATCTCACTATAACAATTTAGAAACTACCTAGGTTTCAACTTCCGAGCTTCTTTCTTGGTAATAGGTGTTTGGCGTTCCTCTTCGAGATCTTTTTTTTAATTCATGAGATTGGAAATGTTATTCTTTTTTATTTATATTTTTCCTACTTTTTTCTCTTATTCCTTTTTGGACCTTTATTTCATTTTTCAATAATTTTTTGACAATATTTCGAAATTTAAGTTTCGAACAAATTTTTCCTACTGCTTCGAAGAATCCTTTAAATTGGGGAGATAAAATGCATATTCTTGCTTCTAGATTTATATTTTTTAATTTCCACTATAATGCTCCCAAGTATATATAATAATTGCTCCCAAGTAAAATATACAAAGAAAATTCCTCACAAAAATCTGTAAAGAAATATTTAGTTCATAAGGCGCAAATTTTAATCCGTAAAATTCCTGGTAGACGTCTTCAAAACAATATATTTTTGCGAAAATAATAACTAGTGCTACTAACTGTTTGTGTTTTGTACTACTATTTTGTGGGGCAATAACTTTACCTACCTTTTTCACGTACCCACGCAAGACATTTACCTCTGGTGTTTCTTTAGGGGGGTAAACAAGAAAGTTTCTTATTACTTTGTCACTTAGAACCCCACTTTATCACATGCACTACTGGCCAGTTTTCCTTTCTTTTATTAATACCCTCCCTTAATTATTATTTTAAATGCACATTTATTTCTAAAGCTACCTACTGTTAATAACAGTGCCAAACCCTATTGACAGGTTGCATATTAGATTGTTATTTTTATTATTATTATTGTTATTAGATGCGAGTTGAGGTGAAGGTTTAAATGAATAATAGTAATAAAAACTATTCGTGTGTTAATCCTTCTTTTATTGAATTATGAAAGGTGAATAATGTGTCTATTATTTAACGTCAAAAACAGTAAAAAACTGTGTGACGCACACGAAGAGAAATGTTTAGTTCACACAATTAATCACGGTATAGATTCAATTAAACGGTATAGTAAATTTTCACAGAACGAAGTGCTTAGTCAAGTTCACGAAACTGCTGTTTAGTTAAACACACTAACGCACGTATAGTAATGTTTATTAAACAGGTCATACCAGGGACAAATGGCAACTAGTGGAGAAAACTAAACGAATCTTTGCGTTGATTAATACATTGAGTAATATTTACTAAACAGTGCAGTGAAAATAACTAAAGGAAACGTAAAAGGAAATACTTTCTTTCTGTCCCTACAAGCAGGTAGCAAATGGGGTTCCGCAGCGGTCACCCAGCCTACGGCCCCGTGGACTTGCACTGCCTTAACCACGGTTACCTGGCAGAACCTAGCCTAAGCACAGCAGTTACGGACGAAGGGCTACTGGCCTTAGGCTGTCGACAGTATTTCTACCGTTAGTTTAGAGAATATAACATAATTATTGAAACCCAATAAAATACTAGACACGCCATTTATATAGCGCATAATACTATATACAGCGTTGAATTCTTACACTTCAGACGGGTTCTATAACCATTTCAATTGGTCAGATTGCTGAGAACGCGCGCTTACTAAACAGTATTTAGTAAACAGTGCTTACTAAACACTGTTTAGTAAGTGTGACGACATGGAACGTAGATCTCACAAAATGATTTTATCTACGAAACTACAATAGTACCACTGACAATTCTCTTTGTTCATTCACTCACGATTATGAATTGTTTGATTTACTAAACAAAATTAAATCATGTTTAGTGAATCTTACTACACGAATAACTGTATTTACTATACGATCGTTCACTAAACATATTTAGTATATTCTACTACATTTCTCTCAGTGCACTATAAGACGTGCAAATTATGTATGATTTCTTGAGCTCTGGGATGTCTGTTCTAACTTATGCATATTAAGTTGAATTATGAATACATATAGCAAAGAGCGTTATAGCAAATAGCAAAGACGATTGTTCAAATACCTACATTCCCGAAAGAGCTCAAGAAAACTTGCACAGATATTGAAGCTACGTTTACGTCCAGAAGTGGTTTAGGGACTCTCTCATTTGCTCAAAACAGGGAAACTAGACGAAAAACCTGATCAAGTTTACGTGTCAGGTATGTTTGTTCCGATTTATCTGTTTAATTACGGAACCTTCGGCAAAAAGCAAGACTTGAGTACCTCGCAGGTTGCAGAAAGTATAAAAATTGAGGTATAAAAATTATTTTATCATTCTGTAAGGCATCCCTGCTTTTCAGAAGAGTGTACTTTACACGTTTATAGGGACCCATAAATTTTTAGTTGGGACTCTCTCACTACTTTTACTCATTACTAGCTTTTTTCTACTTGCTTTTCTTTCGTTCAATTTTATACAGGTGCCTCGGGCTAAATATTAAAAATTATGATGGTATTTAGGGTGGTTGAAAATGATCATATTTTACCAATGAACGTAGTGGGAATTTTGTATAACGAAGTCACACATGTGACATTTGCTGCTGATCGGCAAGAAACTCAGCATCCACTTGTGTTAGGCAGGTCACGTTGTCTAGTCGTTGAAGAAGCTGGTTTAGCGTACTTCATAAACAATATTGTGCGTAAAGAAAGCAATTGTAGCAATAACCATCCAATGAACAAAGTTTGGTGTGCAAAAATTGTGGATGCGTTCAACTGACAAACATATAAAAGATTGTTTTCAGGCTACTTTGAAAAATATATCTTTATTCATTAAATAATTCTTTCTTCATTAATATATCTTTCTTCGTTAAATTTAGAGAATTTGCTTCCCTTTTTCTTTTTCCTAACAGTTTGGCCACAAAGTATTTTGGGATAAAATGCGTTGAAAATGACGAGTTGCGCATAATGAAGAGCGCTTTATGTTAATCGCGGAGGGCGAAGACCTCGGGAACAAATTGGACGCGCGTAGCAAAGCATCAGCTGTAGCGCGTAGCATGAGCCTCGCAAACGAATTAGATGCGCGTAGCGCAGCATCAGACGAAAACTGAGAGTAGGTTATTTGACCCCATTTTATAATAAGACGTGAGTTCGCAATGCCGTTCTCTGTCTTCTCGCGGTAGAAAGTCCTACACGTAGTGCTCGATAAGGAATACGTATACGTATTCACTTTTACATACAGGTGATATATGTATATACAGGGTGAGTCACGTAACTTTAGAACCTCCTGTAACTTTTGAACAGTTGAAGATATTGCAATGCAGTTTTCACGGAAGTGAATATATATATATATATATATATTATATATGTGTATATATATACACGTATATATACATATATATATATGTGTATATATATACACGTATATATACATATATATATATATATATATGTGTGTGTGTGTGTGTGTGTAGTAAAAACTGTAAATGGCGTAAACTCTTGTAACCATTGTCGGGTCGATCATAATTGTGGATCCGTGAAGTTATCACCTTCTACAATGGATAGTATTTTTCCAGAAACAAATGTAAACAATGAAACAAAGCGATTCGCGTACCAGTTACGGAACACAAATGATTTCCAATAATGATTTTAAATTAAACATACGGGCTCGATTAAATTCGCTTTCAATTCTTAATGGAACTTTGACCCTTCCAGTGAATGCACCCTAGAGGCAAGTTGATAGGTGGCGACAGCTCTTGCTCTCGAGCGAGGGGTCCATGGAGTTCCTGCCTCCATGTCTGCCTTCTCTGGGGCCTGGCGCTCGCGCCGGCGGGGCGGGGCGGGGCGGGGCGGGGCGGAGCGGGGCGGAGCGGGGTGGAAAGGAACGGGGTGGAGTAGGGCAGGGCGGGGCGGAACAGGGCAAGGCAAGGCCTCCTGCTCGCCGTTCCGCTCGGTGGAAGCCCTTCCGCTCAGTCCCTCCGCTTCACCCCCCACCCCGCCCTTGTGCGGCTTGTGCTATTTCCGTGCGCAGTAATGCCAGTTACGCCCTTCCCCTCTAGGAACCCTATGCGTTCAGTCTACGCAACAATTCTGCGAGATAAATGACGAGTCGCCAGCGTGGTCACTGCCAAATACAGTTAATTTTTCACAGAAAACCTAACGTAAAAGGGCATTTAATGTTCAGAAAACCTCATAAAATAATTTATATTTCTTCTCAGACTTTTGTAAAAAAATTTACTCAAGTCTCGCTCTGGTCTTCTTGTAGCAAATACAATAATATAAAGCTAATACAGAGGACAGGCGTGTAGAATTGGGAATGTCTACTCATTTTAATCTCCTCCTTGTGAACTTTTTGGAAATTATTTGTAATTAATACTTAGGGCGACCATAAAGAATAGAAATGTGAATATTAGAGAGTGGATTTTTGTGTAAATAAAACTCATCCTATCTGCTTCATAATTCATAAGAATGCAGAAGTTAAATTTATTCTGAACACTTTTTACGTCTGAGTATTATATAGCTTTGTTTACTTCCTTATCTGTATCTCAATCAATTTGAAATTTATTTATTTATTTGTTGGTTAAATTTTAATATTAACATGAAGATATATTTTTTCTTACGTTATCTTGAATTCATAATTTGGGAATTTTTGATAAAATTTCGGACAAGGAAAGGAAACATGTTCACGATTGGTAGGTACTAAATTTAAATCCATGCAAAATATATTTCCCAGAAGATAGAATTACGTCAAGAACACAAAATGTGACAGTTTTAGAAAAACATCAGTATCAACTTACATCTACTTGTAAAATTCAATGTACCTAGGTTATTTCCTAAAAAGCATAACTTTAGTTCCTGTACTGATAGTTCAGATTTATCAGATTATGATACTAGAGGCTTCTGTTTAAAACAACAATGTGAATTCCACATGCAAAATGAACGTATACAGAGTAAAGGTATTACCTCAATCTCAATAATATTAAACATTTAAAGTTCGACCACCTTTCATTATATTTTTTCTTAGTAAAATAAAACGCAGAAATATTTTATGATAAAATAATTAATTCTACTCGTATGTGTATGACTGAATGCACATTAAGTGCATTAAATACATAAATGCACATTGGCCAAAAAGTTTGTTTTTTCAGTGCCGCCTCTCTAATTTTATTCAATACTGAATGCAAGGGCGCTCCATTTATGATTTACAAGAGTTAATAGTAGTGTGTATTGTAGAAAGTATAGACTCCGCAGGTTTTTATTAATCTCCAGAAACGCTTCCCCACTCTTTCACTATACATAATTAAATGGTGAATAAAAGTACCAACAAATCGCGTTTAGCAATAAGTGAAACTAGAAAATTTTGCTCCAGACTTATAGAAATCTTATTTATATTGGTAAACAATCTACAGAACTGATATTATTCTGCTAACAAAATAGAAACCCACATCCTCTGTTCGACACATATTTCATCTAGCAAAAGGACAGCTGAACAAAACGTCCGCATAGTGACACTGCATTCATGTCCAGACGGTTAAAATAAGGGTCAGCATTTTCTCAATGGATCTGGGAAACTGAACAAAAAACCTGGTCGAGATGGGGGTCATTGACCTGTAAGCTGAATTACATTACTTTTTACAAACATTCGTAGTTTCTTATAATTTAAGGGCAGCTCAGAGTAAGGGTGTTACGACAAAGCCACAATTTTCAGTAAAAAGTTAGAATATTGAAGCATGTTTGTATTATAATAGAAAAGTAAAATCCATGTCCACAAGTGGGAACAATTTTATTCAACGACCATACTCTGGTGCTTCAGAATAATGATTACAAACTTCTAGGACATGTAGGGGGTATACAATGATTACTTTTGTCAATGAACGTGTAGTTGGAAAGTGCATGTAACGGAGTTATAAGTATTTGATTGTAGAACAACTGCCCCTGATTTTAGGCAACCCGAATACACGACTGTTCTGCAGGAACATGATAACCCCTTGATTGCGTTAGAATGCGACCTGCCGAACATCTGTGCATACGATATTTCCTAAAATCACGGATATATGCCATATATAAATGCATGTAACGCCGTTATATACAATTTCCACTATTTATGATCACTGGCAAAAAGTTATCATTTTCGACCCCTCTACTTGCCCTAGAATGTACATTCTCAAAATACACGCAAGGAGCTGCATGAAAACCGATTGAATTTGAAAGAATTCTGAATGCGTAGCATAATGAATTTAGTGTTCAATTTATTTTTTGAATAATTCCAATTGAGGTTTGACTCATTTGAGCGATCTGGAAAATATGTTTATTTAACATCAGCTAACAAATGCTTATTATTAATTTTAAATGCTTTACTTGACTTCCTTATTTGAAATTCAAACCTGCATTGAAGAAGTTTTTCCTTTCTTTGTTATTAATTTGTTATTACAAAATCAATTTAAAAAATCAGTAACCGTGCTACTTACTATTTCGATTTTACAAAGAATATTCGTGTCATCAGCAAACAGAACTGTTCTTCCGTCTCTAATGGACGAAGGCATATCGTTTGCGCATAAAAGAAAACTAGTGGTGCTACCAAAGTATATACTTTCTCGCATTGTTCCTAAATGCTCCGCAATATTATACTACCACATAAATAAGCAAATTTGTTTCCCACTCCGAGACGCCATCTCAAATCCAGAGGTTTTCTGGCAAAAATTCGTTTTCTGGCGCACGATAACATAACTTTCTCTTCTTACGAAATATTCGTAAGGCGAGAAAGTAAATATGATAGGACTAGCTGAACTACCCGGCGTTGCCCAGGCATTTATTACAGTAAATTTTTAGCCAGGAATAGGTATTCCATTTATTCATGCCGTGCAGTGGGGCCTACTTCTCTCCTATTGTATATCTGCCCCGCCAAGCTAGCCCTGTCATGTCTTTCCCCCTATTTGGAAATTTCCGGTGTGCCTCGTTCACTTTCTTACTAAAGAAAGTTTACATTTTTCTAATTGGGAGTTTCAGCTCCCAAACATTCCTTACTTTATAAATAAAAACAATAAACAAATCTAAACTGTTAATACAAAACACTCGTAAAATACTTGCACAATTTTTAGACTCATATGTATTCTTTTGTGGAGTTTTATATCCCGCTCTCGGTGGCTTATTGGTTAGCGTGCTCGCTTTTCATGAAACAACCCCGAGCTCGAGTCCCGGCCGGGTAAATTAGAATTGTGCGCTTTCCTTACAAATGTCTCAGTATCGATTGCTGTGTGACGATGAGAAAGCCCATCCTAAGGTTAAGAAGAGCGGTGTAAACGGTAAAGGGATGTCCTCGTGCTAACCACTCGAACACCCATGGCCGAGAGGCTGTGTCACCGCCGGTCAGCTAAGGTAGCCCGTGTTATTGGAAACAACTACGTAGGATTGAAATATTGCACTTTCTTGCGGCTACCTTAGCAGGCAAGGTAACCCGTAGCAGGCTGTCGAGCCAAAGGACGGGAGTTTTATGTATTATACCAACACTTTCAATAAATTGCCAAATTGTAAAACTAACTCATTTTTATATTTTTTGCTTCTATAGTATTTATAAAGAAAGATTAAAAATGTATCTGCTGCCAACTCATGACCTTGAAGGGACTTACAGTTTTAAGCAGAGTATACGAAACATCCGAGAGTTCTCGCATGGGTACGCTAGTAGACAGACCCGGACAAATAGATATAGATGTCGTAACGTATTTGATGAATCGTAATAATAAAAGTAAATGAAAATATCTATGTTGAAAGGTAATTGCCGGTTTCTAAAATTATTTTGAAGATGACAGAAATATGTATGTTTAAAGATCTATGTGCTAGTAACATGTAGTATAAAACTTATTTGTTTAGGTAAATCAATTCATCATATCATTGCAACATAACAGCAATACTGATCCACGAACCTGTACATTATGTATACATAATAAATTGACAATGTTCTGAACCACCTAACAAAACACTATTAGCTGTGTTATTTGATTTGAAGAGCGAGATACTATGGATTTTGAAATGTAAATTATAGAAACCAACGAATCTCAGAATTTTGTTATTAGATTAGACATAAATATTTTTAGATAAATTAATTTTTGCCAGTTTATAGAAAATATAGCTGAATTAATATCTCTGGGAGCAACTGACATGCGAAACAACAGCAAGATTAGTCTTAATATGTAAAGGACCATTACTTAATTACATACCACTGCCCATATTGAAGAAAAATGTTCAACAGAGTTGACCAAAACATACAAATATTTTCCATTTTACCAATTTGAACATGAGATATGTGTAAATAGTCAAATCGCGAGTCATAACGAAAAGCTGCCCTGCTTCCAAGAGAATTATTCATATTTGCTTTCTTCTTTACTGTATTGTTTTCAATGGTGTGTGTGTTCTTCTGCAAGTCGCTCTTGCCTCTGAGTACCCATTCCGGATTTTAATAGGCTGCCCATCTCTTAGCCCTTGTATTCTGTTTTGACAACTGTAACTTTCGTTTCGACATTGTTTCAAACAATTCAATTTTCACAAATTCTGTAAAAGAAGGGGTTGTTTAGAAAATATACGATACCTGTACACGATATCTACATATTGTACATTGTACTTTACTATTTTGTACTGTATATTTTTGTACTTTTAACTTTCTAAGTACTTTAAAACTCACATGTTTTCTTGCCACAATTTGTATACCAAACGGACTAAGGACAATTTTTGTACATTGAACAAAATCCCTGAAAGTAGTAAAGAACGTCAAATGTTCCACCAACGTTGAAAACAAACTAATCACCAACGAACACTCACGGACTTTACATAGCACATGTTCAAACCCCAATGAATTTCGTAATAATTCTGGCAAGCCCGTCTAGGATAGATAATATAGTATTCTAGACGGCCTTGATTCTGGACATTGATGAAAACAGTAGAAGATCTCAGACCTCATCCTCTGGTGGCGCGCATCTAAACTATTGACATTGATCCGCTATTGAATCTGTGATGTAAAGCGAGGCGAAAAATGTCCGGAAAAGTAATTATTTTGTGAATATAGTAAGGTTTGCGATTGTAAATCATAGTCTATGTTACTCCAGACCTTTAAAGGAAGCTACTACAAAAGTTTCATCAGTATTGGTTCAGTAGATTCGGAGATTATCGCGCTGTAAGTCAGTGCAGTTCTGTCTTTATATATTAGTATAGATATAAGATCGAACCCTGTGGAACCGATACTCAATTGGCAAAAAATTGGAAATATGAGTAAATGATGTTTTTTACGGCCAGTATTTTTGTTCTTTACGATCAATATTTTACTGTTTAAAGCTCATTGCAGTGCCTAATTGTATATAAAAATAATATAATTGTATATATTGTATATAATACCACAGAAAAGATTTTACTTGGCATTTAATTTTTTGTATTCATTTTAAACGTTTAACAAACTATCCGAAACTTCATCTAAACCAGCTGAATATTTAGTTTTTAGTTTACCGACTATTTTGAGAATTTCATAGGAAAAAGTTTTGGAAAGAAACATTGTATTGAAAAAAAACTGAGGAACATCTGATGTTGAATTTTGTCGCTATAGACTAGAGTCCTGCACGAGACGCTTTTTCTCGAGCGTCGCTGCAGTTCTCAGAAAATCTGCTGTATTAATAAGGACGATGGCTGTACGAGCTAAAATAAGGCGATGTAAGCATGGAAAATGGGGAGAGAGTTTTGTTATGCATGGAAATATTACGCTTCAAATAAAAATAATAAATAATACAGTTATTAAAATATTTAAATAGGTATAATACACTATTTTTGATGTTTTCTATTTTGTCATTCTAGATAAAATACCATAATGACGTGCTACTGCTCAACCGAAAGAGTAAAAAGATCTTTCTGGTACCACTTGATTATTAGAAACGTTTCTAAATTAAATTGAAATAATATATTATTCAACAAATTTGCCCAAGTTAATTGCAGTACGTCACTTCTCCCCATAGCTCGTCACTTCTCCCATAGCCAGTTTTTAACTGTTTCTGACATAAATAAATAAATAAATAAATAAATAAACCCTAACATTCTGTTACAGATTGCAAAAACTATTACGTTTAATTTAAGGAGGTAAATAATAATAATAATAATAATAATAATAATAATAATAATAATAATAATAATAATATCATTTTTTCAAATTCCACTTTACTTTTCACCGTTACTCGTTTTCCAATATTTTAAAAACAAAAAACATATCACCCATAACAGAAGTTTGCAAAAACATCTGAAAACGATTCCACGATTTCTACAGCAAGTAGTCTATGAATAATTTCTTTTTACTTTTAGTCAGAGACCTACTCATGCGTGTATTATTTAATGAGTCAGCGTTCGCGTTTGTTGTAATTGTAAAACTTGTGAATTGTCTTCACTATATCCTATTTTTCGTTGATCTTTCATACATAGTAGTGGTTATCTTATCAGGCTATAGCCTTTTGAATGTTTTAAAAGACGCAATAACAATGCCATTAAATACACATTCTTATTTCAATTCTTAGGAAAATAAACTCCTTTGTTTGTTAGTTTGTTTTGTTTGTTTTGCACGTCCGTAATGTTATAGGATTACAATTACGTAAAATTAATTAATTATAAGGAATAATACTAATAACAATCCTTATCATGAATAGGACCATTTTGTTATAATGATCAAAATAAATGTTTGTCGGTGAGATTGACAATAATTGAATAAAGGGTTTATTTTTTATTTATTTATTTTGTCAAAAAAACAGTAAAAACTGTATATGACGTGAGGGGAAAGAAATTTATCTGCGCACATTTTCTTGAGGGCCAGAATTTTATTTAAAAAAACCAAAACGAAAAAATTAATTTAGAAAATAATGATTTTAGAAAAATAAAGATATTTGAAAAATGTTTTTTCCCGAGTCATAGAAAATAATTTCAACTGTAAATGAACTACAAGCAAAAGAAGTGCTCAACAAAACGTGCGCACAGTGAAGCTACATTTACGTCCAGAAGCAAAACAATGGGCCATCTCAGCATTTGCTCTATGGATCAGGGAAACTGGACAAAAACCTGATCGAGATGGGGGTCATTGACCCGGAAGCGGAAGTACATTACTTGTTACAGGCGTATTAAATATTTTTTTAAATGTATACAATGCAAACATAAACTAATTCATTATATATCTTTGTTTTGTTACATTAAACATTATTTTTCTTTTTCACGATCAGTATAGTCTCTAATTGTATAGAAACAGTTTTGCAGCAGAAAAGATTTTACTTTAAACTTAAATTTGTATACCGACTTTAATTGTTTTATGTCATCTGGCAATGCGTTGTAAAGTAACGTACATGTATTGTATGTTGATTTCTTGTACTGAGCTGTTGATACTGACACTTGATGCACGTGATTTCTACGGCGTGTGTTGTAATTATAAATATCAATATTGCATGAAAATATGTTCCCTCCGTTAAGTAGGTCATTTTTGACAGATATTACAGATTCGTAAATAAATAGACAAGGCAATGGTAGGATTCCCAGCTCAATGAATTAAACACATTGAGATTTGATTTTATTGAAGATATGCAAAAATAGGAGAACAAACGTAAACAAAAAAACATATTAGAATTAGTTTCATGCGAAATGAAATATTCACAATTAATTACAAACGTTGGACTGCTGTTATCAATATTGTTTCCATCGATATAAAACTTCATACATTCTACCTCAACTTCATACATTCTACCGCTATGTGGTATTACACGTTTTTAACCCAAGGCCGATGTTGGAGAACCGCCTTGCTTGTGGAAAATATTTCCACTTTAATACTGACTCCTTGGACGAAGAGTAATTATCTTTTGGGCTTACGTCGCAGACAAATAGGCGGCGGCGGCGGCGGCCGGTGCAACGCGGTGAAGTGCCGCGTTGGCGTGGGGTGGGGTGGGGTGGGGTGGGGTGACGCGCGCCACGCGTGCCGGCTCTCTCGTAAAGACGCCCGCGCGGCCTCAGACGCCTCCCCCAGCCGCTGCCGTATTCTTAGATCGGCCCTTCCCACGTGACCGCGCACTGGCAATTGGGATGTTAGTCACCGTCGCAAACGCCCAAGCGCCAGGACCAGGGGGTCAGGGGGAGGTAGAGGACATCGCGCATCGGCGGAGACGACAGGGAAATCAGCAGGATCGGCTAGTGCGAGTACGAGGCTTTCTAGAGCAACGCCCATGGAGTCTAGGAAACGAAATAATAGAGTACTTTTAGAGCCGTATCAACATCGCGGTTATTAGTGACTTTCTGTTACAATTATAATGCAACTACTTTTTTGTTGTTCTTGTTTTCCCTGATATTTGGGTCAAACTGCGTTTTTTATCGCGAACAATCTAACCAATTCTGTTTTGTATCACTTACGTTTTTCGGATATCTTGTTTAACAAACTCGACCTGCGGAACACGTGAATATTAATGTTCATAATACGTTGATCTCTCTTCAATTAGCACACAAAACATGAATGAACAAAACATTTTTTTTAGTTAGTTTAAAATTGAAAAATAAAATTTGATCATTTATTCTACGGGGACCCTAGATATAGGCAAGCAGATCCTATCAAGACGAAACAGGGTTCAACACAATACAGCATTCTCCAATACCCTTAACATTAATCCGCATTTTCACAGAAAAGATTGGACATTTTTTTCGTTAGGTAATTTGCACTACACCAGGAAGCAGCTGGTTCTTTCACCTCCTGAAATCCACGAAGGAATGGTCGAACCAATCATTTCCTCATTCTTAAAAGAACTTCTTTAACCACTACTATATTTTGTGTTTGTAAAACCAGGGTACTTGGGGATTATGTATTGCCTATCTCCAACATGGCCAATATTGGAGTATTTTTAGGTGACTCCTGTCAATTTTGATTCTCATATTAACCACCTGAGAACATCACAGCAACTGTTTCAATAATATTCATCTATTACTTGAGGCAATCTCCAGTTAAGCTCATACGGGATATGATTAGGAAAGAAACTTCCAGATAATTAGATTTTTACGAGCATTTAGTCAAAGGTTTTTTACCCACAAGGATACTGTGGATTTCCGTCCTCCGTTAACACACGCACCTGAGCCAGAATTAAACTCACTCTTTACGAATTGAGAGACCAGTAAGTCAAACACTCACTCGCCGAGCACAAGCACACATACGCACCTCAGCCGGGATCAAACCCACTTTTTAGGAATTAAGAGGTCAATAGGCCACTCATCAACCGAGATGCACGAAGTTGAATAAACCTTTGCGTACACACATGCGCGTGCGCGTATACAAAGATGTCGGGTCAACGACATGCGGAGCTCTTCTCGACAAAACATGAAAAAAACTGGACGAACTCCGCAGTTCCAGGGCGTGAATCGGACTACATGAAGGAGTCATGGACTAATTTCACTCATACGATCACTCAGGCTACCTCATGTCCCGCATATGGATTTAGTGTCGATTGGCAGCGAATATTCTCTTGGAATCTCTGGTTTTCTAGCTGTTTTGATAAATTTTGTTACAAACATTCTCTTAAACATTAACTGGCATTGAACCTGGAGTAATCCTTCTTTGGGTATATCAGTCATTGCCTTTTATCCCTTCGGCCAAGGACTCGGCGCCGTTATTTCCATGGCGTTCCCAGACGGTAAGCCATCCAGGAAAAAAGGTGCTTCGAGTTGCTTAACCTTCCTGACTTAACGGAGCGTAGTAAAGTAATTTGTCTACCGACGCCTACGTCGAAACTACAACGTTTTAAGTAGCATTCCTTTTGATACAAAGGCCACATATCACTTTCAATATATTACTATTGCTCGTAAACTTAATTTACACAATTCTTTCTGTTTCACTCTTCTTGAGAACCAGTTTTCAAGACAGGGAATAAGTAGAAGGATTAAGGGTGTAAATGCAACCAATATTTAAAACTCAAAAAATTAGGTACCAGTTGGCAGGAGATCTTTCCTATTCCATGCTTTTATGCTCTAAGAACACACCTGAAGATAGCATAAATACGGGTTGAAATGTTGTGTCTTTAATTTTTGTAACATTTTCTGCATTTTGTAATTTTTATAATATGTAACTTAAATAACCGTAATATTTAATTAATGTTAATAATTTAGAGCAAGAAAAAGTATGTTGTAACATCACCTATAATTCTTGAGCAAGTTTTCCCCATGACGTAAATTATAGCAATTATTTTTATGGTGGTTGAATTTTAAATATTGTCCGCATTTATAGTCTTAACCTTTCTATAAGTTTAAAACACTCAGAATTCAGTTGGATTCATTTATTTTCATTTTTTGTCATTACTTTTCTGCTGATATTTTAAATATCTAAGAACTATGATATGTTACGTATAAGTTTCGTTCTGTTACAATGTCAATAACCCTATTACAATGTCTGAGTCACCTAAAGCTCTGGAAAGGTCACATTTATTTTGACGAAACCTTGGCAGAAATATAAAAATAAAGGATTTCAACTGAATACTGAATGTTTTAGACGCTTTAAAATGTTTACGTTACCGAATGTTTTGATCGCTTTCATCGTTTCTTCAACATATGACAACGCCATGACAAGATTTTTGATGTATGCTTCGTCTCGTTTGTTGCAGTAGCGAGTTGATGCGCTGGTAGACTGCGCCTGCCACTAGCGACGTCAACTAGCTCCCGCCACCCCACGCGAGATGGGGGCGGCGGACAATTTCGCGCCTAGCTTCACGCAGAAGCCGCAGCTCCGGCAGGAAGATGAGGGCAATCGCCTCATCTTCGAGTGCCAGTTGCTGGCTAGCCCCAAACCTGACATCACGTGGTTTCGGGGCGACACGCAACTGGCGGAAGACAACCGCACCAACATGAAGATCCAGTCCGTCGGGAACAACAAGTTCCTCGTCGTCCTCGAACTCGACGACGTTATCGAAACCGACGCTGGTCTCTACAAAGTCAAGGCCAAGAATAAGATGGGCGAAGTGGCAGCATCCATCAATCTGAATTTCAGTCGTAAGTACATTCAGACTGTGATGATATTAGAGAAGAGTTTTTAACATTTTACTGTTGCGTGGTGATAGGGCGTTTCCTCACTTTTAGGGATGCGCTGTTATTAGCAAATTTTGAAACACTATAAACAGTTGTTTAAAGATAACTCTAGTATTGGCGGATCTCATTTTATTTTGCTGAAATGCTATTTCATAAGGGTAATTCATCTGTTATTCAATCAAACTTCTAACCAATTTAAATATTCCTCCATCACGAGGAGATGTCTCTCAGATATTGCTAGCATACAAAAATGTCCAACTACACCATTAAATGAATGGCAGGGTATCTTAGAAAGAAACAATTTTAAGTAAAAGAAGATAAAGATTTACAACACAATTGATTATCTTTTCTGAATCTTACCTCGCACGTATGAATGAAAACCTTACTGAATATCGTTATCCCGTGCAAAAAAGTTTAGATCTCTTTTCTCTGATTGTTACGTACGTAGAGATGATAAAATTACTCACTTTATTATTACTGTAGTATAGATACACTTTGTGTCTCTCACATTCAATATGAATAAAAGGGGTGTCAAAAGAAAGATAATTTTACGAAGAGGCGATGAATTGCACTTTCGCTTTACAAGTATTAAGAACTAACCGGGCCCGAGCGAACATTCTGCACTTCCTAAATAATCGTTTTAAAACTGTAAATAGCTTCACACAGGATCCTAAGTTCAATTGGTCAGTCCTAGAACTGAGCGTTACGGCATTATACACCCGGTATTGTGCGTAGTTGTCGCCGTTAATTCGTCTGGCGCAGACCTAGGTAGTAATTCTCTATCCAGCTGTAGCACTTTTGCAGGGCTTTGTGTCGATTGTTTCTAGAAATTGTAAAAAACTGGTATCAATCTCTAGTGCATTATATACAATGAGAGGATTGTTAGTCTAAATTGTTAAGGCGTAAATAAAATCTCGTAATACACCGCCACTTAACGCAATGTGCCTCGCAAACGGTGCGTCCTAGGGGTGAAAACTTGTTTTCCGCGGTCGGAGGCCTTGAGTTATGTTCTTTACACCACACGCTCCAAAATTAGATATTTTGGGACCTTGTATTATTTTCTGGGGGTTATGCTCTCCTAGACACCTCCGTCCCTCGGTTAAAGAGTATCGTGCAGTATATCGAATCCAGAGACTTGCCTTTTCCTGGATTCTATTAACACATGTTTTGCTTGTATTTTTTTTTGTTTTAATACGACTGTGGTGGGAAAGGACAGTGCCACTTGCGTACTTGTTAAACGTACTATACTGTAATGCCATTAATACCTGACGTAATGTACTAAACATTTTATATGCCATACATATTTCGTTTGCATTTTTCTTCAAAAATCTTATAACTTTCGTCCTTTAATACTGGCATTATTTACTTTGTTATCATTTATTGTTACAACGATAATTTAACACTTTTTAAATAATTACTGATGAATCGACCAAGAAGGTCAGCTTGCATTTGGGAGTATTCGTTCGAATATTCTTGTTTGTACGAGGAGCGTCAACTTCAAGAAAACAGGGATGTCGACACTAACAACATACAACTTCATCAACCTTCCCACCAACTTAACTTCAACTCAACAAAATCGCACACATTAACAATGTATTTGACATTCTAAAAGTTTAATTGAAAGTTTCTTGTACATAACGCTAGTAATCTAAAATAACATATTTCATTTTAAATGACAAGGAGGTGGGTGTATGCTTTTCAAGTACATAGTTGAAAATGAATATAATTATGTAATAAGATTAGGAAGTACCACAGCATATCATTAATATACAAGTGTCCCACCAACTATGCCCCCCATGACTTCTAAAAGTTTTCGCTCAACTATGAGGAATCATAGGGTATACGCTGTACAGATATTGTTTAATTTTTTTTCTCGAGAAATTACGAATAATATTTCCTGCAGCAGCACTTGCAATTGTCGCCTTTGGGGAAGGTGGCCATCGTGGCGCCGGCACTGTTGCGGGAAGACGCCGCGAAGGTCACCTTCCCCAAAAGCGACAGTTGCAAGGGCTGCTACAGAAAATATTGCACGTTTAATTTCAAATTAAAGTCAGAAAGTATAATTTTATAATCAAAATATTATCAAAGCATTAACATATGTAACATGATTGCCTTTCTTTTTTTCATGATTTATCTATTGCGAGTTAGAAAAATACACGCTTCCATTTAAAAAGTCAAAGATGATTAAATTTCTCAAAAATATAAAATATTCCAAACAATACGTCTACAGCATATTACTTGACCCATGATTACACATTTATGAGCGAAAACTGCATTTCGATATCGTGAACCGTTTAGAAGTTATGGGAGTGGCCCATAGTTGTGGGTCTTCCTGTATAGTATCATGAGGGGCATATTTAATATGTAAAATTCGCATATTTAAAGTCACAGAAGATTTACTAAAATGATGGACAATTAAGTTTTACATATAGTAAATAAATTTTTTTCGCTCAATTTTTCAATTCAATTTGTCAATTTATCGTAGAATAAAAATTAATCCATCAAATTATTGTATGATACTCAATGTTTTCATAATCGATTATAGATTTTATTATTTGTTTCATTTTGGTTTACGTTGATTTATAAATAGCTGGCCTTCGAGAGGTGCGTTTGAAGCTCATTTGTTGCAAAGCATATTTTCTTTCTCAAACCGTGACTCGTTGCACGTCTCTTTCGAGCTGAAACACGTTTCACTGCGCAGACTCATAAAAGAGTATTACGTTGGCGAAGTGTTACGTCCGTTCACAACGCCTCGACCGCTTTGGCTCCCTTCCCAGCCACTCAAGAGCCACTTCCCCACTATGAATCCTTGGGACAGAAATGGCAAGAGACTGCAGGAAAGTAGGCTGAGGGAACTGAGCCAGGTAACAGATCGAGCCGCCCTGTGTTACGTCCCGGGCAGCGGCGCGGGGGCGGCGCGGGGTAGCGCGAACGCGGCGCGAGGGCGGACCGGAGTGGAGAGATGGGAAATGCCAAAGCAAGCGCAGCAGCCAATCTCCCGGACTCACGATGCCTACCTCGAGCGATATTCACTATGCCTATCCATCCCCTTGCTCGTTCCCTAACTCATCTAACTCATCGCCCATCGAAATGTTCCGCCACCACGAGCAGTTGCCCTTACGCTCTCAATGAATATTTCCACACAGTATGCTTTCTTTGGTGATATCTCACGCGAGAAGTAGAACCTAGAGTCGATATTAACGGAATGCTTCCAAAATGAATTTTGTTTAATTTAATCGATTTGCACTCGAATCATCCTTTCAAAACTTGTTTCCCATACAAACGCACTAGCAATCTTGGATGAACTTTAACAGTATTTTTTTAAAACAAAATTGGTTACGACGAGATGGTGTTAATAGGGCAAAAATCATTCAAATTATAATTTTAGTTCGACCCCGAAGTCAGTCTCAAGTATTGTTATATATTTAATGGTGGACTCGATGCTAATTTTTATCATCAATTTCTCGGTAACTCGATCGTTCAACTTATTATTTAAAACGATGGTTCATAATAAATGTTATAAACTTCTAAAGCATGTAAGAGAATCAAAGACAATCACTGTTTTGCCAATATGTGGTGGGAAATCTTATTTCAAGAAATTATACGTAGACTATAATATCTGATAGCGTGTCTCTAATAGGTAAGCATCTTATTGTGCACTAATGTGACGCTGCAGAAACACGAACTCTCGAGACGACCCGGTCACTGTCAACGACAATATTAATTTTTTTTTTATTGTTCAGCTTTGACTACAAGAATTTCTCTGACGGCCATGATATTTGATGCAAATACAATCTACATTCAGCACTAAAGAAACTAGTGGGGCTACAACAGCCCATACTTTCTCTCATTATTTCTAAATTTGAAATTTGAAAAAATCATAGAGTTCAACAAAATGCGACCAAACAATTTTTTTACGTTCCTTGTTCTATCTGTGGGAAAAAGATGAAGAAAAAAATTGGAGCCCCTGTTGAGAAAAACGATGATTTTATAATTTGCATTAACTCCAAGCAGAAATTACGTGAACACTAAGTGCCTTTTCAAAACATTTTACACGACCTTTTCTACAGATCTTTTTTAGAACAGATGTGATTTAAGACAAAAATCCCTATCTTCAAAGTTGTACTTTTGTAATGTTAAAATTTTGCAATTTCTTTAAAACAAAGAGAGTTCGCCGAAAATGTGACTAGCACCATTTTATGTCGTCCCTTCATACATACGAGGAGAAAATTTAAAGAAAATATTTGTTGGTATTTTTGATAAAAAAGTTTAAAAAATTGCATATATTGCACGTACAACAGCGCGAAAAGTAATAATATTTTCGAAAAATTGTACATTAGTTTATTTCGAGATTTGACTTTAAAAAATATTTCATTAAAGAAAAACTCTACTTTCAATATTGTAACAAGGTGTCGAAAATGATTTGAACTTTTGCAATTTTCGACAAATCAGGGATTTCAACGAAAATAGACCTGCAGAAACAACTTTTAGACGTCATTTATGCTATCCGAAGACACAGTTTGATAAAAAAATATTTGTAGCCATTTTTTGAGAAAAGTTTGAGAATTTTATCGAGGCTTCTTGTAAAGTATCCCCAACAATACAAAAAATCGTTTCAAGCTCAGAGAGCCTCGAGTTTAAATCGATGAAGTAATACCAATTTTAGAGAAACTCAGCGGACCGGTTATGGTGTTACAGTAATTTCTCTTCTCGCGAACTAAGGGCGAGGAATTAAAACAATATTGTGATTGCCAGTGAGATCTCCTGAGAGTTCGCGTACCTGCCAAGCCCCAGAGCATGAAAAGTTGCCCACCGGCGATCGCGAGTACGCTGTAGGAAACGGAATTTGTGTAACATCGTTATATGTAAAAATTAGTAACTTTGCCCGTTTAAACATTTTAATTTTAAATTTTAATTTCAACTTTGATTACAAATTTTAATTTGTACGGTCTTGTGCCGGGATCTAAACCTAGACTACACAAGCTCATGTGCATCAGCATTGAATCTTATTTCTGGATACGCAAGTGCATTAGCATTGAATCGTATTTCTGGGATACGAATTTCAAGATGTCGGGCGGTGTGCAATACCATTGATGTACAGTGCTTAACCTAAATTGTGTTTTCGTTACAGATACCTCTTTTTACGCTAATTTTCGGAAACTTGGGACGGCTTCAAATCTATCTTTAGTACTTACCGCACTCATTTTATTAGAGGCACTTAAAAAACAGATGGTCCATTCTGTGGCAATGTAGAGCAATCATTTATATTCATTACCTCAATCTGCCAGAACGTTTTTACTCCCAATGAAAACCTTCAGTACAAACCCATTGAAAAGATAAGATTGTTTCTTTTTTATCTGCAAATTTCCCTTAACAAGTTTTTGCCTAATTTACGCGTTTTCAACTCAAAGAAAAAGAACATTACTAAAACGTTTTCGGAAGTAACTTTAGCTGTAAGCTAATGTGAAAACAGTCCTTATTTTTTCTGTTTTTGTGTTGTTGATCATATTTTGTTCTGTTTTTTCTGTTGATCATATTTGTTTGGTATTTTCATAGAATAGAATAGAATATTTATTTCGCTACTTAGGGTACATGAAATAATTCCGGTGGTAGCGTTTTCGAATCAATTAATCTACATAAAACAAACATCAAACAACTACATAAATACAACAAATACACAAAATAATCATCAAATAATGTATTAACCCTATGCTAAAGCTAACCTTAATATAAAATAACAAGAATAATACAAAAAACTAATTTTAATGTTATTCTAAAAAAATTACAATTTATTTAATCTAATTAAAAAAATTTTGACATTCTGAGGGAAAGTCTCCAGCACTGATGCAGGAAATTTGTTCCAATTTTGTATTGTTCTATTAATAAATGAGAATTTAATTACATCTGTTCCCTGTTTTCTTTGCCAAATTTTGAAGCCACGATCTTTCCGCGCGACGTATGTTGGTTTTGATAGTCTAGCCCGAACTTCACCCCACGGACGATCACCCCTTATTGGTTTGAATAACACACAAAGACGCGATTTTCTCTCTGCGTTTTTGCAAGGGTTTCCACGATACAAATACAGAATTAGAACGTCATCTCCTAAAAAATTTTGCGGTATATTTTTGTACTTTTTCGAGAAATTTTATTTGCCCTAAACGACATGGGTCCCAACATATCGAGTCATATTCCAATATCCATATTTCAATCATGAAGAAGAGATGCATGCCTATCGATGCATGGTAGTGGTGCATTGGTGTGGTGGCAATGGTAGTGGAAATAATGCAGATTGCGTGAATCCATTGGGTCAAGTTATCGGGAATTTGAAATAAATACTTTAAAAAAATATTTAAGTTGAATTACGTTTTGAATATATTTCATTCAATGATTCCTGTTACATTGCTGGAATGGCAATTGTAGTATTAAATAATATTGTATACAAAAACTGTACGAAATATTTCTCAATTATTTGAAGATGATTCAGATATAACTGATATCAGTCCAAATGGAATGTTAATTATTAAATATGCTCAAGTTAAAATAATTGAACTTTCCACAGTTTGTGCCTTCTTTTCGTAATAAATATCGATTCCTCATAGTACAATGAATGCACACGTGGGTGCGCTTGTGCGGGCTTGCTCAAGCTGTTCCTCCTGCGAAGCATGCAATTGGCATTACAGTACAGTTTCTCGGGGAACTTTCGCCAGGATGAGCACCCCTGGGCCCACGAATTAGTGGACAATTACAGTTTTTTACATTGTTTATCAATAGCTTTGATTTGTCGCTGGTTTGTTACAAAACTGTTGTAATATGTAGTCTCCCATATCATCTTCCTTGGCGTCCCAATTAACTATTCTTTTCTTTTTTAACTTTTCGATGTCTGGGCTCCTTTGTGCCCTTTTATTAATGGAATATCAATTATTTCATAGTTGATCACATTATTTTCATTTGTCTGACACACATCGGCATCGTTAAAAAACAATTTTATTTTGATGTAAATTCCTCACGCTAGCTTACAATGTGTTTCTGAATGGGTGGCAAACCAAGTTCTTATGGACAATTGTAATTTACATTATATACACCCAAATGTTCTGACGTGACGCTATCACAAATATGATTTTACTTTGCCAGGTTTGTGGAGACCTAGTCCTCGATTGCGCCACTGCTCGACCGATAGTTCAACGGCATTCTCCTTTGTTCCCGACTTATATTCCGTAAATTAATTATGAAAAGTGGCGGAATAACGACTTTTATCACGCTATCTCGTGCAACGATGACTTTCACTACATCTACCCGGTTGGAAGGAGGTTAAATCCCCACTGCAACGAGGCTCAACAAACGATTAAATTATTTTGCTAACCATATCTTCTGTTTAGTGGTGAAACTAATTTGTGGACGAAAGAAGTGTTTTGTAAACGAAACTCTCTTCGCACAGCTGTTCGGAACACGATAAATGAAAATTCACGAACTTTGGAAATTCGAGGGTTGATTTTCAGCTGGATAAAGAAAGAAAAACGCAGCATACTGTTCTAAATTTTTCCCAAAGTAGTTTGCTCAGATGAGGTAAAAGAGTACGGGAGGGTTGAATTTGGGGTTTAATTCGTGGTATGTTGTTGGGTAATACTGTAGCCTTGAGTTAATTATGGCAACATTCAGGATTTGCCCGTTTGCTTGTTTCTTTTTAGTTTGTTGTTTATGGGGGCATAATAAGAATTCTTTGGTGTTAATTGGGTTGTTATATTTATATTAATGGTTGGTTTAGAGCGTCATAAATGGTTTTCTACTTGGTTTGGGGTATGGAATATCCAGCTTTGTGTTAATACCAATAACCTAGTATTAGGATGGAACTAGGAAGTTGGAAACGTAACTATCAAGTAAATTCTATTCTACTGCTATTGCATATATCGCCACTTGAATCTATTATTCTGAAAATACTAGGTGTTATTTTGTTTAGGACTTCTTTTACAGGGAGAAAACTTTGAGAGATCCTCTAATATTTTTCAATATTAGGAAACGTTGATGAAAATGAAGATCATTAATTTGATGTCATTTCTTCTTTAACCTTTTTCTTTCTTCTTTTTAAATAAAATAAGATGATGGTGTGTGTTCCAGTTGGAATGACATTTTTTTTCTTAGAAGGTGTTCCCTTATCCACAGCCACAAAAGTTGAACTCCTCTTCTAACTACTAGGAAACAATACTAGAGAGTGTGTTGTTTTTCTTCCATTAACATGATATGGACAACTCGGTTATCAAGACTTGGTGTTGACACATTCAAAGCAATGTTAGCAGTCATCAGTATCTTTCCTATGACTTGCCAAGTATTTTCTACAAAATTGGAGTCAAGAATATGTTTTTGGAGGTGCACTCTACGGAAAATACAAGTGAAAAACGGAAATAACTCTTGTCTTCGATTGCTTTAGTTTTTAATGAGTAACTTTGGGAATAAACGCAGAATACCTATAAAACTATCATTCCTGTTAAAGAGCGTCTTCTCATTCCCTGAAAAAAATCTGATAACCTGGCATTAGTTGTAACATTTCACTTTAAAACTGTTAAATATCACATTATTAATAAAGTAATGTCCACAAGTAACAAGAATGATTAAATCAAGGCACACGTCTAATTGTTTTTAATCACATACGAAATTCAGTTCATTCATCATATCACAGAGACTCGCACGCGTTCCGTAATTGCGACACCTTGAGGTTGAAATACGGAAGTGAGGTTGAGCTAAAAATAAATATTTTAGTTGCTTGAAATACTATCTTTGAAACAAGTTCTCCTAGTGAAATATGAAAGCAACCGATGTTGAGACATCGACTTGAGTTTTCATGATGTGTTATTGACGTTACGCCGGGTCCTAAATGTAACATTAGATTAGCAGCGTGCCCCTGCCTCCTTGTTCTCGGATCGTTTCTGCTTAATAACATGCCAGTTTTAAGAGAAGAAAAATACAGTCCAGCTAATAATTTAATCTTAAACTCCGTCAATAGCGCTTACAAACAATATCCCAATGTATTTGGATTTAAATTGCACATGTTGTATAACGGTACTTTTACTTATATAGGACATCACCGTTTTACAATCTTCGTTCATATGTCAACAAACCCATATTTATAAACCATTTAAGCAGATGTCTCGCCCGTCAAACAGATCTTATGCTATAAATTATTTTCAGAAATAACCTTAGCGCATGTATTTTGTGGTATGAAATCTGGTATGGTAAGGAATCTGCATATATACGTTTTTACAATGACATGTCTTGAAACCTAAGAAATACCAACCTCTAAGTCATATGTTTCACTCTCACGCACTGAGTTAACATGAAAACTACACTGAAGACGATCACAAAACATACTTTTTTTTTGTATCCTTTCATTCAAATTACTAATAAAAATAACTTCATCAGTTTTAGATTATTTAATGAAGCTATATGTTCTGACTTGCAAAAATGTACCTCAAGACACGTAAATGTGGCACATAATATACCAGCTTTGTCCGTGAATATCATGAAACATCTTCTTCCAACAGAATTTAATTTGAAAATCAAATTAAACATAGAAAAATAATTTTTATATTTAAATAGGATGCAGAATGAGAGTCATGAATATTCAAAAGTATTTGAAGGTCTGGTTTGTAAAGTCAAATGTAATGTAAAAAACATTATATTGTATATTAATCCCCAAAACAAGTATTTTGGAGTTATTACAAAAATAACATTCAAGTCTGTTTCTTAAACTTAGGTAATACACATGTCAACATTTATTTCGTTATGCAAAATTCCTCGTTTGTTGAACGTAGTCAGAAAATTTTTAAAAACGTTTTCTCACTTATATCATCTGACCAGACTTGCGGAAAATATGTAATAAAATTTTGCCACATTTTTCCTTAATTTGAGTAATAAATTGCATTGCTGTCGCTAGTCAAAACAATGATAATTCTTATGACACAACGGCCGAAGTCATGAACGAAATATTTTTGGACGTTCACGGCCCATTCTGTTTAATACACGACCATTGTCTGTATTCCTGATAAAAAAATGTTACGAGAGTCTTTGCACGCAATCTGATCTTTAATCGTTTCTTGTTTCATTGCAGCTGTTGATGAGCCACGAGAAAAGTAAGTAACTCGGCGAACACCTGTAACTGTACCTGTGGCTTCTTTTTTAATCTTCTATTTCTCTACATGCCTAACACTCCCTAATGCTTAACCTCTGTTTCAGTAGAGTAGCCGCTTAGCTGCTTCTTAGAGCTTCACTAGATTAGTACATTCGTAGTGCTGTAGCCGCTTTTTCACTTAACCCTCTGTTTTATTGCAGCTGTTCAGCAGCCACCCGAAAGGTAAGAGCTCCTCTTGCACAACTATGCTTTCTCACTCGCTTTCTCTCTCTATGCGCCTCTGGTTCATAGCATTATGCCTCTTGTCATTACTGTTCGACATTCTAGAATTAATATCACGTCAGCATGTGCTTTCCGCCCTAACGATAATAAATCAGTGTACCACAACTGTATTCTTTGGTTCAGAACAATTGATAAAAGTCGTGTGGTGTATGAGTAGCCATTTGTAATGTGTTAACATTATTACAAACAGTCGATAGATATAGTTTGGTGAAAACAGATTGTGAGTCGTGAGTATTTAACTGTTGTTTCTCCTCACGAAATAATAGCTGACAAAAGTACTAAAAGGAATTCTCTCAATTTGGTGTCATTAATTTACTTATCCACAATTCGTTGTCTTTTCTTTTAGTACAACCATAATGATACTCTCATATTCACAATGTTCATAATAGTGTTTTATGCTTTTCATAACTTGATGCCAGATTCAATTACTCGTGATAACTGAAGCAACAATAGATGTACATCCAGTATTTGACATTATAATTTCCGTTGAACGTTTGTCTGAATAAAATGCCAAAAGAGGAAAGTTCCGTTTGTGTGAAACACTGCGAGGAAATCCGCTGAGAGGCGGAGGGGTTGGAGGGGGCGGAGGGCTGGAAGGCGCCTGAGTGGGAGTGTGTGCTTTGCAGGCAGATCGACGGCATCGCGCCCACGTTCTCCAAGAAGCCCGCCATTCGGCAGGAGGAGGATGGCAAGCGGTTGCTGTTCGAGTGCCGCATCCAGGCCGACCCCCGGCCCACCGTCACTTGGTCCCACAACGGCGCGACGGTGCAGGACTCGTCTCGGCACCGGGTGAGCACTTTTCGCACGCACCGCACCATTCCCTTGCTCTCTGCACGCGGGGCGTTGCTCTCGCTGCCCTGCCCACAGACTCCGATCTCAGTGGGAACACTGAGTGCGCAAGGTTGCTCATTTTACTCCAACCTCTTTATGATATTACGTGATTACTACGAGAATAATGTGTCATTTTACTTTAATTTACGTAATTACACTATTACGGTATTTACATACGAAGATTGTTTTTAATGAAATATTATTGTTTTTACTTCATACTCATAATTATCATGTAAACGCTGATATTTTTTCGAAACATATTTACAATAAGAACATATTTTTATAAGAATGCAAGAATATTAAGGTTGTGAATCTCCGGGTACGCATATCACCCCCTTCTCTGGACTCTGATGCCAAAACGGACGGATAGTTCAAAGGGGCTGTGAACAGGATGGAACAAAAGAAAACTATACAAATGTCCGATTGTTGTTACTCGCTCCCCACTAAACATTTATCTGCTGGCCTCATTGACAGGGACGTATCGGAGAATTAGAAGAAATGGACTTGAAACATATTAGTTTGATTTGCATAGCTGAAAGATATAACCAGTCAATAATCAAGTGATTTTTTGCGGATGATGTAGTACATGTGAAAGTAAAGGAATAACATTCAATCATCATTTAACAGCCCTCGTGTGTACTACAAAATATTTTTTGTATAAAAGATAAAAATACATAAAATATTACTCGTTTTGTTCCCTTTTGTTGAAAGCTTCTCGTAAAATGTTTTTATTTGACATGTTACATTATTTTTGTTTTATTCTGTTTTTTCAGTTGGTGGTTGAGAAAGATGGTCATTCGTACTTTGCTACCTTAGAAATAAAAAATGTCACTGTTGAAGATGCTGGCAAATATAAAGTGACTGCAAAGAACGAATTGGGAGAGAGTAATGCGACCATTAGTCTCAATTTCGACAGTAAGTATGAAAGCGATACAATTTAGCGAGTGTGAAAAAATATGGCTACTAGTGAGAAACGCAGATGATTCAGCCCAATGTCCTGCTTTTCCTGCCCATTTCCTTCAACAAATGAAATCACAACCCTCATCGCAAAAATAACCCTCTTTTCTCCGAGCTGTCGGGGAACTTCTTCGTTGGACGACGTTCGTGAAATTCCAATTACTCTTGCCATGAAAAATTAAACAATCTCATTTTCATTTTACACGTCTGCTCAGAAACAATATTTCATTTTGTTTGCGGCTTTTACTCAGGTTCACGGGCAGACATATTTTGAAAAAAGTAACTTTATTCTATACGATTACAAAATAGTACTTGGTATTTTACTTTGTTGCCATTTGAACGTACTACATACGCAAAATGAACTTTCATTATTTTCTAATCCCATAAGTACATCAAGATAACTACTCAATGTAAACGCACGTGAAATGTACTCTACACCTAATTACGAACAGTTGATTAAAAATAAACTTTAAGAATGTAAGTGACTTGTAGAAAGTTGAGCATGACACCGAAATCACATTGTTTGGCCTGAGTACTTTCACCTACATCCTGCACGAATATTTAATCTTCACAAACAGCTCGCACCCACACGTCCAACTGACGGGAACCAGCACTACTAATCACAAAATATACTTACACATTCGTGATTCCATGTGCACAAGCATGTTTATGTGTTACATATCCATGACATTTTCATTCCATTTGCAAACGTACTTGCTCGGAAATAATACAAAAGCACAAAATGTGACAAAAATCATAAATGAGAATGTAACCGTTCGGAATATCTTAGTAATTGTAACAATGTGCTACTTTTCATGAAACATCTATATTATCAAAAAAATTTAATCAACTAAGTAATTTAATGTTCAAACATTTGTTACATATTTGTCACAGGCGGTTGAGGAAATCTAACGCAATTAAATCCACGAAATTAGCCTTTTCGCTTTCTGCTCTGCTCTTCCAATTCGGTTTCTTAGGATAATAGAAAACAGCATAATATCAATGCTGATTATGTAAAACACATTGTTTCCTTATTCAAATAGATACTGTTTATCACTGTTCACTGATTTACAGAATTTCTACTAAGTAATACATTGTCATAAAATTAACCTTGGCGTGTATAGAATGCGTCACGTAAAATATTACCAATTTGTAACATAGTATTGCACACTATAAACACGGAAGAAAATCAAGGGTTGACTCTGAACGTATATTAGAACACCAACAAAATTATCATTGGGACGGTCTTAACGCACAGATCGAAGGCAGGTAACCTCTACTTGAAGCCCCGGAGCAATGTAAGAGGGCCTACATTTCTGAAGTAGCATTTGTCGCTGTTCTTGTCGCGGCGGGAAGCAAAGGCCGTAGCCTCTCACGCCCAGGGCAACTGTTGCCTCGGCATCGGCATCGGCGACCGTGCGCCCTTCGCATCGTACCCGCCCATCCTCCCAGCCTCACCCTCTCTGGCTTTGGCTTACGCCTGTCGCTTGCTCCCACAGCGCTTGTGCCTGCCCCCGCCCCGCCCCCGACTCCCACCATTCCTTCCGCTATCCTCCTCTCCGCCAGCGCCTAATCGCATCGCTTTGCTTGCGCGACCAATGAGCGCGACGTCCTCCCACAGCCACGGGCCTCCGTTCAGCGCCGTTTCGCGGGAAGGATTCAGAGAAGTCAGTTGAGGGGCGTGATTCGTAACATCAGAAGAAAGAAATTCCTCAATATATGTACATGTGAACATAAAGTGTCCACATTTCCAATCCACCAAATCATCGTCCGAAGGAAATCCATTCGTCTAGGCTTCTTTTAAAGAATGCACGAACAATACATTTCATCTAAGGAAAGAAATGAATAATTGACGTATAATTTTATTTTAATCGATATAATGTAATACGCTAGGCACTTAAATGCAATCCTCTTAAACATACAGAAATACTGCAATGTTCTGACTTACTACATAGCTAAGTTACATATTTTAAAATATATCTTGCTTCATTAGTAAATGTTATTAGATAATAAACTCCGCGCAGTGAAAATTGAAACTTTCGTTGTTCAACCTCAAATTCTAGAATTTTCTTTCATCTTATTACGATTTTCGTTATTAAACTACTTGCTGTTACAAAACATCTTCCCAGACATCTTTTAAAACTATTGGGCCCGTGATCGTATTAAAAATATATAAACTTTTGATAAATAAATTATTCTTTAGTGGTTATTGAATACCAATGTTCTACGTATAATTTTTTGATATTATTATAAATGTTATTAATTTTAAGAATAAATATAAAACATAGCTTGATGGCAAGCAAGTAAATTGAAATGAATTATTGATTTCGGTAATATATGTGGCTTGAGGCGTCCATTGGTCTTTGTAACCCACCACTCGCTTCCGATCGCTTAACTGAGCATGAAAGCGACCAGCATTGGACTACTCGAAGCGAGTGGTTACGCTCACTATTATTAATCAGCTGTGATTTTTCTTCACAAGGTAAGACAAAGTTGACAATTACAATTGGCCGGCATATCTACTTTTTTTCAAAAGCAAACCAAAAACAAAAACAAAAAAAATATCGTGTATTCTCGAATCCAATTACTCTTTTGGTTCATTTCTTTGGACGAAATAATTTAAAGATGTGATGACGTGGTTATACTGGCCAGCTTCATAACAAATGCGTGCTTGCTTCTTCCTCTGCATTTTTCTAACTCATAACGCTATATTCAATTTAGATTGCCTGTCCACAAATATATTTTATTGAAAACACAATTTTGTTTTTGAATGTCTTAAATATTTTATTCAACCTTTCTTGTCAATATGTAATGTTTTTGTTTCTTATTATTTATCAATTTCTTCCTTTCATTTGTAGTGTTTAATTTTGTATATTTGCCGTTTGTCTTTATGTTTGATTGTTTGTTTGTTTCGTTGTGTTTCGTTGGTTCGTTCCAACAGGCTGTATCTCTGGCTGGTAGTTCCCTAGGCACGAGCAGATCACCCCGTAGTTCAATGTCTGCATGTGTAGTCTGTGTGGTGGTGCCTGTATGTCTTTTATTTTCTCTCTTATCTCTCTGTCTGTTCGGCAGCCGTAGATGGAAATGTCCGCCCGCATGTGGCCCTCTTCGCCATCTCCGTTCTTATCATTTTTTTCTTTTACAGGCGCAACACTTGTCATAATGGCATGTTCTTGTTTCAGTTTTAACGATGTGTTTTTTTCTTTCCAAAGTTGTTATCTCCTCTGTTATCACCCTTGCAATGCATCGTGTTTCGAATGTGGATCAGGCATGGATGCACCTTGAACTGTTTCGAGCAGTGGCTCCAGATGGTCTGACGCTCTCTAATTGGTTGCAGCTTTGTAAATAAAAGAGCTGTGTTGTGCTTCTTTTTCCGCATGGATATGGGAAGATGCTCGAATTTCTACAAAATGTTGCGCTTCCAGTCACATACATTACATCTCAACGCGTAATAGCATTAGTGCCATATTGATACTCATGAATTGATTTTATTCAAGATACAATGGCATCAGGGTGAAATGATAATGTGCAGTAATTGTAATACTAAAATTATAAATATATATTTCCGGGATGATGTTAGTAGCTGGAATTAGTAGATTTTTAAGAATAGTTTAAATCATTATATTATTCCGAAAAATAAAAGAATATGAATTGTTTTTTCTTTCCATTGCCATTTCAGATATCAAAACATTGGAGTAATTGCAATTCATGTTGCTTTAGAAATTTGTATAATACATTTTGTACATTGTATCCCGAATTCAGTTAAAAATATCTCCAACTCAAGGAATGTTGAAAATTAAACGCGTTTCTGTATCCAGAGAATCTAATTCTAAATAATTTCACTCTGTCAGTGTCGCTAATACCATGGCTATTAGTAAATCCACGATATAGCTTTGCACAAGGCAATAGCTCAACAACTCTACGAACAAGCTAGAAGTAGTGCTGAATCCGCCAGGTCCGCAACAAACTGGCGACCGGGGCGTGGCTGGGGGGGGAGGCAAGAGGCCGTTGAACGCATTCGGGGAGGGCTCGCACGCCGCGCGGCGAAGCGACTGCGCTGACGACCTCGGGCCCTCTGTCGTGTCCGCATCGGCGTTCCCAGGCGTTGGAAAGCAGAGTAGAGGCAACGTCAATGGCAGCAGCGGAGAATTCAAGGCGCCTCGACTCCTTCCACCAATACCTTAATAATATGTCTCTGCCTCTGAGAATCATCTTCGAGATAGGTGTACTCATAAACTAGCCGGTCGGTTTAGGTTCCTTTCTGGATATAGGCGACGAGGCGCCGGTTCCAGAGGACGGCATCAAACCCACATTCACAGAACGACCTGTGATCCGCCAGTCGGACGACGGAAGCAAAGTGACGTTCGAGTGTCGGCTGGTCGGAGATCCGAAGCCCAATGTGACATGGTAAGTACTGCACACTCGAATACTTTTTCTTGAGAATCGATGAATGCTCGAGGACGAACGTTAATATACTCGGATTAAAACAGGAAGTTCGTTCAAGGTCACGATCTGGGAGGAGAGGGGTACACTGTCGTCGAATCGCATGCTTCGTTTCGCTTTAAATTTTGAGCGGAAGCTCCGATTCGATGACAGTGACCCCCTCTCTCTTTTCAGCTCGTGACCTTGAAGTGACTTGGTGTTTTAATCGAAGAAAAATATGTTCTTCCTCGCAATTATTATTACCTGGATTTATGATATGAAAAATGTTTATTTATAAATTGCATGGTTATGATAAAATCCTAAATAAAACATTTAGGTCAAAACTGAATAAAAAGAAGCTTGCAATGTAAATACAGTACGTATAGACATTCACATACAAGCTAGTGATTAATATTTTTAACAAAACACTACTTTGCGCTTTTATTCGTCAAAAGATCAAGAATCCTTGATAACCTGATGTATAATTTCAATATATTATAACTAGGCACAGCGATCAACAACCAATCCGCCGTCCCGCCAGCAACGTACTATACACGACGACAAAAACAAATTCACAGCCATTATCTTCCTATTTTACTTTTCCTCGGGTATACAAACAGTATACACATACGACGGATATCCGAACATCCGTAGAGGAACAGCACTGGATTCTGTTCAAAACATTCATGTCTAGATTTACCGGACCATCCGTTTGGCAGTCCCTTGGATGAAAAACGTGTCTGTATGAATGAATGTGTCGATAGGTGTGTCACGCACAATTTGATCAGATTAGAATTGTTTGAGCTCTCAGTACATACATCAGCAGTAACGTCTGTTAGTGAATGTCGTTCCAAAAACGGTTGAGATTGGTGCACTAAATACACTCAGTTGTTTTACGAATGTGAATTGAAATAAAACAAAACAATAACATTGAGCTGTCTCGTGGCTCAGAGCAAAGTCGCTCGCCATTCACCAATGAGGTCCGGGTTCTATTCCCGTCGATTCTCATGTGAAATTTGTTTCGACAAAACGAGTTCAGCTGCTTCACAAGGGCAAGTCCAACCTTTGTGTCCTATACCTTACCCCCTTCCTTATTCCTTCCCAATTCTGGCCGCTGGGTAGTGACGCAGGGGCGCGCGGTGTGAGGCGCGTACGCGGAGACGCTACCTACCAATCCTCTTCACGGTCCCCAATGACGAGACACGACAGTTTAATGTAGCGCCATGTGGAGTAAAGAGAGCGCTGATAAATTAATGGAGGATTACTCCGCGCTCAACGCCCAACCAAGGGCTTTCGAGACGCGTTGCGCAAAGACGCAACAAATATAAAATAAAATAAAATAAAAAAGAACTACAGTAAATAATAACATTCGTTAAATTTCAAAGTTGTTCCTACAAATTGCAAGTTAACATAAAAATCCTGCAAAAAATAGCTAGCAAGCACGCGTCAAAAATCGCTTTTTACTATACAATTTCGGATTTCCAACATACATGAAAAACTTGTTCTCTCGGCTTTTTTCAAACCGTCCACTTGTCTGTTCGTCTATTCATCTGTCTGTAAACAACTAGCGCTCAAATAAACTCATGACTTTTACCAAAATTAATATACCTCGATCGACCTGCATTGTGTCACGGTCACTAGAATTTAAAGGGTTTGGCTACATTGCATGAAACCTCTAGTATTTTTCCGAAAATTTCTGAAAAATTATATTTTTTCTTTGCTCGAATAGAGCAGAGTACGCTTATAAATATGATATACGTCCGATTTTCATTAAAACCTTTGAAATTTCGAATATTCTAATCTCTTCGGAAATAGCAAATTCGGATCTCCCATACTTCTTTTACATGATAGAGTTAAAGAGATGGCTGAAGATTTAGTAGGATACAAGTTGCACAATTTTAATATTGTGTGATCGTTAAAGATAATACGAGAAAGTATCTGCTACTGTAAGCACTACTTTACTTTTAATTTATTATATTTTAAAAACGGTTTTACATTTTTAAATATAATTTTTATATTTAGGAAATAATCTTCAATATATTTAAATATTTTTATAAAATTCGTTTAAGAATGCGTTATACCAAACTTACAAAATATATATTTTGTAATTAATGCATTAAGCGAATGCAAGAAGAATGAAAAATACATTTCAATAATATACCGTCAGCCACAATGAAGTACATTCGATAAGGGAATCCACAAAAAAAGGAAATCAGAGTGAATGTGCTTGAATTTGCTTGATTGATATTAGTAATACGAAAAAAACAATAAGGCAACATGCCACTTCTAGAAAGTCTTCTAAAAACATTTCTCTAAAATGTAAGTCATATAGAGCATCGAGTATCATTAATTTTAATTCTTAGCCTAAAACCGCGCCGTAACGTTTCGTTTACAATTGACAGTAAACATTATCTTGGCATGTTTCTGCGGTGACTCTCGCCCACTTGTATTGTTGTTCTTTATGCAACTGGTATTTCATTAGTGGACTGCTGAGCTATCTTCCATTTCAAGGTTCTCGTTCTATTCGCGCTATGTGCAATATATGGTCTCACTGAAAGCAACGAGGGAACTGGAACATCCTTTTTTCAATAACCAAAGCTCGTTTTTGTCAGTGTTTTTTTATCTCGTTAGAAAAGATATAATTTCTGCCAAACACTCTATGATGAATCTGGTCTGGAATGGAAAAAAAGTTTGAAAGTTTGTGGTGTCTTTACCAAAAGATTAATTATCCAGTCTAGATGCTGCAATGCAGACTCAAACCAGCACAAATGAATGGCGAAAAACCCATTTCTGGTTGAAAGGTGGGTTTTGCACTACTAGTTTGTTACAGAGAGGACAAGCCAATAGGACCACGTGATACCTGAAAAAACAATTTATTCGACTACAAGACATCATTATAAGCAGTGTTTCTCTTCAAATAGTACACTGAGAGAAATGCTGTAGTGGAATGTACCAAATAAGTTTAGTAAGCGATCGTATCGTAAATACAATTATTCGTGTAGTAAGATTCACTGAACATGATTTAGTTTGGTTTAGTACATTAAACAACTCATAATCGTGAGTGAATGAACAAAGAGAATTGTCAGTGGTACTATTCTTGTTTCGTAGATAAAATCATTTGGTGAGATCTACGTTTCATGTAGTCATACTTACTAAACTCTGTTTAGTAAGCACTGTTTACTAAATACTGTTTAGTAAGCGCGCGTTCTCAGCAACCTGCCCAATTGAAATGGCTATAGAACCCGTCTGAAGTGTGAGAATTCAACACAGTATATAGCATTATATGCTATATAAATGGCGAGTTTAGTATTTTACTGGTTTTCAATAATTATGTTATATTCTAAATTAATGGTAGAAATACCGTCGACAGCCCACAGCCAGCAGCTTGTGTTCATAGCTGCTCTGCTAGGCTAGGGTCTATCAGGTAACCGAAGTTAAGGAAGTGCAAGTCTGCGGGTCGGAGGATGGGTGACCGCTGCGGAACCCCAGTTGCTACCTGCTTGGAGGGACCGAAAGCTAGCATTCCCTTTCGCGTTTCCTTTAGTTATTTTCACCGCACTGTTTAGTAAATAGTACTCAATGTATTAATCAACGCAACGATTCGTATAGTTTTCTCCACTAGATGCCATTCGTCCCGGGTACGACCTGTTTAGTTAACATTACTATACGTGCGTTAGTGTGTTTAACTAAACAGCAGTTTCGTGAACTTGACTAAGCACTTCGTTCTACGAAAATCTACTATACTGTTTAGTTGAATCTATTACGTGATTAATTGTATGAACTAAACATTTCTCTCCGTGTACGAATAAATAACTTGCACAAGATGCCGACATTTGTTAGTTGCAGATATGAAATGTTTTCTCTTTGCACTTCGGAGTTTAAACTTCCAAATCAAAAAATAGCTGGGTTCAGAACAATTGACTGGATCTTGTTTAATATCAACCTTAACACTTGAACGCCAGGCTGTTGGATTGGCCTAGAGCGCTCGGGAGTTGTTATTCTGACGGTTGATAATTTCAATATCAATTAATCTAATTTGGGGAATTTAAACGCACACCAAATACATATGAACTGTAAATAACATTTCCTTGGTAATTTCCTAAAAGCAATAATTAATGGTGCACAATAAATTCAAGTAAAATAAACACAAATCTCCAGGAAGAAAATGTACGCATGAGTATTGAAGGAGTCCACCAGCAAAGGCAACGTGTACGTAGCATATTTCATGCACTTGCTTTTAGGTGTTTGCCTCGCCTCCCAACCATGGTACTGTCTATTTTCTTGTCATTCGCATTTAAACCTTTCTTTTTTCTCTCACCTTTTCCCAACTTTATGCATAAGAAAATGCCAGTTCTCTGTCATTCTAAAACCTTTCTTCTGTAAACTTTTCTCGAGTGAGTTCATTAATGACCCGTTAGTGTACTATTTCAAAGCACAATAGATTTGAAAAACAATAGCATTGACCATCTTTTACAACTGTATTTCTATGCCACACTGTCAATAATCTGATTAAAGATACATATTTTCATTGAAATTGGTATTGTAATATACAACTTTTTCAGAAAAAATTCCTAGAAAAAACATTTTTTCGTACATTTGAACCAAAATATTGCTCTTCCAAGAATGTTTTAACTGCAAACACGGCTTCAACTGTTTCCTTAATCCTGCTGTACTGTTCGGGTCTATGTGACATGAAAATAAATTTATTTTGCTCTTACAGGCATGCTTGACTAGTGAGCATTCTTTCATGTCGTGACTTTGTTATGTATTTAAATATCTTTAACTGTTAATAAGATGTTTTGTCTATTGGTTATAATTTTCCTAAAAAAATTTATACACGTACACTTACCTCCTGAAGAGAAGGAAGACATGATCAGGGAATGAGATATCATTCTCCTCTAGTAAGAAGTTCGCACAAATGACAATTTTACTTCGGATTATTTCTGTACGTGATCGAATTAGGAACAGTGTCTATTAATAAAAATGGTAATTCTGGATAGACATGGAAAAATTAAAACAGAACTTTTGCTGCAAATAAGCAATAGAAAAGTTCGAAGTATTTCCTTTTTCACAATATTCCTCGCTGTAAATTTCCCAATAATGGAAGAAACGTAGAACTTTAGTGCGTTTCAACGAGACAAAACAATGCCTCACAAAAACAAATTATTTTAGACTCCAATAAAATGAAAGGAGCTGCTGATAGTCTACATCTGCTTACAAGTGCATTCATTTACAACAGACCTGCACAACGCCTGCTCTCACGGGCATTCTGCACTTGCGAGCCGCTCGCCTGCCCGTGGCAGCGCCGAAAGTGCAAGTAGTGGGGAGTAGGAAGCTTTGCGGGGAGGGGAGAAGTCTGACTTAGCACGACGCGGCGCGTAGATTGAATGCCTGGGCGTCTAATACATTGATCCATGCTTCAAAATTATATGCCCATTTGTTTAAATGGATTATGTCTAGTATTTCAAGTTACCAGGGTCTTAATTCACTGTTTACGTTCTGTGCACTACTGTATATCCACCTTTATATCCACCACTGTATGTATTTTCATTTTCTAATTTTTTTAAAGAAAATAACATGCTCATTTTGACTCTTAAGCATTTTTTAAAGCAATAGCTTTAAAATATATGCTTATATATAAGAGAAAAATATTATTTAATTCTAACACAAAATTGCAATTTAATAATTGATTGTTCACCAGGAATGGTATAATCTCCAAATCATAGAAAAATGAACAAAATCATGAGAGCAATATCTCACATCAAGATTGACATAAAAATAGAATATGTGGCAATTCCAAAAAGGATAATGTTTAATAGCACATTTGTGACCATTTTTCCCCATTATGAAACTGAATAAAAGAGATCAACGAGCAAACTTCTGTCACGATATGTTACGGACAATCATAAGATAATCATGGGTATTGGTTAAATAGAATGCAAAGGGCTTTATATTTTTATATGATGTCGTAAACGACTCTACACTCTTCTCAGAAATTAGAACAGAAAATAATCATGATTTTTTTAAGAACAATATGTTTTTGCTTTGAGAGAACCGTCTTATTCAATTAAACATAGTTAATAAAAAATAGTTTATTGCTGTCATCATCAAACAAAAACAATTCAGTATCACAATTTTGTTTTTAGCACAACACTAAATTTGTGATTACATCGTAGCAAAGCGAATTACATTAGAAGCCCTACAAGCAATTATAATACTTGGTGTCGAAATCTAATATGTATAATTCGTTGTAGTTTCATATTTCGCCCTGTCATATATCGAGAACAAACATTTGCAATATAATACAAAAGACTATATTAGTTGAACTGACCATCATGTTCTTGCCCATTGCTCTTTAAATTTACGCGCTATTCTGATTGGTGGACCCCACTCCTAGATTGGGTCTCATCCCCACCCTTCATCGATTTTCTCATTTGCACCCGAGTTGCCCGCACGCAGCTCCTGAGGTCAGTGAAAGTGCAAAATGCTGTGCAGGTCTGATTTACAATATGAAAATAAGCCATCGACCACTCACTCTGTGTTACAAAATGATCGCTTTATGGACTTGGATTGCAAAAAATATAGGGTGTTTTAATAAGAATTTTACAAGTTTGAAGGCTCGTATTGATATATTCATTTAACTTACTGATATGGTTTTGATGTTAATATTTAGGGACATACACAGTTTTACTAAATATATTCAAATTTTACTACAACAGATTCAATGTGACTTCCAATGGTCATACGGCACACATCCTATCTGATGTCCATTTCTTGCCATACTAGCTGCAGCTTGTTGGGCGTAACTTGATCTACTGCGAGACAAATTCTACCTCTCAGCTTTGGTAGAAAAGCTGGTAAGGGTAAAACAATCGGTGGCCTTGATGAACCCCCAAAAGATAAAAAACAGGGATGCTTATAAACACAATGATTTTGGTAAACCTGACCAGGTCTCCCATTTGTGTGTTTATGACACTTCGGAAGTACGACACGAGATAATAAGCTGCAGCAATGGTGGGAAAATGAAAATTTCATTAATTACTTCAGAATTTACAAGCCATATAAGATAGTTGCAAATGTTGTTCTATAGATAACAGAAACGAAATATATAGTTTATGTTGTATTTGTAGTAAAACATATTTGCAAATCGCCTTGAATTTATTTTTGCTCGTGTTATAGTAAATTATTTAAGTACAAATCATTGAATAATTTAAGTTAATATTAACATTATGTTATTGTATAATAACATTACACTTTATAAACAGGTAGATCCACGAAATTCTTGTTTTAATCATCGCTAGTATATAAAAACTCTCCCTGGCATTTGATCCGAGCGGTACAGCCGGCCTTTGAATTTGGTATACCAAATTCAAAGTGTACAGCAGTTTAATTTTTCAATTCAGTCCTCTGCTACGACAGTCCAAAAATTGTATTTCGATTGAACCACAGCGATTCGTAAAAGTTCGCAGTCATGAAAAAAAATACATGTTTTGACAGAAAAGACGTTATCAAAATGTTTTGACAGAATAAAAGCCGATTTCGATTAAACATTCTGTAAATATTGCGTTACACGTAATTTTCTATATTTGTGAATTTTAAAAAATGGTAAATACAAAAATATGAGAGATGGGTAGTCAAAAAATTCAATAGTACAACATATTGTGGTCATTAAATCAAAAAGCTTCATTTTCGGCGCCGTTTGAATAATAAAAAACTTAATTTCATAAGAAGATAAAAGAACGTCTTTCTCGTAACTACTCCACAATTCCTTAAGAGCTGCTTAGAGTTGTATCAATGAGTTGCTAGAAAGACATTCTTTGACCGATACAGCAGAACTTATGTTTTTTTGTATCTCAGGTATCACGGCAAGCAAGTGCTCAAAGAGAGCAGTCATTACAAGATGTACCTGGAGCAGGACCAGAAGCTTTACTATCTGGCTCGGCTAGAAATCAGCAACGTGGAGACTTCAGACGGCGGTGATTATCGTGCCATTGCAAAAAATAAGCACGGAGAAGGAACGGCAACGATCAACCTCAACTTTGAGGGAGGCGGCAAACCCAAGTAAGTTGACGTATAGTGCAGTAAATATGACAACAGTTAGGAGCATTCAATTTGTAAAAGAGCGATGAATTATTAGTTTTATATATCGAATATTAATATTTATGTGTGAAAAATATTTGATTGAGAGTGACCATTTGGGAAGATCACCTCTCCTTACTGCATACAGGACAGCTACCTCAACGACAATTGAAACAAAATCTCTCAATTACTTACTACGAATTATTTCCCTTGTAAAAAAACGTGACACATTTTCACATCTTTGTGTGTGGATTCATCGTTAAAATACAGATACTTGATGTACTACGTGAACAAATTCAACAATTTGTTTTAGAGCGTTAGGCCTAATTTGGATCTTGAATATTTAATTTCCGGAATGCACTAATATATAAGGAATGAATAATATGTAAAAAAAAACTTATATTTAATATTATTTATATTAGTATTACCTGTACAGCCCAGTTATCATTGAGTTGGTTATCGTTTTCCCTGTCTCACTTACGGCTTCAGTTAGGAAGCTGAGTTTGGTACAGGTGTGTGATAAGGGGTTGTTAGGTGGCTGAGTAGTAAAATATGTAATGATAATGTAAATCGCCTAAAGACGAGCTGGTAAAGTGACCGCACGTATGGCATAGGAGACAAACTCGAATAGATTAATATCGAGTGAATTACACTTCAGTAGTGCATAAATTAATCAGTGAACCAATTTAATTCTGAATGTTGACAGAGAAGGTATTTTTCTTTGGCTATCGTAAACCAATGAAAACCAAAGAGCGAGATCATGGATTCATAACATTATATATCATGGTCAACGTTGTGTAAGGAACCATAAACATAACGCAGTCCTCAGAAAAAGAATAAAATAAAAACTAAAAAAAGGTTACCGCAAAAGTTGTGGCAACTTTTTCCACGTAATAATGTGACTTAGGGAAGAAATTTTAAAATGTATAATTGAAAAAACACGATGTATAGGTACTAACTTGTAATGTATGTATTTTGCACATCTTTATTCGTAAGGATAGAGAAAAAACTACGTTCGTTACCGATGCATTAATTATTCAATTTCCAAGCTTTTTGAGCATCGAAGAAGGTAAAACTTGATTCCAAAGATACTAATTATAAGCGAATAACTCAATATATAATTATCACCGTTCGTATTGCCTTTAATCATTTCAGGCCATTTAGGGCCGTATTTCTAAATAGGTTGTGTAAGCTGCAGCCTAGAACAGCAAAATTTTAGGGGCGCCAGTTTGGCAATTTATTCAGAAGTTAAAAATAAATAATTCAGATGTTAATAATATTTTTCATACGAATTTTTAAAAAATATTACTCGAAAATATGTTTTATTCTTTCTACATACGTACTTTCTAAAACTTTAACGTAATACAAATTCACAGCACGTAATCTTGTAATATAACTTTCTTGTATTGTAATCTAATTTGGTTTGACAACACTGCATGGCGGAAGGCGCACCACTAGTTTATTAAGGCAAATACAACAAAAACACTTTCATGAGGACATTATCAGCGAGTTTGCCATTAAGAAATCTTGTAAGAAACCTATACAAATTTGGAGCCGTTTTTAAGAAAATAACGTTTAAGTGCTACTAAAAATGCGAAGTTTGAAGCTCTTTTTCACAGAAAATCTTTGAGTTCTCGAAAAACTTCATTTGAAGTCATTTGAAGCACCTTAACTTACAATTACAACAGTATTTACAAATTTCTGGTAATGTGCATATTAAAAGTGTGGGAGATCTTTCAAAAAAATTACATTTATGTAATTTTAGCCAAAACAAAAAAAATGAACTTTACGTGATATTATAGAGTGTGATTGGCACTCTTTTCTATCAGTTCGAAAAGTTTGAAGAAACAATTTGGAGCCATTTATGAGAAAATGGCGTTTGAGCGTTTCTGAAAATGCGGAATTTTAACTATTGTAGTTTTCATAAGTAATATCACGAGAAGTGATATTTAGTGTGACTATTTCACGAATAAACACATTACATGATTTGAAAGGATAATTTAAATCACAAGAATTAGGAAAAGGGGAAATATTACTCAAAATTACAATCGAAAAATGAAAACCGTTCATTCAGTCCCGACTTATCACTGCCTCCTGGAATAACTTATAATCAAGTAACATTTGAGTAACAGTTTAATGCAGAAAATGATTTCAAATATGTTTCAATTTTATGGTAATAAAACTTTCAAAAAACAATTATAAGAAGGCTACTTAAAGAACATTTATTAAAAGCACAATCATTAAAGTTGTAGGAAGTTGTTTTCCAAGTCTTGGTCTTCCGTGGAAGTATTTGAAATGGAAGATGTACAAGATGAATTAGCAGCGGAATTCGTCGATTTCGAATGGATTGAATACACGTGTGCACTCATTAAAGTATTTTCCTGAATATTTTTTTATGTAACGTTCCACATTGTTTTGATAGCATATTCTTTGTACTCTTCACCATCTAATCTTCGTATATTAATTACCTAAAATATGAGTAAATTCCTCATTTGTAGTTTGTGCTGTCCATTTGTATCTTCTTTCTTCACAAAATTCATGAAATTGCTTCCACACGCTTTCTCTGTACCTTTCGCTGTTTTTCGGCACTGAATTTTTAATAATAGATTATAATTCAGAATTTTAAACTTGACCAAAACGACACCATTTTAAAATTATATTGATGCACACAAGCTATTTTGCAGCTGAAACAATTGCTATCGTTATCTTAAAAAGGTAAACAAAGTTTTCACAGCGATAAAAAAAGGTAAACATCTAGAATTGGTTTAATTTGAATATAAATATTATAAGAATTGGCTATTACGCTATTGGCTAAATTATATTATTTGAATATATATAATAAGAATTGGCTACTTACGACACGGATAGGCATGAGTGAAATAGTCACAGAAAACGGTTGAGTTTTAAAGAAACTTGACATGATTTAAAGCGCATGTACTCGTAAATATAATAATGTGAACAAATCGCCGCTAATGTAAATACTACCGGAGTGAGAGACAAATAAAAAAAATTCATTTTTGTAATTTTTGAAAAAATAAAAGAATAGAACAATATGGCATTTATGTCATAGTGCAGTCAGAATCCCTGTTTTGTGGGTCACTGATACCGAAAAAACAATTGAAAGCAAAACATCTGTCCGTCCGTCTGTCTGTGAACAATGCTAGCGACTAAACCGTTCAGCCGATTTTCTCCCAAATCGATCGATATTCCCCGATCGATCTGGCTGATCTCGTGGCCCCTTGAATTTGGAACCAATATTTTAATTTTGGGGGTATTTTACATGAAGTCCCTGAGACATTTTCAAAATTTTCAAAAAAATGGCTCCAATAATTTTTACTAAATTTTTTTGTTGGATACTCTGAAAGTCAGTTAAGAGAACTGCGCAGGTCTCATGTTGGTTAAAAGCTCTCACTTTTCGAACATTGCAAAAGTTTGAATTTTTGTCGGCGTCTTCCTACAACTACAACATTGATGAGAGAGATTTTTACTCCAAATAAAATTTGTTCTCCAAAGTGAGTTCCTTCATTAAGGTCATGTACTTTTGTTTGAAAATTTTAATAGTTTTCGTGCAATATTGTGTGCAATATGTGAATTTTGTGCTTACAAAACCAAGATTTTCTCAAAAACGGCGGAACATTTTTTCATTGAACGTTTGGTAGGGATAGTACTAAATGTACTCTATGAGATGACATTGCTCTATTCTTTTGTTTTTTCAAAAATTACAAAAAAGGAATTTTTTTACTAGTATCTCACGTTGTTAATATTACATTAGTGGCGATTTGTTTACATTATTATATTTACGAGTACATGTGCTTTAAATAATGTCAAGTTTCTCTAGAACTCAACCGTTTTCTGTAAAAACAGCTTAAAATTCCGCCTATTCAGAAACGCTCAAACGCCATGTTCTCATAAATGGCTCCAAATTTTTTCTTCAAACTTTTCGAACGGGTAGTGCTATTTTCTCTCTTTAATATGACGTAAAGTTCAATTTGGGGTTGTTTTTATTTGTTTTTGTTTTTTAAAAAATTACACAAATGTAATTTTTTTAAAGATCTCTCACACCGGTAATATGCACATTTCCAGCAATTTGTAAGTAATGTTGTATTTGTGAGTTAAATTTCTTAAAACGACTTCTAATAAAGTTTTTCGAAAAGTCAAAAATTTACTGTGGAAAAGAGATTCAAATATAGCCAACGTTTAGGTCGGCACCGTATCTCGCCACCCAGCTGAGAAAAGATCATCGCCACCTCCCGTGATAAATAAATCATGCACGACACTATGGGTCTAATTACCATACTTGACGCGCCCGGAAACAAAATAATCAATCTATAGAGCAAAAGGGAAGTATTCATAATTTTATTTACGACTCCGCCAACCCCCTCTCTCCACCGTTCCACTTTGCTCCTCCCCACCCTACTCCCTCTCATTGTTCATCACTTTCCAACCCTTCGCTGTTCCCGTGCAGTCCACCCCATCTCGCCTTGTCTCACCTGCCCTCTGCCCGAACCGCTGCTCCGCAATACCTCAGTTCCTAAATGCATTGTGGATTGCATGACACAAAATCAAACCTACTTCTGGAAAAAAATTGGGGGTAACATTTTGAAACGCGAACCGCCAATTTTTTTCTGTTACACAAAATTATTCGTGGGTAACTTTGTTGAAATTGTTTCACTCCAGCCAAGGTTATGCAAACCCTCATATACACCTGTGTATACTTGGGTTTTTATTTCTTGGCGCATGGGGGCGTGTCATCACGATGGAATATCTCACGGTATTTCGCGTCGTTCTCGGTTGTCGCCGCTGAGTCCCAGCACTGCTCGATACGTCGCGACCATGCGACTCCCAGTGGCACGATCGAGAACGACGCGAAATACCGTGAGATATTCCATCGTGATGACACGCCCCCACGCACCAAGAAATAAATACCCAAGTATATATCCAGTTGTACACAGGTAATCACTTAACTTTAGAACCTCCTGTCAGTTTTGTACGGTCGATGATCTTACAATCAGCGTTGCCAGATTATTTTTCGTTAAGTCTTGACTTTCAACAATCTTAATGAAAAAAATCATGATTTGTTTGTTTGGAAAAACGTGACAAAATCAAAACCAATAGTAAGTACTATTTTAGTTGCAGGTATCGAAACAGATACATTTATACGGATTTCAATCACAAGCAACTTTATTAGTAGGTTATCGAATTTCAATAGGTATTTTCGTAATCAGAAGAAGACGTTCCTGACTTGCGAAATAGTCTGTCAAATTTTCTGCAGCTTGAGAGCTCGCGATCTTCACGCAAGAACTTGTTATCGAGTGCTTTGCGATATCATTTAGTCCACCGTGAGAAACGCTCCACTCTTTCTTACACAGTCGACAACTTGTTTTACACTCATTTGACTTTACCTCGCACAGGCAGTTATAATCACGTTCCCATTTAAAGTTGTATTTTGTTAACCGACGTTTTCTTAGTTTAATTTTCTTATTGGGTGTGAGTTGCGCCGACAAATTCAAACTGTCCGAAGAACTATAATCTTCTTTACTCATCTTCAAGCCAAGTGTGAAGAAATAACAGCTACAAAAGTACAGTTTTCAAGTGGGGTGTTTGAGATATCCAATACGAAAGCATACATTTCGTTAAAAATGAACAACGCGTTGCGATCTGCCATAAGAGTCGACACCGCTAGCTGGACGATCTACTCACCAGACGATTCGACTCACCCCAATTGCATCATGTCACGACCGACTACCCCGCTACTGTCACTGTGACTTCTAACTGTCACTGTGACTAATTTATAGGCTGAAGTGCAAACAATTATTTACTTTTTTGCACATTAAATGTCAAAATCGGTGGCGACTTGTGCCCTCAAAAGTTTGTGGTACACAAAATAATAACATACGGGGGCGGGTTATCTAACAAATGATCTTTTTACATATTTTCGAAACATTCCCAATCCACCCGCTCGCAGATAAGTTATAAGCAAAGAGCTTGAACATAAAGAGCATACTTGTAACTGAAATCTGCACGCAGAGGCGTATCTACGGTATGGCAGACATGGCACGTGCCATGAGCGCCACTCACAAAGGGGGGCTATTTGGAATATATACGCTAAAGCAACCAACACAAACCTAATTTTAAGTATCCTGACAGGGGGCGCAAATTCTATGCTTGTCATGGGCGCAAGAATACCTAGATACGCCTCTGTCTGCACGCCTTTGCTTGCTTGTTATAAGCTTACAATGACTCTTCCGATTCAACCACATGAAAACTCGTATTTATCATAAACACTAGGGCCAAATTCTTGGCTTAATCTCCTTTTCGTTTAAACATTTAAACTTTTTTTAAAAAAAAGAATTTGGTCTTCCAAAGCGTTTGATTTCATTTTTCTCTTTCAAAATTAGTGGCGAAAGTGGATGTACTAGAAATGAATTCACTGAATTCGTTTGTTACAATGTTATTTTTAGCTGTAAAATGTTACAAAACAATTATTAGATTAGCCACAACAATTAATACAATTCTACTAAAAAATACGAGTTATACTCAACTCTAAAAAATCACACTCATGCAAATCCTGGAAACGAGAGCCACCAACACGAGCACAAAGGATAGAAGAAAAAACAAAGCATTTACTCAAGTCCCTGTACCAAATCTCCGGTACGGCAAACTTTCATGTACGAATGTGCGCTAAGATTGAATTAATGAAATATTTTGTATTACATGCATTAACATATTCTTTTGTAAATAATTACAAATGAAATGTAAAAATTTGACTTGTTCAAGTTTGCCAAAAGTTTGCTAAAATACAATTTGAATTTAATATTATTTGGGAGGTTGTGTGCAAGCCTCCTGCAGGACAAAGACAGAGACATCGCTTGGCATTGACAGTAACTGCAAAACAGATTCATACCTGCCTGATATATGCTCTAACCTGTGGAAGAATTTGGGTATCTTCGTCGCGGAAGGCATTGGGTACCGGGCAGCGGGAGCGACCGACAAGACAGGAGGCGAGAGACGAGAGACAAGAGGCCGGAGGCGGAAGGCAGCGACTATTCTCCGCTGTGATTGGCGGACTAACACTGAAAAATGCGCACCACATCCCTCCGTTCGCAGCCAATGGTTTGTCGGTTTGCCACCACGGTTTCTTTAGCATTGTGGCTTGCAGGCAGCAGTATGGTGTAAACTTCGGCGCTGCGGATAATTCAGTCGTATCTGATATGCATGCGAGAGTAATTATGAATGACACAAATAAGCATTTTACATAAGGAATTTCCTTCTTTGGCCTTTCTCCGGAACTAGATGGATATTTTTTCTAGAACAGATGGACCATAGGTGATCAGCCCCCTGGATGGGGAATGGCACAGCAAGGAAATGGGGATGAATCGTACGCGGTCCGTAACCTCTATTCTAGGTTGCTTCTCCAGCATTCGCCGGATGATCAGGGAAATCAGCCTACGAACTTGATTTTGGCAGGCTCCACAAACTCACAGTTGTTAAACGCATCGCACAAATTCCCAGCATCTGAAGGGAACGAACCAGCCACCTCCCCAATACGCTTGAGCCGTAACGCGTCTAAACTTTTGTCGTCACGGGTGTTGAGGTATATGCCTAACTAAATTATATACCTATACTATATAAACTATTTTAAATAAAAAATGTGTAAACTATATTACATACTAGTGGCCTGCAGCAGCAAAAGTGATGCTAAACAAAATCAAATAAAACGGTTTTCCAAAAAGTAGCACGCACTCTGCTAAAGAACAACGAATAAAATACTTTTATATGACACTGCAAGAAAATAAAAACCTACTTTAACAAAACTGCCTTCACAAATGTTGCAATAACAGTAATTGTAACATAGTATATGGATTCATAGTAAGCAGTTCTTTATTTAGGTACCAAAAATATAAAAATGTTTCGTTCCATAACGCAATACGTGCTGCTACATGACCTCAGTTGTATCATAAGCAGCGATGCAGCAAGTATGAGAATTCAGTCTGTACGCCCAGTATTGTACCGTACAATCGCGCGGAATTACGCAATGAAATATTTGCATTTCCCAGTCAAGATCGAAATTGTTTTATTCCTTTTGGATTTTTCCCAGTTTCTGGGTGTCTAATGAAACCATGGATACCTCTCACATGGCCACAGGCTGCTTAGTTTTACGTCAAATTATGCATATATTCAAAATTAGCAATGTAGGTACATAAGTATGAAAAAAAGAAAGTTGAAAAATTGAAATAATTATGCTTTTTTATTAACCATAACATCAATAATTTAAGTATTACAGGAGTGTCAAAACTTGTGGTTGCATTACATCCAGCATGAGCTGCCACTGGTCAAAATTAAATTAAATAAACGTATGTCTGTGTATCAGAGAGAAAAATGATAATTTTCCATAACTTTACACCCATTCTAAAAATAATATTCAAGCTAAATCAGTCAGTAAGAAGGGTCAGTCAGAAAATACATCATACGTTTTCTGAATTATCTGTTCTTTACTCTCATTTTGAAACTTTTTTTTTTTTATTTTCATTATTGAAGGGTATTGAGCTGGTATGCAATACAGTGTAATGATTGTCTAATAACATTAAATATTATTCAATGTTTTCATATTTATTTTTGTTTTCATAGAATTCCAGATGGTAAACCACCTCGTTTTCCAAAGAAGCCCACTATTCGCCAGGAAGGGGATGTTCTCATTATGGAATGTATCTTAGAAGCAAATCCTGTTCCTGAAATTACTTGGTATCAGGGTGCAAAAGTTATTTCAGATAGTAACAGAGTACGAATGTCAAGGAAAGCTACAGGCAAAGATACTTACCTTCTGACCCTTGAAATCCAAAATCCCACCAAAGAGGATGGTGGCAACTACAGATGTAACGCCTTCAATAATTATGGCGAGAGCAACGCCAATATTGCCCTAAACTTCCAAGGTATGCTATTTATTAGAAGAAAAAGAATGGTATTGTATTTAAGCATTGCAAATCTACAACCCCTGGATTTTTATATCTTGGTAATACCCTTATTGTAGTGTTGCTTCTATAGTTTCCTTTATTTTCTTATTTGTTCTTGATTGTACACATTTTCTAGAATGTTAATTTAATTTATTGTGAGGGTATCATGCTGACTGAGCTTGTAACTATGCTTGATATAATTATTCCTTGCATTCTGAACTTAGTTTTCAGTACAGTTCGCTGGTGCCTGCCAGGAGATATAGTGTCATTTTTGTCACTGTTGTATACATTTGTATTGTTGTGCCTGTCCCTTGCATGTTTATTCTTTTGTACTTTTTTCTGCTTTTCACACATCCTTGTATTTATGTTCAGTGTTGTTATCTTTTAATGTTTCCAAATTCTCCTCATTTCTTCTTTATAAGGAACAAGGTATTTTCTACTCTAAACTTTTATTCCTGTTTTAGGTGGAGATGATGCAGCTGGTTATGCCCCCTCGTTTATTGAAAAACCGCGAATCATCCCTAATGAAACTGGTACACTTATTACAATGCGATGCAAATGTAAAGCTAAACCCAAGCCAGTTGTTACCTGGTATAGAGGTACTACTGTTGTCAAAGAAACAGCGAAAATTAAAATTAAAACGATCGATAAAGAAGAAGACACTTATGAACTCACTCTTGAAATTAAGGTGTGTAACTTACTTATGTTTCACAGAATTATTGTGAATGAACATAATGTTAATATCTATAAATTATGGAAAATATGTTGATTGTGAGGGAAGAATTTGAAATGATAGCTTTTTTAATAGAATGAAACATGAGTAGTCCAAAATGATTTCTTTAATATCTGTCAATAAATTGATAATTATGAAAGCTAATAACTCAAAGAATAATTTGAAGAATTTATTTTTTCCTAACTACTTTGTTTTACAACCTTTAATTCCATATCTGCAATACAAATATTTTCTCTATGAGTTATACATCCCTGCAAGAAAAATATACAATATAAGGGGCTGACTTCAGGCAGAACAATAGCTAAAGTAACTATGCAACACAACAGTAAAGAATCAAATATCAATAGAAATGTTGCAATAACCTACTGCACTCCCTCAGGATTTTTTTTTTAAGTTTCCCTGGTATTATTGGTAATAATTAGTAACAGATTCTGTGTCTAACTCTTCAATGATAAAACTATTAAAACTGAATGAAACAAACTATGAAATAGTAATATTTATTATTATCATCATATTCCTATTTCCTTTTTTTTATTCTTTCTTCAAACTGAGGACTTTTTGAATGATTCACAAGTTCAACATTTCTTTATGCCTATATTTTTAAGAAGAAAAAAATGTGGTTCTAATACCATGCATTTGATAATAGGATCCAGCAGGTCCTGATGGTGGCACATATCGTTGTCATGTCAAGAATGAATTTGGTGAAAGTAATGCTAATCTAAATTTGAATATTGAAGCTGAGCCAGAACCTGAAGGTGATGGTCCAACATTTGTGGAGAAGCCTCGCATAGTCTCTGAACAAAATGGAAAACTTGTTATAATGGATTGCAAAGTGAAAGCAAATCCTAAACCTACAATTATTTGGTATAGAGATGGACAAATTGTTAAAGAATCATCCAAAATATCAATGAAAATTGAACAAAAAGAAGATATTTATTACATTAGGCTGGAATTAAAGTGAGTCTAGAAAGACGTTTCTTCTTATACATATTTTCTGTGTTATGTAACTTAATGTTCAGTCACTTTACGTAAGTTGAACAATTATTTTTCTTTGATACTTCTTCCACTGAATGAAATTAATACTCTGCACTATGAACTATAATTTTCGTAAGGAATAATAGCCTTTAAGTGACTGCCTCTGCACATAAATTGCTGATATATCACATATTTTGAATGAATGAATGCTATGAATTAAATTCAAAACTTGGTCCTTTGAAAATGATTGATATCTGTCTCTCAATATATGAAATAAATTAATGGATGTATTAATGATGTATTATTTTCACTTTTTTTAATTTGAAATTGAATATTAACTAATTATATTATAGGATCCTGGAGCAGAAGATTCAGGATTATACAAGTGTAACATTAAGAATAATTTGGGAGAATTAAATGCCAACCTAACATTGAATATTGAAAGTAAGTAGCTTGACATGAAAAGTTCAGTTTTAATTTAAACATTAAATATACCACTTTGTAATATCTCACTGAATCAATTGCATCAAGAGACTTATTTAAAAAGTATTGAAACATTTAAATTTTTGTTCAAAAATTGAATTTATGCTATCATGACATTCCAGAAAAGTACCTATTGTAGCTTTTTTTAAATTATTGCCTTACTAATTTTTTTAACCAGTTGTCCCAGTTATTCGAGAGAAGCCTAAAGTTATAAAGTTAGTAAAGAAGAAGACTGTTATAGTTGAGTGCACAGTACAATCCAAGTTTGCACCTCAATGTACTTGGTTTAAAGAGAAAACTGCTGTTAGGGAAGATTCACGACACATGGTGAAAGTAGAACAAGTCAGAGATGTAAGTGTTTTTGGTAACTAACAATGATTTATAATGATTCTACTTACTTTTACAAAATATTTCTGTTTTTGAAACTGCACAAATTTTTCTGTAGGGTGAGTTTGCTGTGAAATTAGAAATTGAGCAAGTCACTACAACTGACAAAGGTACATATAAACTGGTGGCAAAGAATGAAAAAGGTGAGGCAACCTCTCAAACTGTGGAAATCACTGAAATTCCTGAAGAAGAAAAGGGCAAGAAACCCGAATTTGCTCGTGGTCTCCAGTCTGTGGTTTGTACTATCACTAATTTTCACTGTTATTTTACACTCTTCTCAGCTAATAAAACTTACTAATGATATTTTTTCTGCTTTTAGTCGATAGAAGAAGGAAAATCATTTGAACTTATTGCCAAGTTAGTGGAAATAGATCGCACAGTGAAAGTTACATGGTACAGGTATGTTAAAACAAATAAGTCACAGTAACATTTATCAAGTAGTCCTTTGTTGTGAATGACAAATAACACATTTTAAAAAACAAAATATAACTAGACAATAAAACAATTTTTGTTATAACTCAACACAAATTGAATGTTTTAATGAATTAATAACACTGAGTTTGAGAAATAAATTATTTAAGTAGACCTACATGAATATAAATCATTGAAGGTTTCAACATTTACAGTACTCTATAATAATTATAATAATTTATTTCTCAAACTCAGTGTTTTTTGCATGTTTATTCTTATTATTATATTTGGTCTTATATTACCATTACAACATGATGTTGTTTGACTTGTTGATACTGGCATTTCTCGCATTTAATTTTGAAGCTCATGAAGAAAATAATATTTTGAAGGAAAAAAGAAAATTATTAACAATTTAAAATGAATTATGAATGATACAGTTTATACAAATATTCTCCCCCCTCCCCCTCTTTTTAATTAAATTTTTAATACCTAGCATAAAAACACTTTTATAATGTAGTCTTGACAGTTATTATTTTGAGTAAATGAAATTTCCTAATTCACCTAATTCATTAGTGACATGATGCCGTTTGTATTTATTTTTGTGGAAAATATGTGGAGGTCAATTTTCAAATTTCTTTGACTAACCTTTCAGAATTTTAACATCAGCAGTATTTAGTGAAAGATGTTATTTATTTTAATTTAATGATAGTGTCCCGTTCAAATTTATTTAATTCTGCATCTAATGTAAATCGTATGTGAATTTTTTGCAGAAACTCTCAAATAGTTCGCGAGAGTTCAGAAGTGTCTACTTCATTTGATGGTTCCACCATTCGTCTCTCTGTATCTTCAGCAAAGACAGAATTTTCAGGATCATACAGAGTAATTGTCAGTAATGAATATGGAAAGGATGAATCATCGGCTGAAGTGAAGGTCACAGGTAGGATTTTAATCTCTTAATACCATTCAAATAAACATTATTTAAATTCTGTATTCATTTACCTATAGGCAAAAAAATCCTGTTTTCAGTACTTTGTTCTTAAGTGAATTGTATTTTTATAAAATCTTTCTTAAAAATAAAAATTCACTTGCAATAAATTCTGATTAGTATCCTTGATGGCATACTCATATTGTTTAATGTATCATAATTTAAAAATGTATTATTTGTTTTTCCCAACCAAATTATTTTGCAATTACTTCAAATTAACAGAAATGTTTTGAAATAGCATATCTATACTTCTCACTTTAAATTTGATTCTGGCTCACTATTGCAAGAGCTCAATAATTAGTATTTTCTACAAGGGTCACTTCTATAAAGCAATTATTACTCAAAAGATTCCAATGAATTTCATGAGTATTTTGTTTGATAAAATATTATTCCTTTTATTTACAGAAAAGAAGAAGGTGGAAGAAAAGGTAAGATTAACACATTTTACTTGGTTGACTTCCTTTCTTTTTCAATATCGTTTTTTGAGACACAGGATGTCTCTCTAAAATATCCCTTAGTTTCCCTGTTTCAATTTTGCAATAATGTGCACTCCATATTTCCTTTTATATAGTTAAGTCCTTCAATTCATGGTTTAATTGAACTCTCACTTAGAGGGTCCTTATAAAATACTATTTAACATCTTTTCCTTCAACCCCATTTTGAAGAAGAGAAATAAATTTAACTGATTGTAACGAATTTTAGTTTTTAATTTTTTGTTTGCTTGTTTGCACACCCTGGTTGGAATGGATTGTTATTTATTTTGCATGGAACAAACACATTACAACAGAAAAAGAAAGAGGAAAAGAAAGAAGAAAGAAAGAAGAGAAAAAGGAAGAGAAGAAGGAGGAAAAGAAAATAGAAGAGAAAAAAGCAGAAAAGAAGGTGGAAAAGAAAGAAGAGATAATAGAAAAGAAGGCTGAAAAGAAGGTAGAAGAAAAGAAACCTGTTCCAGAGAAGGTATTGAAACACACTGTCTTTGATGCTTTTTTTTTTTTGGTATGTGTTTGCAGCTAACTCTAACATTTTTTGGTGCTTAATGTATATTAATCATCTTACTTAAACTTGTATGTGTATAATAAAGAACTCCAAATCAAATATAGGATATATCAGTGTGTTTATTGTAATTTTGTGCTTTTGGTGTATGCATTTTTTACAATGCAAATTATTTTAAACAGCTACTTTTTTTGTTCATTTATTGTTTATGGCATTAAACAACAGCTTCTTCATATTTTATTTGCTTTATGTGTAATGTTACTGTGCTGTAATTTATAAAGTTACTTTCAGAATGGTTTCTTTTCCAGCTTTATGTCTGCTTTCAGCTATGGTAGATTTAGTTGTACTTGCATAATGACCATGTCCTATTTTTTTTGCTGCTTTCTCTAAATTTTTATATATTTAATTTTAGCTACAGCTTTTTCTTTTATTTTGGAGTAATAACAATGTAACGCAATATTGCTTACCTGCTTATATTAATATGTAAAATACAAGTTAATGCTTTTCGTGAATTACTTTCAGTGTGTGAAATTCATTTAATTTTTAAATTCAGAATTCTTAAATGTTCTTGTTTTCTCCTGTACAAGGATGAGTCAAGTGAATATGAAGAGGAGGAAAGTGGAGAGGACTGGGACTCACAGGAGGTACACTACATCACTACACCAAGCATCTCTTCCGCATGGACAATGACATACCAAACTCTCATTCCACTCATATGCAAATGCATGATCACATTTATTAGAGTAGTATATTTATAGGACATACATTTCCAGGTATTTAATTATACTTTACAATTATTACAATCTGTATCATCAATAAAATATTTTTCTTGAACATTTTTGAAAAGTGTATTTTCCCCAATTTTTTAAAGTTTCCAAATAGACCAATGATTTTTTATAATGAATTAATATTTTTGTTATTTTTCTATTTAGTAAAAATAATTTAATTAGTATTCATTTTTTGAATTACTTACACAAGTTGTTAAATATACAGATATTTAATGACATCCAATTGAATTTTATTAATAGAATTTTTTTTTTATTTCATGACAGTAATTCTGGACCAACAGATTTTTGGCTTTTACACTTGATTGAATCAGGTGTGGTTTTTATTACACATATTACCAATGAGACCATTCATTCAAATTAGGTGGACAGTAAAGAATCTCTAATCATCTTACAGTATATGCCAAAATATGCAAAAGACAAATATGAATATAATACAAGAAACAAAATAATTCAGTTATCCTGCATCTTTATAAAAGTTCTTAAAAGGAAATAAATGTAATGATAAAAGAATGTTCTCGAAATGTAATATACTTTTCAAAAATAACTAATTTTAAAGAATAATATATAGACAGCATCATAAACAGAAACACGTGGAGTTGTGTTGTACGTGGGAACCTAAATTTACTATTTTCTACATCTATCAAATTTATGTTCACTATGTCATATAATAGATATATTCTTTCTTGGTATTCAGAATGAAAATGCAACAATGCAGAATTAATTTTCAGCTTATGCACTGTAACTTATTTTGTTTGCATGGTCTCAAATGTATTCAGAGCAACATTACTAAATATTTTGCACATTTCACATTAACAGGAGGTCATAGAAAGAAAAATTTCACCAGATACAAAGGCTCCAGGGCTAAAGGTAAAAACTTACAAGAATATTTTTGTTCATTAAGATTAATTTTCAGTAGGAAATATACTCCATTTTTCCTCTTCATTTCAGTTGGATTCCTCAGTTAAAATAATTTTTTTTCTATTGTTTAATAAAAAAATAAATCAATATTATGTTTTGGTCATCGTTCCAGTGTGAGAATATTAGTTAAAAGTCAGCTTTAGTAAGTTTTATTGATTTATTTTAGAAGTTATTGGATTACCAAGCGTTTTAAGCAGACAATGAATTATAAAGTATTCTAATGATTCCCAATTTTCAACCGAATGTGTTTGAATTCTTTCATTGAATTTATTTAATTTAATTACAGAATTCTATATTACAGTTTCTATTGCCATTGCATTTCTTTTTCCAAATTTTTTTATTTGTTAAGTAATAACAATGTGGTATTAATTGAAGAGAATTGAAATTATCTTTTTCATTAAAAGTTTCAAATTAATGAACAAATATGATCTGAATTCAATTACCTAAATTGACTTCAATTTAGATTAAATCAAATTACTCGCAAAAGAGTCGAATTTTTCACATCATAATGAAAAGAAATTGAAAACACAACATATCTATATAAATGCTACAAAAGATAGGAATTCTTTGTATAGCAACATAAAATAAAAATACTTTCATGCAAACAAATAAATGTGTGTACACTTTTTTCATGTGATGATATGATTTGAAACTTGGTATTTTGCTATTTAACTTACGAAAAAATGTATCATCAAGACATATGTTCCTGTGTGTATATTCAATTTGTTTGTAAAACAGTAGACAAAAATATTAAAATGATGTCTAATAAATATCTGTTTTACATTCTAGCCTAAAGAGCAGAAAAGAAAGTGGAGCCTAAGAAGGTCAGTGAATATTTTAAAAATGATTATGTTCCTCCTCTAATTTAAACGTACAGATTTCATTTACCTTTTTTCTGTATTTTAATCATTTTGTATTCTAATCATTTAATGAAAGAAGGTAACTGCAAATTAATATGTTAAAATATTATTATCAGGACTTAAATAAGTTTGTATAATATCATTGTAAAAAATGATAATCTAACAATTCATCCTCTATTCATCCATGAGTCATGGAAACATCATTTATTTTCAGAAGGAGGAGCCTAAAGAGAAAGTGAATGATGTTGGAGTAAAAATTATTGAAGAGAAGAAAGAGAAAGTGGAAACTCTTCAGGTACAGAATATTATACAATTTTGCATCATAGCAATAACGAATTGTTGTGTTAATTCATTTTAAAAATTTCAGCATTCCTGAAACGAAATTTGTTTAAAATACTTTTACTTTTTAATTGATAAGCTATAGTTGAGTATTCATGAGAAACATTCTAATAATGCTTTGGTAAGGATGACATATATCAAAATTCTCTTACATGACATTACACTGACAAGAACAACTAAAAAATGAAAATATTAATACAAAAACTCTGAAAATTCCTTCCGCCTATGAATTCCTTTTTTCCTAATCCTTTTCATGATGTGTGATCTCTAAGAGAAAAATCATTGCTATATTCAAAATTGTTTGAATAAAAAGAACCTTTCATCCAGTATTTCAACAAATAACTGTCATAATAATAATTTGTAATTAGTGTTTGTAAATGTATCCCTGTCATTCTGTTTCAATATTTTATCATATGTTCATCAAATTGTTTTCATTCAAATTTTACCTTGGCAATTTACATTAAAAGTTCATCATTCATCAAATAACGAATTTTTAATGTAAGTTGCCAAGGTCAAATTGCTGTTGTGTTGTAGAGAGTTTGGACTGTAGGTACACCTTAGTTTCTGGTTCATAGTGGTACAGAATTGAAAAATATCTCAAACAAAGTTATAAAATAATTCATAGAAGCAATTTTTTGTGAGAAATGCCAAGAATTGTCAAGAAAGTTATTCCAGCGAGGGTGGCTTTTTTTTTTTATGAAAAGACAGTTTTTTGTAAAAAAAAAGCCACCCACGCCGGAATAACTCCCTTGACAAAATATATATATATTTGGCATAAGATATGTGAATAATATAATAATCAATGACCACAGTGTATAAGTATGTTATTACTCTCCCAATCTAGTTTTGTCACAAATTTGATATTATTAGTAGTGTCCAAAAACTTTTGTCCAACACACACTCATATACATATAATGATGAGGTTACTTCTGTCTATAATATTTTGGTGCAGGAGGTTTCTCATCAATAGGAAAGAAACCCCCCACCACAACCACCATCCCCCCTCCCAAAAAAAAAGAAAAAAGTGGAATCATTCAGAGACCAATAAATTACCTTCTGAGTTGAAAAAGCTGCTGGTGATCAAGAACATGTAATTGATTTATCTAGTTACAGAAGACAGCTTGGAAGTATTTCGATGATATTTAAGATTCATTAATTGATGAACAGTGAAATCAATTTGCATGAAAATATTCTTTCATTATTTGTCATCTGACAAGAAACAAGTCAAAATTTGTGTTATTTTATTAGTAATTAACATTGGCAAGGTATATATGACAAATTTACCAAAATTTCCTGCATTTTTACCTTATCATGTCTCTTCCTCTAACTATCTGGCATGTTTCTCCCTTAGAAAAGAAACCAGAACAAAAGAAGGGAGATATCATTCTGGAACCTGAAGAGGTAATTGAAATCCTCATTTCACTGAGCATGCTTCATTGCTAACAACTCTTAATATCTTGAATACATACTCAAGCTTTCTTTAAACAAAAAAACAAACAAAAAAAACACAATTTTAGAATCCAATTTCAGAACACAAGTAGTTTCACTAAGATATTGAATTTCACCTGATCATAAGCCACTATTGTTTTAACAAAATTATAGTGTATGCTCATTTATTCTACTGTTTAGTATATGTAGGAGTAATGATTAATTAATTGGCATTTTTTGCTATTTGGAAAAGGAATGTCTCTTTTACAACCCTTCTGCTTGGTACTACAGAATAAGGATTTGCATTTTAAATAAATTAATGTAACTGGAAAAATTCTAATGAATTTTCATTTACAAGTTTGCCAAGGCTTTTAACGTATGTGTGAAAGAAACATAGTAAATTCATATTTGAATATTTTTGGTAGCATAGTAACACTAGTTCTGGAATTTTTAGACTTTTTGTGTTACTAGAATGTTAACAGAAGCAATATTACCTTTGCCACAGAAAGTCTCATGAACAAATACTACAAATGGACAATTGAAGTTTCTTATATATAGGTTTTTTGAACTATATGAACCCTTTCTCACTATTTTTTTATGTGAGACTAGAAGAAAAGAAATTTTATACAGTTTTTAGTAAGCACTATTCAATAAATCTGTGTCATCAGTGATGTTTGTTGAAGAAAAATGTTTATGAAACTTTCTGTTTATTGATCCTTGAAATATATTAAAATAAGACTCTCTTTTATATTTAGTAGGCATTTTTTGCTTGAGATTCATTTTTGTTTTTACACTCAAAAGCTTTTTCATTATTTTTTTACTTGCTTTCATAATTTTGATATTTTTTGTTTTTTAGCTATAGACAGTAAAGCTTTTTTCATTTTTTGTCCATGTCTTATGTATTGTCATTATGATTGTCTTTTGTCATGAGTATTGTCATGTACTGTCAAGTCTGTCTAATGAGTACTGTCCTTGTATTGTGCCATTGTGTCTGTCCATGTCTGTCTTAGTCTGTTTAAAATGCTTTTTTCTTCAATTTTCAATTCTGTGATTAGTTCTTTCATTACTACTCATCCCTCCAAAGCAACATTCTTCTCTATGGTGTCATAGTTCTCTGCAGACAGTGGTAAGACAAAATGTCATGACATACTCCAAAGAAGGCCGATATATTTTTTCGGACTGAGAGTGTCCCTTAAAAGAGTAAAACCCTAATTTTCTTCATCGATGCATATGTCCAATGTTCAAATTCCAAAGGTGGAGCAAAGATAGTGTCCGTGTTGAAATGAAATCAGAAGAAGTGTCTCAGACTACTATACAAGCTGGTAAAATTACTCAAAAAAAAGTAGAGGTTGTTGAAGAGAAAAAGGAACCAAAGTTCAAAATTAAGAAGGGTATTCCAAAGCCAAAAGAAGACGAAGAAAAGGGCTTCCCATTTGTGAAGTTGAAGCCTGTAGCACAGAAAGAGAAAGAAAAGGTTGAGAAGGTTCAACTGGAGGAAACGCAGGTGAGCCGTGAAGCACGGCCAGTCAGTTTTCCAAACCCTTTGTTGTCACAACAATTATCACCCATTAAATGCCCTATTTCTGTTACCATTGTTCTGTTATCTTATACCCTGCTCTGCCAGCCAAGGTTAATCAATTTTTTATGTCTCATCTTTCTATTTCTCCATTTTTTTAATGAAAATGTCCACTCATATTTAATACCAAGCCCAGAAAATTAAATATTAACGAGATAGATACTCGTCTGTGCAGGAGTTGCTGCATCCTGGGCACAATCGCAAACATTTCTGCCATCATGCTGCGACCTTCCTCATGGCAAAATATTAATGAAATATTTACCGTTTCTTTTTCCTTTCTAAAATCCATTTCTTGCTACATCTACAAAAGAATGTTTTAGTAATGGGTCAGTTAACTTCAAAAGTGAATGGAAACATTTATTAGAAACATTCTCTGAGTTTTTTAAAATTGAAATACCCAATACTTGCTACTTTATTGATGTATTCATCATTCTTAAAATGAAATTATCCCACAAACATAAATTTTTAAAAAACGGAAAGGTGCCCTACATATATACTCCTAAATTTGGAACATTACAGGTAAATTAATCAATAATTAAGTATGTGAATAATAAAAATCTTGAGTTCTTTTTGAAGGACATGTGTCATATAACCTAATGTCTATATATTTCAATAATTTGTATATTATTTTTTAGCTGTGATGAGGTCATTGAGGTAATTGATAAAACATTGGCAAAAGTAAAAAAAACTTATAAATTAAGCAGAGTTTGGTTCACACCATTACGTATTTGAATCCCAAGGTCAATTTTCTACAATTTCAATATCAACATCTCTGGAATAAAAAATTCCCTGTATTATCTGCACTCCAATTTAATTTGATGGGAAAAGCGCATCTGATTAGTTCAAATGGCTAAAAAGATTGTTGGGAAATACACATTGCCTAAACCACCAATATTCACAAAATGCCTTTTCTTTCACGGCTGGCAGAGTTATGTGTGTTTCTGAACCATTTGTGATCTCATAAAACTAACAGATCAGTACAATAACATTGAGGGATTCAGTCTCCTAAGCTAAAGAATAAAATAAAAGATTAATGATAATATTTTAAAGAATGAAAGTTTAATTCTCATCTGAAAACATCTTGAAGTGTATGTCATCAGAAGTAATTTTCTTCATTGAAATTTTACTAAAAATGTGAATATTTCAGGGTAAAAGGAGGTAAATAAATAAATGTTAACAAATATAATGCAGAAATCGAATGTGAATGAAATAAATACAATATTTTCAAAATTAAATATTATTCTTTAAATGAAAATTACTAAAAATTTGAATATTTTCAGGCTAAAAAAAGCAGGTAAATAAATAATTATGAACAAATGTAATACAGAAATCTGAACTATGCACATTAAATAAACACAACATTTTAAAAATTAAATATTATTCTTTAAATGAAAATGTGGTTAATGACTCTGACCCCAAAATTGCTAATGTCTTACTAAATAATTTATTACAAGTTTTAAGTGTTCAAACCTTGAATGCAATTGTTTCTCACTTGTATGATAAACCTTTTTTATTTGTATCCTTTTCACAAGATTCTATAATATTATTATTACAAGCATGGATGCATTAGAAACATACAACTTACTTATTATCATTTTAAGATTAAAATAATTGATTTTCTTGAAGTGTTTGCGAAGAAGTACCTATATCCGTAAATTACTTAAATTTTTATTGCATTAAGTTACATGACAAATTGAATATTAATTGTATTTAATTAAATTAATTCTTTATGTAAAATTATTTTTATGAAGATTGAAAGTTCAAATTACTCATGTAGTGCATTGTTTAACTCTCTCAGCAAGTCACCTCTTATATATACTATATATAATCTTATATAATAAACAAACTCGTAATTTTTATCTTTAACCCAATATTACAACAATTTAAACACACTCATGATTTCTTGTCCCTAGCTTCTTGCTGCAAAGGTAGAAAGCAGAAAGTCATCACTAGTAGAAGAACAAATACATTTAAGAAAGGTAGGGTAGTGTCGGTATTGTACATCGGGTATATGCACGAGCATTGTCTATATGTTATTCCCGATAATTTAAAAAATGTGCTGATTTAACACTATGTCGAATTTATTTTCCAAAAACGCCCCATGTAAGACACGGGTAACGTTGTTAATACGAGTAACAAACGTCGAAAAAAAGTGAAATTTGAGCAAATAAAAAACGTAATCACTGAATATTTAGCAATCCGTTTTTTATTGTGGCGAAGCTAGGCGAGATTGCTGTCAGTGTACAACTGAGGTTGAACTGCAACTTTTTCGTCTATTCTTTCTTTCAGATATGTATGTGTTTAATTTCTTGTGTTATTTTATGTAATATAAATGTATTGTGTGTAATTTATGTTGTGTGTGTCTTTGTGTATTTATGTTTTTATTTTATGTTTAATGGCCTGAATGTTGTGACACAAGGTCCATTCATTATGTGTTTTATGTTGTTTCATGTTATATGTTTTATATTTATGGAAATGTATATTTTATGTTCATTTATGTTTCACTCTATCAAACTTCTTAACTAACTTTATTTGTGTCGAAAACACTGTACATTCTCATCCATCCTTCATTTCAAACTCTTTGATGATTGTTAACTTTTCTTTTTTCGTTCTTATTCGAGTGTTGTCCAAACATGAAATTACAAAAGACACTGTCTAATAATTTCACGACTAACTTTCACAGATCCACGAGGCGGAACCGGAAATCCTGAAAAAGACAGAACGGCGTCAATCACAGGTACAGAACACTTTCCAAGGAGCACAACTTGTAAACCTGCGTGCGTTTTCATAATGCCATCAGACAATACACATTTTTCTATAATGAACACGTGTGTCATCACACACTAACAACATGATATTGTAACGGTTTGCACATTTTTTTATGACACTAAACCGACCTTCGTTGACGAAAAGAGGGGAAAAAAACTAGTGGTGCTAAAATAGCATGTACTTTTTCGCCCGTATTGCCACGCAAAATTACGCGAAAAGTACCCAAATTTTCTAAAAATTGTACATGACCTTATTTCAAAATCTACCCTTAAGTAACAGATTTCATTAAGGGAAAAAATCCTATCTTCATAATTGTAGTTGTATGAAGACTCCGAAAAAAATTTGAACTTTTGAAATTTTCGCAAAATCAGGGTTTTTAACGAACATGAGACCTGTACCATTCTCCTAAATGTTCTTTACAGTATTCAATAAGAAAATTTAATCGAAAAAGATAGAGCATTCAACAACAAAATTTAATCGAAACGAACGAAATTTGGAAAATGTCCCAGGAGCTTCATCTAAAGTCCCCCCCCCTCAAAAAAAATTAAAATATTGGTTTCAAATTCAAGGGGTCGTGACACCAGCCATATAGATCGAGGGTTATCAATTTTAGAGAAAATCGACTGAACGGTTTATCCGCTAGCGTTGATCACACACAGATACGTTTTGCCGTCATTCGATTTTTCGGTATCAAGGACCCACAAAACATGTATTCTGGCTACACCACGTGTGAGAGAATTTTTTTCTAAATTTAGCAGCTGGATTTATCCACTTTTTCGTTACCAAGGCCCTATAATAAGAATTTTCTGCCGAAATTACGCCGTTTTTACCTTCTCGAGTAGAGAGAAAGTTATGTAATGATGCGCGAAAAAAACCCTGCAAATTTTCGGCAGAAAAACTCTTATTACAGGGCCCTGGTAACGAAAAAGTGGATAAAACGAGTTGCTAAATCTAGAAAAAAATCTCTATCACGTGGTGTAGCCAGAATCCGTTTTGAGGGTCCTTGATACCGAAAAATCGAATCACGGCAAAACGTCTGTCTGTCCGTCCGTTTGCCTCCTTGTCTGTCTGTGAACAAACGATATGTCTTTGAACAACGCTAGCGGCTAAACCGTTCAGCCAATTTTCTCCAAAATTGATATTCCCCAATCGATCTGGCTGATGTCGCGGCTCCTTGAATTTGAAAACGATATTTTAATTTTGGGGAATATTTTACATGAAGCCCCTGGGACATTTTCAAAATTTTAAAAAAATGGCCCCTTCGTTTTTTATTGAATTTTGTTGTTGGATAATGTAAAGGACGTTTAAGAGAATGATGCAAGTTTCATGTTCGTTGAAAACTCTGATTTTTGGAATATTGCAAACGTTCAAATTTTTTTCAGAATCTTCCTACAACTAAAATATTAAAGGTAGAGATTTTTCCCTTAATGAAATCTGTTCCTTAAACATAGATTTTGAAAAAGGTCACGTACAAGTTTTCGAAAATTAGAGTACTTTTCGCGTAATTTTGCGCGAAAATACGGGCGAGAAAGTGCGTGCTGTTTTAGCACCACTAGTTTCGCGCAGCATTACATGGCTATCTTTTTACTCCGAAGCGAGAAAATAAAAGTAATGTGTAACTAATGTAATTTGCCAGCATTTTACCAAATAAATGGTGAAATAAATGGTTCGAGGACATTTAGGTCTCTCATTTTCAATCGATGGCGTACAAAGAAAAAAAATCACATTTTAATTTTCGAAATTCAGAATTAAGTACCCACCCAATAGAAGCTAAGATCAACTGTACATTTTGTTTAAACAAATTGATTACAACAAATTAATGAATAGTGTTGAGCTTTCAACAAGAGCAATTTTCATTGCTGAGTTTTCGTTCATTTGAAACGTTCTGAATTGGAGCTATTTTATTTTCATTTTATTTCATACTTTAATGGCGTCATTCTTTTTTCATCTAGTAACGTATTTTATCGTCTAATGGATGTCGGAAACCATTCATTTTTTTAAAGAACATATGCCATGCATTTATCGGCAATATAACTAAAACCATTCACTCATTTTTGTATTCTTTGTACCTCAGATAGGAGTAAACAAGGATTCCAACACCACACGTCCATTTATTACAATTGTAATTTAAAATTTAATACAAAATAGTTCTGTGCCGCTTCCTATACGATGTTCTCTGGTGTGTATATTGTATTACGGAGCAATCACTTACCCGTCATATTCAACACGACACAACTATACAATACCCAATTCTCAACTTATCGACTTCTTGCTCCCAGTTACTTAGCGGAATTATGCAGTTTACATTAATCGTTTCTAACTGTTCTGGCCCGTATGATTTTCCCTTAGGTTCAGGAGGTCAGAACAGAGACACGACGAAAATCGTCAGTTGTCCAGACAATGGAAGAGAAGGTAATCGTTTTCAGATGTGCAGCTTACGCAGTCCCATTGCTTTGTATGAAAATCCAAAGCTTTTTACTATATTGTCTGAATGGGAACATTCTGCCGGCTAAGCTATTAAATTTCGCGAATAGTAATGTACCGTAACTCGAATGTAGTGCTTACAAAACGCACCTGGGCAAGGGAAGCTTCTGAAAATATTTAAATGGGAAGGGAATGTTTCAATACTGAAGAAAATAAATTTTAATTGAATTTGTGATAACTAATTTATACATTACTTCCAGTCTGTATATTTTAATTTACGAGTATAACCAGCTTCAAAATAAAACAACGGTAGTTTTATTACTCTTTCAACTAGTTACATTAGAATTAATACGAATTTATTACGAATAGTCAAAATAAATTCACAAAGAATAATTTCATTTTAAATCATATTTATATGACTTTTTAAATATTTTTACGTTTACATTTTCGAGGGGGAGGGAAGCAAGGCTTCTTAGCGCCTTCCCCCTCTAGAGCCGAATGCACTGAGGCGACGTGAACTGGTTGTCTCTGCCTTCGGAGATCAAGAAATTCTGAGAAGATTCGTGTGGCTAATTATCCCAAATGTTTCCGCGATTACGTGATAACGAAATCTTTACGATAGCAATTAATAGAAGCTTATTTCCCATGTGCACCCTTTAACTTATGAAGTATCTTTGTTGTTTTCGTGCATTCTTTAACTATTAGGGAGGACAAAAACGTAAAACCAGGTTCGAAAGGAAATTTTTTAAGAGATCAGATAAATGATTAGCTTGTGTTAAAGCTCTTTTTTCAAATATAACTGAAAGAAAGGCAATCTTTTAACACATAGATAATATTATTCATAATGAGAACAGAAATACTTTTTTTTAGCTAGCTCTTATCAATAGATACACCTTGGGTGAGTATTGCGCTAATGGGTGTTTCTTGAGTTCTGAGAGGAGAAGCGCCAAGTAGAAATATTTACTGTATGTTATGCGAATCTGCTTCAAACACTATTCTAGAAAGAAAAGGTTATTACACTGTTTTGGGGTCTGCGAACTAATTAATTTTTATTCTTGATGTCTTCCGGGCTGATGGGCCGTGGTCCAATTGGTTTGGAACTGCCAAACGTTTCGCCCACGACTACGGTGGGCATCTTCAGTGGCGAGGTCTCGGGCGAAGTGTCCGGGACAGCCGCTTACTGGCGACTGAATCAGTCACTGTCAGTCTGCCAGTGACTCTGCCTGTGACTCTGTCAGCCTGCAGACTGACAGTGACTGATTCAGTCGCCAGTAAGCCGCTGTCCCGGACACTTCGCCCAAGACCTCGCCACTGAAGATGCCCACCGTAGTCGTGGGCGAAACGTTTGGCAGTTCCAAGCCAATTGGACCACGGCCCATCAGCCCGGAAGACATCAAGAATATTGACTCCGGCCGTGAAAGCCTTCAATAATTAATTTTTGCTGAATTACTGTACTATATTATTCAGTTCATAGGAATGTAGAAGCAGCCGGCAGAGTTCCCTGCGTACATTATATTGTGTAGTTTATTCATTGGCCCCGTAGATATTATTGTGCCTAAGCCTCAAAGCCATGCCCTCTCCAAGCCATAATTCCGCGTCTATACGCTTCATCGACTTTTTACTTTAATTCTTCCTTTGTTTACTGTTTTACTTTCTAAATATTGTTAATGTGTTTTTATTAACGCATGTGTATTTGTTGTGTGTTTGACTGACCCGATAGAGCAGCGAAACATTTCTTCTCGTACTGAGTTGTAGTAATTTCATCATCATTGACAATCATCTAATTCATTTAAATTGTGCTGCAAGGTTTCTTGGTAAGACAATTGGTAAGTCTTATACATTTTCTATTGGGTAATTTTGATATTAACAGTCGTTACATTCGGTTTAAATACTATTTCATTAGTAAAAACTTCGAGCTTCAACTTCATATCATTTAGTTATTGGCGCATTTTCATCAGGCGATTTCAATGGAATGATTTTTGTTGATCAATCAAAGTGGAATAAAACCTGTAGTGAGAACCTTTGTTTCAATAAAGTGAACTGAACTTCTCGTTGTTTCACTAAATTTTGAACCAGTCAGAATTTTGTCGTTTAACTAAAATCGTTCAATTAAACTCGCCCGGTGAGAACATGCCTTGTGCTTTTTATTACATTTCAGTTAAATTAATGTAACGATCCGTAACATCTAATACATATGGCAGCTTACAAAAACTAATTCAGATGTATTTTAAGAAAATACATTTTATCTCAGTATAAAAATATACACTTTTATGAGTTTTTGCTTAAGAATTTAATACGGAAATAGCATATTTTAGTTGATTTATGTTTCTCTTTCGATTAATATATCCATTGGTTGTATTAAAACTAATATTAGTTTCCATGTTTTATATGACACAAAACTGTGTGATCACACCGAAAAATAATGTATACCTGATTTTACAGGTTGTCCGCGAGGAAGGAGAAAAGAAAGTTACTCAAGAAAGAAAACTTTCAACACAAAAGGCAAGTTCAATTTCTATTTTATTTTTTTTATTCGTACATTGAAATGTATCTTGCATGGGTTATATCATTTTCGGATAGTGAATTGTGTATCATAGAAGCATTATATCAAAAATAATATTTTAAAATGAAGTAGATCAGCATCTACATTCCTCGTGATATGGTTTATAATTTAATTATTTTTTTAAAGCAAGTATTGTTGCAGTATAGGGACGAATAAAAGAGCTTTCGTAACAAAAATGGTTTCTTTATAATTCTAATTGATCGGCACCACTGACTAATGTGTACGTTGTTCAATTTCTCTGGTGTATCTGTAGAGTAGATGCAGCTCCTTGCTATTGCAACTCACGCTTTTTTTATGCTTGGAAAGTCGCTTGACCCTCGCTTGACCCTCGCTTGGCTTTGAATCATATCTGGCACGCATGACTTGATCAATCATTGTTGGCGGGCGTTCTCGATTATCGACGTTTTTGTCGACACTTTGAGATCAACTGTAAAGTTTCCCGATGCTTTTCCAAACTGGCACACTTGCTGACAGAACGGGGTGTGCTGTCCAGACAATACAAAAATGCGTCGTTGGTAAGTTAAGAATGTAATTGTTTCTATACGTCTTTAAAACGAAAACATGGCTGTATTAATCAATTGTAAAGATGTTTCCTGTACATCATTCCTAAAATATAATTGAATTCAGCAGCAAAAATTTAGATATATTTTTAAACGAAAGTCTAAATGTCGTAACTACTGGTTGTCTCAGAATTATTAATGTTTCAAATGTCTAGGGCATGTTGAAGGATCAAAGATGATGCCGTGTGGATAGCATGATGCACCAGGGCTTCTAGCAATCAGTAGCAAATTCCACGTGTGGAACTTGTGTGACAATGTATCTAGTCAAAATATGATGCAAGATTGGGAATAGCTCATCACAGTCTTAGCTGCCACTTTCGTCGAACGTACAGTTTGTAGTTCCCGAAGTTCGATACTGAGCCACTTCTTTCCATGAACGCCCTCTTATATATTGCTCTTTTTTTCTATATTGCTCTTTATATATTGCTTCGTTTTTCTTGACACACGAGCTCCATCCATAATTCTTGCCTAGCGCTGAATAGCACGGACCGTTGAGATACTTAGGTCCTACTCGTAAAGGAACGTACCAATTTACAATGCTGACATAATTAACTTCACACCTTCAAAATGATCGTAGTTTTTCTTTGCCGATGCGTTGATTAGTTGTTTGCGTGTTTCTTCTCATATTTTACGTTTTTTACTTTTGTTTTGGTTCAACGATTTCGGTTTACTATTATTTTATTTACTTATTTGTTTCCTCTCTTACACAACGTTGGCTTATTCATCTGGTAGAACTCTTTATTTGGGCATTTGTATTGTACACAACACTTTCTTCACAACTTTATGAAAGACGTTAACTATGGCAGAGGAAGTCCCAGGACTTTCTCGCGAATCTCTGAAAACATCACCACCTCGACATCGTAATATCCACGCTTTTCGTAGTGGATAGAGGAATATTATTACTGAAATGGTGGAATGCTATCAACAGAAGAAAGAAATAAGACGCCCCTTGTCCCTCTTGCCCGAGCTTTAAAGAGGGCGTCAATTTATGTATAGTGTTAGCATTGCATCCGTGAATAGGATTAAAATATTTAAGGTTTCGCACAGGCCAGTCATAGAAACTCCTGGCAAAAGAGGTATGTCGTTTTTATTAATTAAATGTACGACACGTTATTTCAAAATATTTAATAAGTGTTTATTTTTTTCGCGAATGATAAGTATACGAAAGTTTTTTATTTCTTGCCAGAACAAGAAACGGGAAAAGTCCTGCTGGATGATTTTAAAAAACGAGTATTTTGAGACACCATTCGTAATTTTTACACTGCGCAGAAGGTCGTTTCCACAATTAAGAAACTTCATGGTTTTACAGTACCTTTCATTGAAGTCTGAAGTCCGTGGAACATGAAACAGTTATGAGTTTGCAACTTGCTGTTTATTTTCTCCAAACTCACATGAATGGCAGAGCTCTTTGCGTGTCTCGGCATTTATTTGAAGATTGTAAATAAGACTTCTCGATAATGTTTGTGGTGAAACGACATTGGTTATATCAATAAATTATAATTAGTTTGAAAATGAAGTCGAAAGTAAAAATAATGTTGTTAGACAGCCGCCAGTACCACCCTGCTTATTCTAAAAGCATATAGTTTGTCTAATCAAACCAAAAACATTTTAAACCCCCTTCTCATTAAATTGAAAGCATTTACTAACATTTTTCCGAAAACAGCTATTTGATAACTAATCAGCGTGTTATTTCGGTTGCGCCATAATATTTTTACCACCGCTTGGAGATTCGTTAATTCGCTTCGCTAACTGATTGGCAAAATTTTCAACAATTATATTACAAATATCTCAGATACATTTGCTTACTCTATTAGGTGGAAGAGGAAGTAAAATCTTTATCTGCATCCAGACGTGCATCTGCAGTAGAGAAAAAATCTATCAAAGAAAAGGTAGGACATAGTTTAGTTAAGCTCACTGCTTTATTCGTTTTATACAGGGTATTTCAGAATAAAAGTTACAAACTTCTAGGGCATGTAGAGGGTTTAATATGGGGATGTTTTAACATGGGTCACGTTTTGCCAATGAACATGTGGAAAATGCATGTAAGTTACGTAAGAGTTAAAAATCTGTCATTTACCCTATTTTTTAGGCAAATCCTTATGAACAGATGCTCGGCAGGTCATGTCCCGACGTAGGCAAGGAGATTTCATGAACCTGCCACACGATTGTGCATACGAGGTTGCCTAACAATTAGGGGCAAATGACAGGTATAAACGCGTATATCGTTATATGCAATTTCCCACTATATGTTCATGGGCAAAACTGATCATTTTCAACCCTCTACAAGCCCTAGAAGTTTGTAACATTTATTGTGATTGTAATGTAATTATTGTGTGCATCTTATATTTAATTTAAACTGTTCACTTTCCTACGTACACGATACATAATATAGTTAGGTTAAGGTAAGTGTATTGATTTACTATAAGGAATGTGGGAAGTTTGTTTTTAATGAATTGCTTTTGAGTTCTCTCGCAAATCTTTGGTAGGTTAAGGTGTCCATATACCGCCCCCGAAGGTATTTCTTTTCATTCGTAAAAAACAATGCAACACAAAAAACTGAAAAAAAAAAATATTAGTAACCTGGAAAATTTGACTATTCACCAAGTATCCGTTTAACGATATGTTTCTAAAATGAACAAAAACTGATAAGTGAAATCACTCATTTTACAGCATTTTAAAAATTTGTTCCTAAATTCGTCTCTCATCAAACTCCCGTCAAATTTTGGCCCCGAAGATTTTAGAGAGTGTGACGCTCAAAATAGGTCTAAAACCAAGTCGTATAATAAGTATGTGATATTGTATTAAAAAATATGCATTTAACATTTTGTAAAATTAACACAAAACCCACTTTATTTTATACGTTTGAAATGTATCACAAAAAGTTATTTATTTATCTACGAGATTATTGATGTCCCCCGAAGGTGACTTCCAAACCCAAGCGCCTCTAGCCTTTGTCGTAATCGCTCGTTGTCAATGTGGCGTCAGATAAAACAACGTACGTGCGCAATTAACAGATTCACGAAGGTTTTAATTGGTGTTTAGAATTGGTGAGGTTGGAAAGTATGTTGTTCGACTAAGTGAGGTTCGAGTTCAAAAGATTTGAAATAATGAGGTTCGGTTTAGGGAGGTTTGAGTTATTTTTCTCATTTAAGCCCCATTTCATTCATGTATGGTATTTTCGTATTTCTTAAGTGTAATAAATCAAATACATTAAAATTAGTGTTATTTTCGGGCTTGGTAGAGGTCATAAATAACTCAACAATTTCGCGCGGGCATAATGAATCCGAAAGACCAGCAGGGATATTGAGTATACTATATGTGTCTCAAAATAAATGTTACGATCTTCTAGGGGATCTAGGGCATGTAATAGGGTAGAATTAGAGCAATTTTTGCCATTGAACATTAATTAATAAGAATTTAATTAACATTATTTCCTTATAATAATGTAGTGAAAACATGGTGAGAAATTTCAAATAACAAAGTTACACATGTGACAATAACATCTCATTGTTACGCGTTTCTGAGTGCAATGGTATTCGGCAAGTACACGAAAACTCTTTGAGTGCTTCAGAACGTGGCCTTCCGAATACTAGTGCATGAGGAGTTGCCTGCTAGAGGCAAATGTCACATGTGCCAACTTCGTTATATGAAATTTCCCCTACATTTTCATTGTCAAAAATCGTCGATCCTTTTTCACAAAAAGCAAAACAAAATCGCCTACAACTTGTTGCGGATATCTAATGAGGTCCTTGTACCTAGAGCCATTTTATGATTTCTTACTTTGTTGTAGAAAATGTTCATGTTTTTGTTTTCAACGGGAACTCATAGTATGTTTTTATTATGATAATTGTTGCATAATTTTCTATTTCAATTTAAAATTTCGAAAAAATATGTTAAGCGAACCAAAATACAAGGGTGCCTTGTTCCTTACCTCACCTAACGAAACTAACGTAATCGGTAACTCGGGCCACCCTCCTTACTATGGGCAAGGATTGAGGAAAACCTAGAGGTATTCATGAGCGGGAAAGCATGTATAAATTTACTGTGAAAGAGAAGATCTACATAAAAACCTTGAGTTACTTTCGAATAACTTATTTTTCATCTTTTGTATTTTGTATATTTAGCAGGAGCATTTTTGTGTTTCACTCGTGCTTTTGGTTTTAACGGGCACGATTTGTTTTTATGGATACATGGGCTTCAATTTTGTTTTTCTCTGGAGAGTCTGACAATGCCCTTGCCTTTCCTGGCTTTCAGCCATATTGTAGCACTTTTCTTTATCCAGCTTTTGGTAATTTGCCTCATCCCATTGTGGCGATGTACATGTAGTTGCAAGTAGAGTTACATTATCCAATAATGAGTGTACCATAAAAGGTAGGATGTTGACATTAGTATTGGTTTCTGATTGTGACACACCCGAATGCTTAAGTCTTAAACGAGGGACAGAATTAAGAGTGGGGGAGGGATTACATATGGACACCTTATTACATAGATGCAATTGTTGGAAGGTTCATGTTTTTCTCCGATTTTTTTGGCATTACGTCTTTGTCCAAATAATTGCTGTGTAAATAAGTTCGTTTTCACACAGTTCAGTATTTACAAAATAATAATATTAATTGGACAAGTGAAACATATCTTTTTGTAAATTAATTAGGTGTGCATTGATTGTACTTCAAATTTCGCTGACAATAGATATTTATGCAAAATATGTGAATGATTCTTTCTTCTTACTTCAGATTAGCATGTATTTGTTCGACATTTAGCTATAATTGAATATCGTTTGAAAATGAATTTGGTTGATTCACTGGTTAAAGTGTGACCAACTCATTGAATATTGTATAGTAGGGGAGAAGCATTATGAGGCCCCCATCTATACTAACACTTCTACGTAATGAGTTTGAGTCTTCCATTCGAAACAGATTTTAGCGAACTATCTATCAACATTATATTCCATTAAGTCTTCTGAGTTTCATCCTTCAATATTTTGAGTTGAAACATTTCAACCCAACTAATATTCCATTATGTCGTCATAAAATTTTATCTTGGAATTATAGATACATATCTTATTCTCCTTTTTGTTAAAGCTTGTGGATGCGGAAAAGATTGAGCCACCTAAGATACAACACACTCCAAAGCCCGAAAAGGTACACTTTCACCCATACAGCAATGGTAGACTTGTATTGAACTTTCAAACTTATAACTTCCGAAGCGGATGCAAGAAATGATTAAGGGGAAGTTGCAAGGATAATAGCAAGTTCCTTGTATAAAACAATCTGTTTGGGGGCTTACTGTAAATGATTTCACGCCATATACAGATGCCTGAGAATAAATGTTACACAAACTTTTAGGCTATGTAGAGAGATGGAAGATGACCTTTTTTGCTCATGAACTTGAGATGGTAAATTTCATATAACGAAGTTACACAAGTAACAATTGCCTCTGATAGTTGGGCAACTCCTCACGCACCATTGTTCCGCAAGTGTACGAAATCTCTTTGACTGTGTCAGTATGTGCCTGCCAAACAGTAGTGCGTAAGGAGTTGCCTAACAATTGGTGGAAATTGGCACATATGTAACTTCATAATATACAATTTTTCACCATATGTTCATTGGCAAAAAGTGATTATCTTAGATCACTCTACATGTCCTTGAGATTTGTTACATTTATTCTCAGGAACCTACACACACACACAAAGCGGGTGAGTCACGTAACTTTAGCATCTCCTGTAACTTTTGAACGGTTGAAGTTATTGCAATGCAGTTTTCACGGAAGTGTATGAGGGAATGGGGCTAATTGATACGTGTAGTCATTTCTTTTTTATCACTTGTATTTTACGAGGTATTTGAGGTAGCTTTGTTTTTCAAATGGAAATATCATTTTTTTCAGTCTATCATGACGAGCGTAAAAAGACAAATCCAATGATATGCATATTGTATGTTAGATAAGCATTTTTTGGAGGTTTTTTTTTTTTTTTTTTTTTTTTTTTTTTTTTTTTTTTTTTTTTTTTTTTTTTTTTTTTTTTTTGCGACTGGTGTTTAACGTATATTTTCAATGTAACAGTCCTCCACACAATGTCACGCAGCGCTCCATCAGTAAACGCGCGCTCGGGGAAGGGAAGGGATCTTAGTATTTGAAGATACGAAATATATTCGAAATATTCACAAAACTGTTGCAGTTTTTTTCCTGAACTCTACTTTCCATCCTTCCACTTTTTCAGAGTTTTTGTATTATTTAAGTATTGAAAATACGAATTTGTCACTCATAACTGGAATGTATTGAAATAAGATTGTTTGTATCCCTATTATTATATGCTTATTAACATTGAAACTATTTGCTCAAAATATGCAAAGTTCTTTGTAATCTTAATTATTTATTCTTATTTTGCTTTGTTTCAAGATCCCATTAATATCCTCTGATACTATATAAAACCCCATTAAATGGTGTTGAAGTATTGAACAATTTTATTATAATACATACTTATGACAAATCGTTATTTTCAATCCTTCAGTTCCTTCAATCAAAGAACGACAAAAAATCTGAAAATGTGGAATGATGGAAAGCAGAGTCGAGGAAAAAAACTGCAAAGTTTTGGGAATATTTGGAATATGTTTCGTATCTTCAAATACTAAGATCCTTCCCTTTCCTTTCCTTCCCCGGGCACGCGTTTGCTGATAGAGCGCTGCGTGACCTTGTATGGCGAACTGTTACTTTGAAAATACCAATTAAACACTAATGGCAAAAAAAAAATTACTAAAAAATGCTTATCTAATATATGATAATAATTGATATATTAATATATGATAATCATTGGATACGTCTTTTTACGCTCGTCATGATAGACTGAAAAAATGTACAGTTCCATTTGAAAAAATTAAATTACCTCAAATATCTCGTAAAATACAAGTGATAAAATAGAAATGAATACACTTATCAATTAGCCCCGCTCCCTCATACACTTCCGTAAAAACTGTATTCCAATAATTTTAATCGTTCAAAAGTTACAGGAGGTGTTAAAGTTACGTGACACCCTGTGTGTGTGTGTGTGTGTGTGTGTGTGTGTGTGTGTGTGTGTGTGTGTGTGTGTGTGTGATTACGTATACTTTCAATGTTCAAGTGGAGGAGGGGCATCCTTCTTGGGTCCGCTTTAAACAACTTTTATGATAGGAAAACTCTAACGAAGATCATATAGATATCAGGGACTTAAAGTAAGAGTAAATTCTATTTTATTATGCATAAGAGTAGATTCTAAAGTATGTTATTTATTCAACACAAAAATACAAACTTTGTAAGAGTTAGAAAATGTAAAAAATATGTGGTTGTTTCGATTCGAGAATAATCTGTGTTTCAAAATTGTTCCAAAATATCCACTGTCTTTTGCTGCATTACATAGTTTCGAAAACGAGCATGAGAAAATTGTTAAGGCGCGAAGGTAATTGTTTATGGCAGTAATGAAAAAAGAAACATGTAAACTAATTAATTATAGTGAGGACTATAAACTAAATTGCAATAGCGACCTGTTAGATCATTCCAATTCAGCCAATAGGTTGTTTTAGTCGTTCTTTCTGTATTTAGCACTTCTGAGCTCATGTTATCTTGTATGATTACGCCCTTTAAAGTCATCTAACGAGATGATACTGAAATTGTTGTGACTGATTTCATGCAGTATGTGAATGCATAAAAACACGAATCATTAAATTGATAACGGGTGAGCTGCCCATAGTTTAACATCAATGAGTCCAGCAAGTATGATATTTAGTAAGTGCGAAGACGAGGAAAATCATATTTGCCCTAGTCTTTGCCACATTCGTTTCACCCTTTCCGATACTTATTATCTAAGGGATACATTAGATAATGTCATTTCTTAATAGAATATGATACTATTATTATTTGTTAAATAGGTGTTACTAGCTTTGAAGCCCTAACATCTAATAAAAGACAAAGTGAATTTTCCAACTCGTTACCACAAGCCAAAAATATAACGTAGTATTAAAATGTTACGAAAATCCGAGTATTTTTTCCTATCAGACCCCCATATTTGGAGATTTGAAGCCTCCCTGCTTGTAAAGCACTGCGGCCCTCTACGTAATGCCCTGCAGGTTTAGGTTACAAATCGTTCTGTATCGTAATGCGTAATGGCACAGCGTTCGAAATCGCAGCAAATTGCTTCTATTACCATAGGCGCTTGTTGACAAACGCAGGTCGACATTTTGCCGGCTGAGTTGACAGGCCAAGATCAGATTTTTACCAAGATTTGGGAAGTGTTATCTTTCACAGTTACAAGGGGGTGTTATACTTTTACGTATGTAATATTATTTTTCACAAATCTTTAAGCAAAGTTATTCCTTTATTATGACAAAAGAACCGCAACTGAACGACCACTATAATTTTTTTTAAGATGGCGTTGTAAGAGTAGTTTTTAGTCACCTGTTGTCGATTGCCTGAAATCACATTTTTTATAGAAAATTGAATAAAATTTTATTCAGATAGTTGAAACCTATCGTGGTCTTGTAAAGCAAATATTTTGTGGCTGACATTTCCAGTGGCGTAGCGTGTCTCGTGCGTTTGGGGATGCTCAATAATAATGCGAACTGAAGACATCGTGATTCTTAATGTTCTCTAGAATCTAGGTCATTGAAAAAAATGTACACTACTTCAACAGATTTATACCAGGAGACTCCTTGAAAGCAAATTATGAAATAGCTCCGAGAAACTTTAGTTCTCACGCGCGATTGACAATGAGATCACTTGTGAATTGATATATTTCGATCCAAAATAAAATTTAATTAAGTCAGAATTCAACTTCTTAGATATTAATTGAGAATAAGTAGGCAAGCACTATATCTACTATTTGTGCTCATTACCAAGTACGGAATCACGAGTGAGAAAGGAAAATATTTCTCTTCTGTATAAACGCGCGGAATTCAATCGTAGGAAATCACTTTAAAATTAATACAAAACGTGTTTCGCTGAATGTGTTTCACTCACTTATCAATACAATATTTAGGCTTCTTTGATTAATATTTCACGTGGGGATGCTCAGCATCTTAGCGTCCCCTGACGCTACGCCACTGGACATTTCCTTTCAATGTTAAGAGAAGAACGCAAGACTCTGTTGCTATGGAGGAAACAGGTCCCTTGAAACCATACTTTATGACAGGTTAACAAGATGATGAGGAAGAGTTAACACACAATGTATAATGCATAATGCTATACAATTCAACTCTAATTTATGTTTTCCCTTTCAAATGTTACTGTTTTGAGCATGCTTGAAGAATTAATTTTGCAGAACCCAAATTTGCTGTTGTGCGACATAAGATTTGCAGTAGCACAAAGTAATAATTCACTACAAGCTCTTGATGACATGTTTGGAATAATTTTGAAACACTTTTCCCCAAAATAATATTTCAGAAAGCAGGTAGTCATTAGTAATTAGTATTCGTATTGAAATTGAAATGGCTAATAATTTACATTTAACATTGATGCGCAAATAAATTCTATTACATGAAATGAAACTACACAAGAATGGTCTATTATAAAAAATGCCTACTTTAAAACATTCTTCTATTAGAAACATCTTGTATTTTCTTCTGTTTCAATAAAAGATAAATAGGTAGTTCTTAACAATGAAGTCGCATTATTGCGTATTCCTAGATGCGTAAAGGAAGTGATGTTGCGGTACATAGTAGTCAGGAAAGTGAGGAAGAAGTAGAAACTGTTACTACTACCACTACTACCACTACCACAAAGGCACCGAAGGTGAGCAGATGTGGTTTCTAAAACATTGAGTATTTTAAAATGTTGGTCAAGTTTATGTAGATTTTGAGTAGATTTGCTGGCAGAGATGCATGTTTAGCTTGTAGAATACTTTAATCACCATCTTTTTCAAAGTGAATTGACTTGTTGAGAACTTGAAGTACATTCCATACATACTCATGACTCTAATAACGAAAAATTAATACTTTATATGCACATTGTTCACTCAGCCAATGAAAATATTAAATTAAAAAAGTTAAATAAACAATGCCATAGAATCCATAGTTCTGAGCTACGCTTCTTTCCAGAACTGACACATTCTTGTACAATTGCAGTAGTGATTTGTTTGGTAATCTGTTTCATCTGTTGTGATGGTTTACTAATAATAAATCCTTGGTTTGGGTTTAATTAGTAGCTGAGAGGTCAAGTTTTCATCTCTTGGTTCTTGTAGTTGAAATACATTCCTCAGTTGGATAATTGAAGGTGTTTTGTCCTTGTTTATTTTGTAGAAAATGTTGTCTTTCAATGAAATGAATGACGCACACCTACCAATTTATATTCGTTTTTTGTAGTAATTTGCCAGTATTTTAAACATTTTAATTATGAAAATTTTGAAACATATGGACAGTTTATACTCTCTAACCTGTCATGATGTGCTCACACACCGAATACTTGTCTACAGAATGAGGAACCAGAGAAACCAGCTCCCCTCAAGACAGGATCTGGTCTACAACCAAAAGAGGTACACTACATGTGCATTCTACAATTACATTTTCGAATTTTACATTTATTACAAATTATTTGGTTTCTGAACATTAAACTTCCTTTTAGAATGACGTGTCTGAGAGGCGTCCTTCCTTAAAGAAAGTTGAAGTGGCTGAGAAAAAGGTGCTAATTTTTTATTATTTTATCGTTGATATACTACAACATTTATACACTTATACTTTGCATTTTATTACATTTTACCTTTTTTGTAGCCTCAAGAGCCTGAGAAACGGCCTTCACTAAAGGAAGCAAACTTGGGAGACAAAAAGGTACCTACAACACATGACTTATTTATACATCACTTGAAATGTAATTTCAAACAGAAACATTACATTACATCATTTTAAAATATTTGTCATACATTACATATATTCATTACATTCTCTGTTACAAGAAGACATTTATCTAATCTCAAAAGTATATATTCTTATTCCTTTTTATTACTGAATACAGCATGATAAATGTGTTAATATGATAAATATTTATTGAATACATCACAAATCATTTTTAAATTCGTTTAAGTTTTAGGGGGAGTTTTAGATCATTTTGGTTTCATATTTTTAGACTCTCTTCAAGAGTAATTTATTTTACAGTGGCGAACTTCATTGCCATTGTAGTAGGTAAATGAAGTACAATTGTATTTTTACTTATTATAGTATATTTTTATATTTAAGTATTTTGCATTTAAAAACTTGTTCAGTTATGCAGTACAGGGCGGACATTTTATAAGTGGGAGGCCGCCGCGGCACGGCGCGCCGACCCTTGGCCAGCGGAGCTCCCGACGCCCCGGAGCAAATACCCTCACCTTTCCGTTGCTTCTTTCGGAACTTGCAGAAAAAGGGCTGAAACAGCTGACAAGGTGTCTAGTCCCAGGTGCACTCCGCCGAAACATATTCTGGCCCACTCTCTGCTTCGGATTCCGCGTAATCCGCGAGCCTGCCATGAAAAAGATAAAAGGCTCGGATTTGTGGCCTTCCACATCCCCTGAGCCTTTGCGGTTTTCTGTGAATACATTCGAAGGAGTAAATGTATGTAAGGAATGCACAGCATGCGTGAGAGCATTCCAAATCACATTACTGTCATTCCGCGTGATTTGTCATTCCGCCCACTCCTGTCCGGGAGTAACATTGCAAGAATTGACGGGATAGCACTGTATATTTGCCCCGAGACCGCGCGAGCGTCGCTAGCGGACAGCGGTAGGGCGTAGGCTCATCGCCCGACAGATTTCTGCGGTGGTCGGGGGCTTATAAAATGACCGCCCTCACCACCTTTTGGTTTTAACAAAAATTAAAATACGTTTTTTAAGAATATAAATGTACAAGTGAATAAAACCAAATTAGTCTATTACCCCCTCTAATGAAATTCTCTAAGGGGTTATTTTAAGAAAACTGATGAAATGTAAAAATTCTGATAGTTTAAACAAATTTTAAGTTTCTCATTGCTCAAAAAAAGGTACATACAATTTGCCCTTATTTCATGAATTAATAAGATGACCTAACATTTCATATTATAACACTTTTTTAGCCTGACGAATTGGACAGAAGGCCTTCTCTTAAGAAAGTTCCAGAGAAAGATAAGGTACACAATTTGCTTACATTTTGTATAAACATTCTTGCTGTGTGGTTTGTGACACAATCTGATGAGAGAGAATGAATGCAAAGACACGCATCTCATTGAGTTAAAATGAAATTTTATTTAATAACATTGAGAAAAATGCCCATCCATTTAAACATAATCAATAGGACATAAAGTTTATAATTAATGGCAAAGGGTTCTTCAATGAGTAATATTGTTAAAAGTAATTTAGTATGTGAGAGGTTCAAAATGTGCCAGAAAAATTTCATACATTTATTGAGAAAATAACAAATAACAATGAAAACAATACATATCCTTCCAATAATTATAATTATAATTAACTATTATCTAAATTATTTCATATCATGAATGGATAGATATTTCAGATAACTCTTAGTTAAGGTATATCATTCATATCTTTAATTGATTTGCATTCATTCTATTCATATAGATTGCATATTTCACTGAAACACCTAACTCACTCACTTATCCTTAGCATTTATTATAAATATTCATTTCAATTTTCTAAACAAAACAATGAATTTACTTATAGAATGATTTGCAAGAGAAGCAAATGATACTAAAGAAAACTGAATCAGACAAAGTACACCTATTTCATATAATACACTTCCATAATTTGACTCTAAAATTATATTTTTATATACATTTTACATCAATCAACATACTTATTTGGCACAAAGAAAGCATTTGGTTCATGTTGACACACTATGAATTTTAGAGTGGCGAACCCGAGACACAGCCATCATTAAAAAAGGTCCCAGAAGCAAACAAGGTATCATGAAAACTTTAATAATTGTACACTCAATTTCCTTTCATAAACCATTTCTTTCTATAATAGACATTCAATATTAGCACAATAAAACCTTCTACTTACATCATACAATATGATTTTTAGGATGAGGAACCTGAGAAACGATCATCATTAAAGAAGGTTCCAGAGGCAAAGAAGGTACAATATACTCAATATACACTAACTTAATATCACACAGAATTTTGTTAACAAATTTTTTCATATACAGACATAATCTAGTCTACCGAAATTATTCTATTTACAATGACACCATATAATTTTTAGGATGAGGAACCAGAGAGACGACCATCATTAAAGAAGGTTCCAGAGGCAAAAAAGGTACAATATACACTCACTATACACTAATATAATATTACACTAAATTTTATTAACTCAATTTTCATATACTGACATATTTTTGGTGTACTGAAATCATTTCATGTGCATTGACACCATATAATTTTTAGGATGAGGAACCAGAGAAACGACCATCATTAAAGAAGGTTCCAGAGGCAAAGAAGGTACAATATACACTTAGTACACACTAACATAATATTACACTGAATTTTACTAATACATTTTTCATATACAGACATATTCTTAGTGAACAGAAATCATTTCATTTACATTGACATCAAATGATTTTAGGATGAGGAACCAGAGAAACGACCATCATTAAAAAAGGTTCCAGAGACAAACAAGGTATACACTTGCATAATTTTACACTGAAGTTAATTAACTCTATATTTTTTCTGTATAAACATACAACATATATGTATTGAAAACATTCTATTTACATTGACACCATATGATTTTTAGGTTGAGGAACCTGATAAACGTCCATCATTAAAGAAGGTTCCAGAGACAAACAAGGTACAATTGAATCATTCACTTCATTTTGTTTTTTGATTTTTTATATGATGATGTATGAAACATTCACAATTACACATGCATTATAGGGCGAGGAAGTTGAAAGGCGACCATCACTAAAGAAAACCGCAGAAGCAGATAAGGTACAACACATTCAACAATCTTTTCTTTCATTGAGTTCGTCTAACTCATGACACATTTAAGTATCATAACATACATATCTATAACTACATTTCACCTAATTGCCAAAAACAATGTGTGCATTTGTAGGAGGACACAACAGAGAAATGGCCCTCTTTAAAGAAAACACCCGAAACAGAAAAGGTACATACAGATTACATTTCTAACAATATATGATAATGTTTACATTATTTTCATAAAATATTGAAATTGATAAGAGAACATTGAAGTTTATAATCATCATTTAATAAACAAATTTTCATTGTACATTTCTATAGGATGAGACTCCAGAAAGGCGCCCCTCATTAAGGAAAGGCTCAGATTCAGACAAGGTAGTCACGAAATTATCTCTTCTGAGGATGTTAATTTGATGATAGTTCTGTGTTAAAATTATTTCTTTTTAATCATTTATATTTTTATAGATAGAAAATATAGAGAAATGACCAATTTTAAAGAAAGTCCCAGATTCAGAGAAGGTATTTGCATAGTTTTCATGATGATTGTCAGTAGAAATTTAATTTTTCTTTCATTGAATCTCTCTCAAGGGATTTAATTAATTGCTCATTGTTTATTCCCAACCTTGAATGTAATTTAAAATTGTATATATTTTCTTAGGGTGAAACTCCAGAAAGAAGGCCATCGTTGAGAAAAGGTTCAGATTCAGAGAAGGTAGAAATAAAATTCTCCTCAATTCTTTCTCAGGATATTAATTCTCTTACTTCCTTCAGTTTGTTTTGAATCAAATATATAATATATAATTCATATACTGTGAAACCTGTCTTAAGAGGTCACGAACAGTACCCGCAAAAATTGGCAGTTAATCGAATTGGCTGCTTAATAAAGGTTACTAGCGTTTAGAAAGGAAACATCAGGTCTAATTATATGAATTGCTTTTAAATGAAGAATATTTACCTTAAAATCATTTTAATTAGTATAAGAGATCTAGGATTAGTTGACTCCTCTTGGATAGTGCCTTGAGTTGTCACTTGTTTTCTAATGTGATAAACTTGCTTTATGTTTTCACCAAATTTAACTCGCCAGCAAACTAGACATAAAGATGCATTTACTTCTCTGACAGCTCTGTTCTAAAGAACAGGGCTGACCGACAAAACAGCGAATAGATTTCGGATCAGTTTCTTGCATGCCGCATGCTCCATGAGCTCTTTACAATACCCACAGCAGGAAGCAGGGGTTAGCAAACTTCACAAGAATGCTTCGGAAGACGTGAAGCAAACTCTTATGTCATGGTCAAACATTTACTGAAATCACCTGTTATTATCTGAAACAAAGTCAATACCATTACTAGATAAGGGACTTGAGATCTCACCATCCTGATACTGCTAATGCAACCGTTACACTAAGACAATGATGAATGGTAATTGTCACCGCTTCTTCCTGTATTCTATTAGACTTCAAAATTGCTAGGAGTGACTAGTTATTAAAGTCCAATCCATGAAATGTGCCTGTTTGCTCTCCGTGGAGCCAGGTAGGCATTTAAAAGAAGAATATTTACAAGTTTCTAATGAAAAAAAGCATTCTGTTTCACAAAAAATGGCAATTTATGGAGGTGATCGCTTCAGGTGACCATTTGAGCAGGTTTCACTACTTATATATTTATTTATTTAACCATATCAATAAAGATTACTTTACTCTTGCCTATTTGATGTGGTTCTCCATATTCTCTTAAATTTCTTTTTTTAGATTGACACTACTGAGAAATGGCCATCATTAAAGAAAATTCCTGAATCTGAAAAGGTATTTCCAAATTACAAAACTGTTTGGTTCTGGTTCATGTCAACTTTTCATTATTGATTCTATAGCGACGTGGTTTTCAAACGGATATTATCCTTTTGTAGAATGAAGAGGTAGAGAGACGCCCATCACTCAAAAAAGTCCCAGAAACAGACAAGGTACACTTCATTCACCATATTACATGAATAATAAAAACATTTCATATATACATGCACTCAAAGTTACTTGATTTTTGTTCTTTATTACACATTTAATGACATTATGTATACCACGCACTTTTTAGACACCTGATAAAAGACCATCTCTCAAGAAAGTACCTGAAATAGATAAGGTATACTCAGTCCACAATTATTTGCACGATTATTACTATTCTTTTGCATTATTTTTATATTAAAATACGCATTTCAATATTCACATTTCACCTACATTTCTGTAATTCTCACTTCTCTCACAACATGCATTTCTATTAAAATTATGTAACTCATCTGAAACATAACAATGCTAAATATCTTTTTTATTTTCAGCACTTTTATTTATTATTGCACTTTTATTTATTGTATAACTTGCTCTTGCACATTATTATAGTTGTCAAGTTGCTGAGTTTCATGTTCTTGCTGGAATGTTGATTCTGTTGGATATTTATGATATGAATGAATGAATGCAACTATTAAGAAGATATTTTATGTAGATCTACTAATAATAATTCATGTTTAGAGAGAGACATAACACAATTATGTAATGAACATGTAGGCAAATTTTTCGATATTTTTTTAATTCATAAATTATGTTGTTTGAATGAAAATGGAATCACAAAATGAGGGTTGTAAGACTCGCATGCAAAAATTGTCATTTTAACTGTTTACTGATGACATAGTGACGTAACATTAGTAACACTTCCCATTTTTTAACAACGTTGCAATGAAGTTTTTGAGAAGTGCATTCAAAAGCAATTTGGTGCTATTAGATTTCATCAACTTATTTTCACATTTTACAAGGTTTTTCAAGGCAAGTTCGGCTTTTCAAATGGAATCATATACCATGTGGTGAGTCTATCATGACGACAGATCCAATGATGTACATTTGGTCTTATGTTTCTAGAAAACATTTGTATCAATTTTGAGTTTTTTGTGGGTCATGATCAATGGAAATTTGGAATTTTTCCTGGGCTGAGGCAAGGACAAAGCACCCTATCTGGTACTGTGTGCTCATGCTAGATACTTCAAAGCTATTCGTAGTAATTGTGCAAAAAAACTTCAGCTGTTTGTTTTCACTCCAAACACGAAACACTTCCCATGAGCTTTACACAGCTAAAGATTAACTCGTACATTATTAGACAAAGCAAAGAGAAAACAGATTATTAATAGAGTCAATAGATGAAATGTAAACACTGAAATTAGAAGAAACTGCATAATACAGTGATAATAAAATGATTGAGTCATTTTTCTAGACAACTCTTTAAATGAAGCACAATATGCTGATTTTCCCTTAACACCACTTCTTGACGACACTCTTCAGAAAATAAGTAAAAATGTGATTTGCGCCTAATGACTTCAGCTTCATAAAAATGTTTATTATTTGGAATTCTGGCAATACCAAATAATTCCAGAAACACTTGAAGATATGTTAGCACATTGTGAACATTATAATTCCTGAGCATGACACCATACTAAATTTAATTAGTGTAAACAATTTTATTTCAGTCAGCCTATGACGAAATGAGTCTGAATATATGATATTTAGAGTCTTAATTCATTTAATTAAATTTTCTACTCTTTTGTGATTCCGCAAACTACATTTCCTAGCCATTGAAGTACCTTGCACGAGCATGTAGTATGAGATAGGATGCCTCTCATCTTGAATAGCCTGCCGTCAGCTTGCGAAATATTAAAAATTTCCATTGATTGTGGGGCCGATAAAACTAAAAATTGCTAAAAAATACTTATCAAAGATATAACAATATGTTATCATTAGATTCTTCATTTTATAGCTGCCTTGACAGAGTCAAAATAGAATATGTACAGTGCTGTGAAAAGAAAAAAAGTTAACGTCAATATCACATAAAATACAACAGACAAAAAGGACACAATGTATGATTCTATTAGCCCATTTTTCTCATGTTCTTCTCTGTATTAAGTGCATTGCAATGTCTTTAACTGTTTTAAATTCGGAAAGAGGCACTAAAGTCACATACCTAAACAGGAAGATGGTTCATGAAAATATATATGCGTGTGTATATATTTGTTGTTGAGGTTTTATATAGCAAATGTTATACAATGTTGAATATTTCCTTCACCCTAAATAGGGAGAAATAAACAAAAAAACTTCCAAAAAACAGGCAAGCTAAGATTATTTCACTGATCATAAAATAGAATGTCAGTCTAATCTCATTGTTTTCTTTCATAATTAAAATGTTTTCTCATTATGTAATATCAGTTTATTTAGTTATTTGATTATGATATGATGTGATTTAGTGCTGTTATACTTGATGAAGACCCAAATTTATTAAAATGGTGTGATTGCCTTAATCTTTCCAATAGATTAGTGCTGTTTCTCCATGTCACTTATTCCTGCCTATTGATAATAGTTTGAAAACATGACTGATCATATAATTTAATATTTATCATAATATTTAATTAAATTATATATTTCAAGTATCATTTGTCTTTAAACCATCATTTTTCTGCAATAATACAAGTACAAATTCTCTTGAATAATTCAAAGTTTGAATATCCTTAACGAAAAGTTGAGTTATAAAATTACAGATTGTAGTAGTTTGTTTTTAGGACTTGAGCTGAAACTCATAATGAATGGTTTCCAGCATTTTATTTTCTACATGTATTTTTAAAATTTTTCAAATAGATGAGGTAGGATATTCTCTCTCATTTTATAATATTGAGCATGTATATTGTAAATAACCTATTTCATTTGATTAATTTTAATAATCAAAACTAATTCATACATTTAAACCAATTTGAAAAAGTGTCTAAATTCTATCATATATTCCTTTAGCATGAGATACTAGTTAATCATGTATGTGTGTGACATAACTTGTAATTTATCCAAGTGCCATATTTACCTTCAAAAGATGATGCGGTTGAAATAGAGATATAAATTAATGAAATTATTTCATGTAATTTGACTTTTGTCAAGATAAACTTTCATATATAAAGAGATGGGAAAATGGAGCCCGCATAAAACATTGTTTTATCACAAACCTCGTTAACTGACTAATAAATTTAAGAATTTGAGCAGGTGACAAGATAAGCCACAGCAAGCCTCCTGCTATTTGTAAATGTTAATATCTCAATTTTTGTTGAAGTGTGATTCATTTTGTTACTGCCCAAACTTCGTAAATATCAACAAGATATAAATAATAACAAGGTAAGCATCACTGTCAACCAAATCGAGATACTATCATAACAAACAACAGGAAGCTTCCTGTGGCTTATTTTGTTACTGCCCCAAACCGTTCAATTGATAAATTTCAAATAGCCAAAGTCTAAGAATAAACATAATATGTACTTTAAATAGTAAAATAACAATATTTATTCTATGAGGCATGTGTAATGACACTTTCGTATGAAGAACTTTTGTGTTTCAAACACAGTGGACATATCATATGCAACGTATCAAATCATGCAGAAAAAAATATTTTGTTTTGAATCACAATGCAAAGTTTAGAATTAAAGATTAATTATAAATTAAGGTTGTGTCTCATTGGAAGAAAGTATTTCATATGTTTTATGTAATGGCATCAGCTTCTCAAAAATGTCAATTTATCGACCCTCGTCATCGCCCAGTCTCTTTAAATGATTTATACTGTCTTATTTATGTTTTTAACTGATATTTTCTATACCTAAAAGTACTAATTTTGGAAAAATTGCTTTGCAGTTCTTACAACAGTTAATTATTTAACAACAAAAATATTATCTGTCTACCAGAATTTCGACATCTCATTAATCTGTCCACTTGCCGTGGCTATTTTGTCACGGAGCATCGGGCTCAACGTAACTCTGCATAGGCGGCGTTTATTAACGCATTAGAGGGATACACGGAACAATATATCGTTGCGTTAAATTGCACCGAATAATCGTTAGATAAATTCCTAAGATGAATTTCTCAGTTGAATCGTATATGATCTATGAACGCAGAATTTTTCAATTTAATTGGCCCAATTTACTTATAAGTACGTTGTGCTTGTACCGATTATTTGGTCAGATCTAACCAATTTATCTGCGATCGGTGATCTTTCGCCATTTTATAAACTGTGACCAAATTAAACGTTGAAATTGAAGTGTTGTTCGAGCGTTTGAATTTGTGCATCGTAAAAGTTGAACATGGACGAAACTGCTGCGTTGTTTATTAGAATGATAGGGAACATAGTAGGCCTAATAAAAAGAACAAGAAACCGTTCAAAAGGGGTCGAAACATGGCTACTGAAAAAATATATGAATTTTCCATAAATACGGATTATTACGATATAACTCAAGTAAACCCCGTTATAAACTACTTACATGTCATTTCTTAAACTACCATGAGTACGCAATCCTTCCACCGTTCAAACACAAACAAGCTCAGACATGTCGTAGCATGGTTTGCAAATATTTGCAGATATGTTGACAGATGTATCTGCAAATAAATCGTTGTGTTTATGTCCATCGACAAGAACTTATCGCTTCAGATTATTTCCATGATTTATCTAATATCATTATTTTCTACAGTTCCTTAACGAAATGATTTATCTGTACGATTTCGGAGATCTAACGATAAATTCCTCAGATCGGTCGATAAATTGCTCCGTGTTTTCCACCTATTATTGTGATATTTGGTTAGTCGCCCTAAGCAATTTACTGAAGCAATATAATACAAAAAGTTGTTGGTAGTTATGTAGTACATTTACACCATTAAAAATCCGGCTCCTGCGTTAGCACCGCATTCAAATGAAATTTCATCTTCCGTATTACAACGTAGGCAACCTGTAATACAACACTGTGTTGCGGGACCACGACACAATAGGCGCTGGTGTTATTACAATTTCTAATATCAATGCACCTTGATAGATGTTATACTCAGAGACGGATTTATTTATACCGAAAATAAGAAGTTGAGTAGGGGCCCCAATTCACGAGGGGTCCCGCACTCCAGAAAAAATGCATGAAATTGCGAAAAAAGTCGAAATATCTTTGTATTTGTAAAATAATTGTTAATCAAATATTCTGTGGTCCAAAATGTGTATTAAAATTAATTTATTTTCATTATTTTATAAAATGTACATTTGTATCTGCTTCTGGAGGGGGGCACCCAACGCGATTTGGTGAATCAGGACTCCGAAATATCTAAATCCAGCCATAGTTATACTATCGATGTTCTGTGGTTGCTAATAAGTTATTAATCAAAGAAGCCTGATAAAATTAATTCGCATTTAAAGTATACTGAACCCGCAAATTCTCATTTATGGCTGTATTTGAAAATCAGCAATATTTCCAACGCCGCTTGAAAAACGAGAAAAAATCGGAACTTCCATTGTAACAGGAGGTATGAGTTACATTAATTAGGCACAGATATTTTATGAGATGATACTAAAAATATTTTCTACTTTTATCGACTTAAGTAAATTAGAATAAGGTACATAAAATGTGAATTACTTTTTATATTTAACAAAATATATTACTTAATTTGTGATACTTTTTCTCCAAAGTAAGCATTTACTTCTATTATAGAAAATGTTATCATTAGTGTATTTTGTAGGGTCTTCTTCAAACTTTCAATACATCTTCTTTAACTTCCAGCTCTTGGTAAAACAGGGAAAGACAAAAATCAAAGTATCTGCTTAATTATTCTATTCTATTCCATTGTTTAGAAACTCTTTATATAAAAAAGACGTGTCCTAATTACTTACGTTCACACACTTCAGTTTTATTATGTTGTCATTTGCATTGTAGCCGTCGAAAATTCAGGAAAAAGAACACATTATTTTCTGGTATATAAGAAGATTTGTTACTTCTGGTTTGCAGGAACCCGAAACACCTAAAGTGGTTGAAGAGAAGCCCGTTTCTAAGGTACACTTTAAATCGATTTCTCGGAGTGTTTTCAAGCTTCAGGGTAGCACCACAAAGTTTTGTGTGTCTTGTTCTATAACATAGTATTTTGTAGTGCAGTGAACACCCACATTTCCCTTCGATTTGGCGTTAATGATCAATGACTATTCTTATTGATCGCCTATTGACATCGTACATTTTGACACCATAATATATATCTTGATCTTGGTTTACATAGCTATTTTTATATTCCTGAATATTAAAACAGAAAATTAGCTCTTAGTTGCTTTGGTAGAATAGTACGTAGTTTAGAGACGTAAATTACTAAAGTTAACACAAGATTTTACGTTTTTTTCTGGTTTATAGATTGTTTGCGACTTAGCACATTGCAATAAATTCAAAATTACTAAATCATTTTGACATTTGAGTAAATACTAACATATTTTACGTACGAATATATTTTATGAAGTATCTCTGTTATAATAAAAAAATACGAAAAATAATCAATGGGTTTCAATTTCGGGGTGCACATTTAATTTATTTTTCAACGTATATTTTCTAATGTATTGACAAAAATGTAAAATTTACTTCTAGAGATAATAATTTACATACAATTACTAAACAAAGTGTAGAACAACTAAAATCTCACTTTTTCAATTGTTTTGAAGAAAAGTGATTTAAGACCGGATGTCTTGTAATTATGTAGCCGGTATTATCCTCATAAAAATTAACATACAGTAATAATAAAAGTATAGTACTTGCTTCGTACAATAGTTTTAATTAGACTATTTCCTAGCCCTGCTTTATTCGATGTTAACATTAGTTTGATTTGGGAAACAAGTAATATTTTAGAGCAGTATATATTGATGCCTTTCACAGTCAGCGTGAAATTAAACGTAGAAAACTTGGCCTCTAATCGTATGAAAGTTTGTTTTCCAGAAAGCATTCCTAATATTGCATTTGAAAGTGCGTGTTTAGTGTGAATCAACAGGTGGTAAATGTCGGCGTAAATTTGCATATCAGAAATAAGTATTGATGGTACCATTGGCAGTATGCTATACAATTACTGTTGGGATAATTCATCAAATCAAATCAATCATTTACTTTTTTTGAGGAATCGTTAGTGTTACTAGGTGAAAACGATGTAATAAACAAGAAATTTGCTTCCGTTATCCGGATCGTATTCTCATTTGTTTACGTTTACAAACATATCTTTGTAAAGTAGCTATTTCAACTGACCTTTATAGGGTAGATTCTAGTTCTTTTTCAAAATATTGTAATTACGTATGCCATTCTCCTTGCCTATCACTTAGTCTTCCCCATTAGCCGAATTGAATGTGCAATTAATAGATAACTGAGAAAGTTTTTGTTGACAATAAAACGTAGGTAATGTGCATTGTATTTCGAAAAAAATAAATAGCTATATTGGAACATATTTACTATAAATAATAACGAGATAGCATGTTTCAATTCCTTTCGAATTTTTAACGTACTTATGTATCTGTTAATAAAGCATTAAAATAATTCAAGGGGTATGGATGTGCATTATTTTAAAATATATCAGCCATCATCCTCTTGAGAAATGGAGTTCTATGGCTACATCACATTCTAAGTGTCAATCTCCCTTCCCTTGCGCCGAACACGTCTGACAGTACCTGCCACTTTCTATACAAGAATGGCATAATGAAAAATTACAATTATCTTCGCGGGTAAGAGTCAGGAAACTATATTACAGAATACAATAAAGAACTACAAACGGGTTATCAAATTTTAACCTTTAAAGAATTATGTCCTCTTTGGTTTGAATCATGATACAGTTATTTCAATACGCGAAATCAGAATAAAATGTGACAGATTTATGCCCAGATTTAATACAATTCTCGTACGATGTAGATGCAATTTGAAGTGCCATCAACATGTCCACATTGCGTTGTATAACTTAGGTGCGATAACGGAGCACTTCTCTGCAAGTGATTCGCGTGTAAAGTGAGTAGGGCGCGCCGGCCGCGCGTGCACCGAGCACTAGCCCCGCGCGAGCGCCCACGAGAATTAAACAGGGAGTGGCTGTGGCGCAGGTCCGCCGCTACGACCCCATGGCCTTCGTCCCCAGCGACTCGGAGTCCGAGGCGGAAGCGGAAGCTGAAGCGGAGGCGGGGGCCGAGCCCCTGGCCCAGGCTCCGGCCCAGGCCCCGGCCCAGGCCCAGGCCCAGGCCGAGGCAGAGCAGGCGCCTCCCCACGCGCCACCACAGGTATTCGGTCCCGTAGCCACCGTCGTCCTCGTCACTGCTCTCGTCTGCCGTCTGTCGTCCGTCCTGTGTTGTCCGTCTCGTCGAGTAGAGATGTGTTGTCATTATTATTGCTATTGTTGGTGTCGAAAAAATGTTGGTCATGTGGATTTTGTTGTAGTCTGAGGAATTTGTTTTATTTATTATTGTAGAGTATTTGATGTAGTCCACTTAGTTTTCGTCCTGAGTTTTCTGTTCGTTGTAGAGTATTGTTTTGATATTGTTTACAGAGGCAATGTAGACTTGTTTCAAGGATGTTGCCGAATCAAATGTTTGTCTAAGCCTCGTTTTATTGAACCAAAATATACATGTTAATCTTATTTTCAGATTGGATGTTCTTCAAATGGAAAGTAAGTATATTGAACAATACAACCAACAAAGAGGTAGTAAATAAAATGCCGGATGAAATATTAAAATTGTGTATCGTATGATACGCGGCATTATCTAGGCCAACTCTTTAGTATTGCCATAGAGTTCAAAAGATAAATCGAAACTTTTTTCTGAAATTTTGGAAAAAAAGCAGTGAACCATTAACATATTTCATAATTACATCTAAATTCACGAGGTTTAAAATTATCAACAGAAACTCGCAATTTGTACGAAAAATTGGCAGAATAAAATAACTCAATGGGCCATTTACGACAGAAGTATGTGCGTTTGATCGTTTGTTTTTATTGTGTAGCCAATTATCTAATGGTACAAATTTCTGTTTTGTTTCAGAAAGTGGAAGAGAAGAAGGCTGTCACTGAGAAGGTTGAGAGGACAGTAGAACAAGTGAAGGTAAGCACCTATAGAATTTTTAGCAAGGAAATTAGACTTAATTGATTTTTTGGTAATGGATTCGTTCTGCAAGATTTTCCATAGTTTACAACAAGACAGCTGCTAAGTACAGATTTTATCTAATTAAATTAATAGTTTAGCCATTGGAGGTTCGGCAAATAAGATTGCGAAGGCTCCAGATTTAGTACATTGAAAATGCGCTTGTGTATTGCAATTCCCGCAGAGTCCAACTAAATATCCAAGAAAGAGTGATTATAGCAACAAAATACATTTTATAAATCTGAAAATTGAATTCTGAAATTGCTAAAACTAGGTGTAATGCGTAAAGGAGTAAGGAGAATTGTTTCTGCGTAAGTAAATATTTAATAGTTATTTTGTGACAGAAGCAAATGTGCTTCTGTGATCATGAAAGCCTCTTGTACGAGCCAAGCCTCCCATGCCTGAAGCTGCGAGGTAAAAGCTTGTCTGAGATATACATTGCAGATCAAAATATTAGAATGTTGCTGTAGAAAGATATCGGTTACAATGCGCAAGAAGGATAATTCTCTACAGAGCACAGTGAACATCACGCATAAGGGCTTCCAGTGAAAATTCGTTTGATCATAACAATATTATGGTACCAATAATGATCCTGGATATTAACAATGGGGAGAGGGGCTCTGGACTCAAGTTAAGAAAAACTTGTGATACATTCCAAATATTTTGAACAAAAAGGACATCATGAACAATATAAAAAATATCAACTTCTTAAAATAACTGAATCCAATGAAAATTAGGGCGAGAAAGTAAAAACAAATAAAGACATATCATTGAGCCCCTAAGAATCTTTCCTCTTGGTATTGCGAGGGTTAAGGGCTGCGTCTCCTTGTGTGTGTTTAAGATAGTATTAGTAAAACATACAATTTCAAAAAAACTTTACATTCTTTAAAACAATATTGTCGGATATGTCGGTTTTGCAATTGGTCCCATTTTAATCTGCAATAATAAAAATGATATAGAAAATGTATTAGAGAGTAAATGACTTTGTTAAATATTTTATAACTAATAAGAAAACCTTAATGCGCTGTGTAAAACATTCATCCCAAAATGTTATCTTTTTAAACATTTTTGCTCCACCCAACAAAGCATTGCGCAGTTGGATATTGCAAATCGGCATTACTCGCTTACTTCTCTATAAGTAAGCGAGTACTGCTTTCTGAGCAATGTACTGACACGCTGAATTGGTGCGTAGAAACCCCCCAAGTACAACCCGATGGCGTTTAGGATGAGTAGCTCGGAGGAGGAAGAAGAAGAGGAGGAGGAGGAGGAGGAGGATACGTTTGATGAGAGCGCGCTGAAGGTGAGCCGCGCCCCAAGTACGAGTAGCTCCAGTGCTTCGTCCGTCCGTTGCGTCCTGTGGCGTCTGACAGCGTGCTGCTGTGTAGTAGACTGCTGTTTTTTATTGTGATCGTCGCCTCTTAGGGGCTTCCAGTGACCTGCGCGTCTTATGGAAGATTTTATTTAATTTTGTAGTTAATTGTGCTTTATTTTCAGCAGCTGAATTTGTTTGGGTGTGATTTCGTAGAAGTTTGTTATTTATTTTTAAGTTGGTTTTCTAATTTTCATTTCAGAAGGCTTTGAGTTAGCGTAATAAATTTGTTTTTTATTCCCTGTAAACGAAAAAGTGAGAGGAAAATTTTCTCAAGTATCGAAACCAATTAATAATTATTCATTGCAATTGTTACGACTGCTGTGCCTTTCATACGCTTCGAAATGAAGCTCGTGAATGATCATAGATTACAATTATTTTCCCATGTACTGCTTTTTTAGTAAAACATAATTATCTTGTTTTAATTACCATTTTCTGGGATATTTTTATAAGAAAGTTTTCACTTTTAAATTTTAGACAATCGACTTTTGTTTTATATATTAAAACATTATATAAAGTTGAATAAAACAAAATGTATTTTATTTTTCAATTTGTTACAAGTTTTGGAGATAAGGGTCAATCCTCAGGTACATGAAAAATAAAACACATTTTGTTTTATTGAATTTTATTGAACGTTTTAATGTTCGAAATAAAAGCTGATTGTCTAAAATTTAAAAGTGGAAACTTTATTATAAAAAATATAAAACGAAAATATAATTTTGATGTTAAATATAAATCTATTCATTTAATTATATCGTGATGTATATTAAAGTAAATTAATAATTGCTTCTGATTTAATAATCTGAACAAATGCTTTTAAACAGTAAAATAAATATAAAAATAAATATTGTTTGAACAATTGAAATATTGTACGATTCAATAATTTGTCAACAGTTTCTTACATGCAGTTCCGAAAATTGCAGGGATGTCCCGTTGCATTGCATAATCTTACTTAGGTTATATTTGTCATGGTATGGTTCATGGTGTAGTAGTCTTGGTTATTTAATCGTTGTTTGAGTTGTTTGCACTAATAGTACGTAGAATTGAGGTTTGTTGTGGTAAATTGTAGTTGGCAATGTTCATGTTGTGCTTCTATTTCTTTCGAGCAGCGGGAAACAGCGCAATCGGCGGCAAGGCCAGGGCCGGGGGCATCGCGATAACCCGCCACGCTCCGGCCTGCGGCCCGCGCCCAGCGCCCGGCCCAGCGCCCGCCGAGGGCCAATTGCGGGCGCCGTCATTTTTTGCGCTTCCCTCGAACAAAGGGACGCTGTCTCCATCCGCCTTTCCTTCATTAACTCTCAGGAGCAGCCGCCCGCCAAAAGCACGGCTGGCCTACGATTTGTCGTAAGCCGCTACGGGCGACGGGAGGAGAATAGCGAACGCGCTGGGCCGCCCGGAGGCAGCGGGACGGGCCGCGACGGTGCGGCCGAGCCTCTCCTCTGGGATAGGAGCGCACGATTCGGCGAGAAGCGGGCCATTTGTGACGTGGAGGCGATTGGAAGCCGGGACGGCGGAGTCCGCGATGGCTTTCGACTCAGGGCGTTTGACGCTGTCAACCGCAGACAGGCTGGCGCAGAGAAACATGGGTACATGCGAACGGTTCAAGAAGCGACACCGGCAAGCGTGGACGAAGATACGGCAGTGAGAGAGGTTGGGGAGGGAGGGAATCGTCCTCTAGTGCGCGTGCCTCGGGTGCCACTGTCTGTGGTTTCCCAGGGCGCGAAGCTGCCCGAGATGCCTGGCGAGTCGCTAGAGCTATAATAGAGCGGGGCGGGCGGCCGGGCTGGGCGCCATCGCACCGGCGTTCCTGAATGTGGCGGCGAGAGGCGCCGATCGACGGGGGCGCGCGGCAGCGCAAACACTTGCGTGCCTCGCGAGGCCGAGCTCTGCTACGCTTCACCGCGCCGCCACGCAACCACGCCCCGCTTCGCCCTCGCCCCGCCATTTTTTGTTGACTTTTTTCTACGAGCATAATGTGCAGGCAGTCAATCGCAAAGGAAATATCCGCATTTTTTGAAATTCCTAACGCACCACTGGGATACATTGATTTTCAAACTGAAATTAATACAGAGTAATCAACAAGTCTCCAACATTTCGGATTTCCTTACGCATAATTGCTTCCTCTGTGAAATCAGGAATTTGAAGCAAATATTACTCGTAATGGAAGTAACGATATCGATTATTCGGGCACATCTCAATGAGAAAATATGTATCTTTATTATTCATTTAAGTATATCTTGAATGCCGATATGCCTTAAATTTTTACTCGGATAGTACATTTCTTTCGTTAATCGATATCGTTTTGAAATTATCTTCGCAAAATTTAACATACAAATTCATTAAAAAATAGTTGTGGAACGACAGATGGAAACGCATTTACTCCATAACCGCCTTAGAGGAAGTGTTGACTCAAAAAGTGAATCGTTTGTTTCAGTTGGACCATTTCGCTGATGGCGCTCGCGAGCGCGGAAAAGCGCTAGTGAAGTAAAGAATAACCTGAACACCTTCCACTAAGCTCTTATAGAGTTAAGTTTTGTTATGTTGCTCCACATATATTATTAACATTCGTTAGGCAATGGAAGTTGGTGATGTTCCACAGAAGCACGTCATCTGCTCGTCGGTTTCAGTTCATCCGCTTTTCTCCCATTCCTTGCCCTTGGAATGCCTCTCCGGGGGTGTCTACTCCCCGATGAGTCGGCCGTTTCATGTGTTTGACGCCCGAACAGGCCTTTTCGTGATGGCAATTGTGGGAACAAAAAAAAGTTCGTACGCGACGGTAGAGGGTCATAAAGAACGGACACCCGCCCCCGACAGGCCAGCGATGACAGCGGGCGGCGGAGCGGCTATTTTGCGCCCGCGCCCGCGCCCGCGCCCGCGCCCGCGCCCGCGCCCGCGCCCGCGCCGTCGTTGCCGCCGCCGCCCTCGGGACGCGGCCCATCCCTCCTCCGCCCGGCCCGCCCCTCCGCCGGACTTCGCGCCCTGCTCCGACCCGTTGGGAGCCGCGGGGCGGCGCGCGCTGCCAACCTGTCGCGAGGAAATTTGTGAGGCGCGCGCGGCGCGGTCGGCGACGCGGCCGGTGCGGCTGGCGGGCGGGCGGGCGCGCTGTTGGCGGCGGGCCGCGCCGCTAGCCGAGAACAAACGGCTTTGCGCCCGAGAATCTCACGGCCGCGAGCCCCGAGCACGTGCGCCCGCCGCTAGGTGGCCACTAGCCGCAGCGCCCGACCTAAAAATACGAGTGCAAGGATTTTGCTACTGCTACCCACCGAGCTGCCTGGTCCGCGCGACACAATTAGAAATCGTAGGGATCCGAATGGCACGTGCAAAACAACTTTGTGTCAATTTGTTTCGATAGAAATTGCCCGCACGCTGTGCTGTACGGCAGGGCCGAGAATACTCCCTGATGCCCGGACGAGCTCGCGAAATTCCCTGCCGTCCTCTGCAGCCCTTACGTCATGTGCAACCGATTTCCCGCTGCGCCGAGTCGCGTTGCCGCGAGGAACCTAGGCGACTGTTTCTGGGCGAAGCGATGGGATCGGAGCTCAGGCGCTAAGGAAGGGGGAAACGTTTCTTACAACCTGTTGAAGAACTTCCATCCCTTCCAATGCAAAGGAGCGGGAAGTCGACGATTTGTCTACGTTGTAAATAAAAAGAGATCAGAGAATGAAAAATAATCCCAAACTGATGAATTGAGGGAAACGGCGAAGCATCTCCGCTATCACAGAATTTCAAAACATGCTTGAAATGTACGACACAAATTCCATTTATCCAAATTTCCATCAGTACAGTTAATTTGGCACCACTATGTATTTTATTTTGAGCTCTTTTCACCCTTTAAAATGCATTTTTTTTCAGTTCCGGCCGTTATTAAATAATTCTGCACATTTAAAAATGTCAATGTTTTTCTTTACAAGATTGAAGACGCCCTGGGCACCGAAAATGTTCCATTGGACGTAATCGAAGAGGCTAAGGATAAATACAAAGGCCTGAAACCCAAATTCGTCGAGAAATTGGAGCCAAAAGAATCCCCCCTATTGAAACCCAAAAGGGTAGGCACACAACCTGTTAAGAAAGGTCAGTTCGGTAGAGTGGCCGAGTCTCAAGGCCAGTAGAGAAGACGCACAGGAAGAAGGAAAAGCCCCAAGTACCACAACCAGAACCCAAAATTGATCCGTTCAAGGTGAGATTGTGACCATTGAGGGTGTTTCTGCTCTCGACTTGAAGCTTCCGTCCTCAACTAATTGTATCTTTCACTTCTGAACTATTTCTGTTCTCTACTCAATGGGTTACGGGCATTCCTTTCACTTTCTCAAGGGGCCTAACGCTCTGCCAAACTATTTCTATCATCTCATGAATTTCGGTCTGTGAGGATCTTTGATTCTTGATTACCAAACTGGGCACTGTGAGTGACACTCGTCTTTCTCTCTCTTTACCTGCTACTGACCTCTTCCGTCTGCGGCTTGTACACTTCCGACTTTCTTCTCATTTTGAAGAAATGAATAAAGTACAGCCATTTCATTCTTATTTCATGGTGTGAAATGATAAAATTTAACATTCTAAATTGTGTGGACTCTTAAAATTCTTAAAGTGGCTTGAGTGGCACACGCTCAGCCAAACTCTTTGCTCTATCACTTACGAGCAATTTCTAAGCATTTCTTGATTAATTGACTTCATTTATAATTGAATTTTCTCCTGAGTGCTTTTAGTGAACTTCCTTTTTTACGCAAATGCTAGTAGTTATAACATTAGTCTAGGTCAACTCAGTCACGACTAGACGCTTTCGTAGAAAGACAAGTTAAAAAACGTAAATATAATGTTACGCCATGTATCATGAATTATTTTTTCATACTGAATAAATACGCTTATTTGCTTGTGGTATAGTAGAAGCCTCTGCGCGAAGGCTGCAGCAACGCCGTTTATATGACGTGTATTACACATTACAAATGTAACACTCCCTTGTTCAAGTTATTCATAGTAGCTGGGTTTTGAAACGCCCCATACAAATTTCTTTCGCTGTCTCCTCAGCCATTTAATTCTTCTCGTCCTCAAAATGGAGCCAGTTGGCATCGGGTGAAAGAAGCCGTTCTACGCCGTCTCCTATTGCAGATGCCATGAGGAGGGAATTGTTTGGAAGGATACTTATAAATAATCTCGTAGATTGTCAGGCTAGCGGTGGCTAAGAGGTCCTGTGGGTGCCAGGGCGCGGCCGCCAGGATCAAAAACAAGCTCATAACGTCGGGAGACATGTCGGGAGGCGGCAACGCTCCCGGAGCTCCCTTAGTTTGTGCGTCCGACTTTGCGACCCATGACTTGTTTTGCGTGGTGAACGTCCTCGCCTAAGCAATGGTAGGCCCGAGTGAAGTCGGTGTTGGGACGTGTGTTTTCGGGCGGGCGAGCGAGTGCGTCGGAGGGATCGAGCGCCCGCGCCCCGCCCGCGCCCCCGGCCCGCCGGGCGGCCGGGCGGCCGGGCGGCCGTGCAGCGGGGGCGGCGGGCCGCGGGCCGCCCGGCGCCGCCGCTTACCCTTTGCCTCTTTGTGTGCCCAGCCGTGGGACAAGAAGGCTCCGGGCGTGAAGGTGCCCGAGATCAAGGCGCCCGACGCGCCCAAGATCGAGGTGATCCGAGAGAAGACGCCGACACGGGGCGACTCGCGCAAGGGCTCGCTGGCGCCGGGCTCCGGCCCCGGCAGCCGGCGCGGCTCCCTCATCCCGCCCGAGGACCAGCCCCGCCGCCCCAGCCTCATCATCAGCGACGAGGTAGGTGCGCGCCCTGCACGCTGCAGTAGGTGACGAGGACCTAGATGGGTAGTTGCTCACATTAGTCACTTAGGAAGCTTATGATTAGAGAAAGCGGCTGAGATTTGTGTAGGCGGTAGACTCAGCGTACGCCTTATTGTACAAAGATAATTGCCGTGTTGCTTGTATTATGATTCTTTCAGAACTCGCCTATAATAAGTTTCCTCTTTCTCCTAATAGAATCGTACGCACTGTCACTAACGAGATGGAGCAAAATCGGCAATGCACGTTTGCTAACTAAAACTAATTGTACAGAGAGACGTGTTTGCATGATAGAAAGTATACATTTATATAGACGTTTGTACAAAAGGCACGACTGCGGTGCGGAGCAGTTTTAGCAGAATGGGGAGTAGTGTCGTTAGTGATCGTTAGCTCGGGAGCCAGCCCGTGTCCTGGACACTCACGCCGGCCCTGGGCACGGGGGCTCCCTCGAGACTTTCTTTTTTTACGCAACGAAAGAATTTATAGTGGCGGGACGCAAAGCGCGGAGACAAGAGGCGAACAGGGTGCTAACGCAGCTGACAAGTTGTTTGGAATCGGCCCTCGCCGGGTAGTCCCTCTACGGGGTAGCGTACTACGCACGCATCAAATTCTATTTAAGAACGTCTTGACACAATCGTTGCAATAAATACGTTGGAGGCTGGGTGCACTTGCACGTGCTATTCGAGTCGATGTATTCCTGGAGGGTGTACTGGTTTAGCTACACTTAGCCCCAGTTAACTTTGGCCGCTGGCGTGGGTATGATGCACAGAAAGTGGGTTCTGGCCTTCACCTCGAAGCAATGTCAATAGATTATGAGCTCCGTTTAATCTAGATGTCGAAAGAAAGCGCAAGTGCCTCGTGTACAAATGTAAAATAGTTACGATGCTGTGTAGCTTCACCTCTTGAATTCATATTCTGAGTGAATCTTGAGTTTAGGTCAGTTAAAATAACTCAATTATCTAATTGATAATTGAGTTATTTTAACTCATCTAAATTCAAGATTCACATCCCAATTTAAAATAATTACCGAGAGTAGAGAATTTCTTATTTGGTGACTAACGCGCAAAATATCTACAATCGGATTTGCAAGAGGATTCAATAACTTGAATGTTTTAATGAATGAAAAATACTACGCATGTCGCTATTCCTTTCTTTAAAATACAAAAGAATATGTAATAAAACATCTTACGTTTCTAAAAAGGTTTTTATACTTTTATCTCAATTTATGAATATACAAATTTACATTTAATGGTATTGGCAAATCATATGTAATGTATGTTGTCGTCAAAACTAGTTATCATTTAAAATTAGTATTAAATAATTAAAACTTGTTTTAGCAAAGGTCATTCGTGAAAACTAATGTTTACTAGTCAATACAAGATTTGTTCAAGTTTGTTACGGAAAATAGATTTGACTGACATTTGTTAAGAAGTAGTTAAAACCAGTTTTGTCAGAACTGGGGCATTTGAAAAACCTTTATCGGGAATTTCTATTAGTTTCTCCAAAATATAAATAATTGGAAGAACTTTAGAGAATGATAGAGGTGCGACCAAGACAGTACTCAGCTGACAATTTTATCGAAGAAGGCGTCGAAGATAATGAAGAAGGGAATCATGACAGTACCTCTGGAGTTGACACAAGCCACGAAGATACATGAACATTTGTTCAAGGCAGTTAAGAAAATGAAACGTATCATTCGCGTCACCTTTTCTCTAGTTGAAGATAATGACAAATACATAATTCAATTCGAAGATATTTACAAACCGGAAGCAGATCGTCGAAATGTTTTGAAACCAAGAATGGAAAGTTGGAAAAAGCATAATAAGCCCATCTGTATCTGTACCGATGAAGAGAAATCTTGAACCCAGAAACATTATTTACCAAAAATAAAAACATTATTTACAAGTCGAAATCTTACTTTATAAAAATATAATTTCCCAGAAAATGTTCCAGAGAAAGACATTGCTGTTTCCTTATAACCTTTTCTCTTTAAAATTGTTTTGGGAGAATAATTGATGGTAACACAGAAGTCGTAAAATCTCATGGCTCAATACTAAACGTAGTTCTGTAGAGAAACGGATTCCTGTAAAAATAACTTTAACTCATAAATTTCAGTTAAAACTATTTTTAGCTTGTTGCAAAATAATGTCAGTCAAATTTAATCTTCTCTGTCAAACTTGGATAATTCTAGTTCTGACTAATGAATATTAGTTTTAATGAACTGACGTTGCTAAAACTAGGTCCGAATAACCTCTGCTCTAATTTCTAAAGCAGGATAAGTCTCAAAATGTGATTGAATATTTGAAAACGTATCTCTCTTTAAAATATTGACTAATCAAAAATACGTTTTACTAATTGCAATATAGTTCTGACAGCATACATTTAGGCAATAGAGTTCTAAAAAATTAACAAAAACCGTGTAATACAAGGAAAAAGATTAGTCAGATCCATTTTTTTGACACTGCCAATATCCACTAGTTACAATACAATTGTAGATTTTACATATACGGGGCGTGGGGTAATGCTATCATAAAACGTATGAGCTTTTAAGTAAACTTATCAGTTTTTAACGTTATTAAGCGATATACTTGGCTACAGACAGCTTGTTTGTTACATAGTCATTTTTAATATATTAGTTTTGTCAATGAAATGTTCATCCTTTCGCATTTTATTAATCGTTTCACATATTAAAACAGCTTAAAATTCGGTATTTTATGAAAACGTTCAAAATACAAAAAGCGGCAATGTTTTTGAAAACTTGTATTATAAAAATTTCGCTTTCGCTGAACGGTTCTACTATGCCTTCTGGTGTATAGGGACCCCTTCTGGCGTCCCAGGATAGAAAGAAAATGTGTTGGTCTTCCGGAGCAAACTTTGATTGAAAAGTTGGAATAACATGTAAAAGCACAACACATTAATTGTTTAACCACAAAAGCTATCCAGCACCATTATAGCCCTGGTGTTCCTACATCTTAAAGCAAAAGGAACCAGTCACACATGAGGCTAACCTAGACACAAAAATCGTGTTTATCGGTGTTATTCATGTTAGGTGACTCCTTTGCGGCATTTGATCAGTTGTCACTTGCGGACATTGTAAGAAATTCTCTAGTCTTCTTTCTAAACTTTCTAAACAATTTAATAATATGTAGATAAGTTACGGCATGGAAATTCAGCTTTGCGAGTGAGTTACGAATGATTCTTGAAATGTATCTTTGTAATCAAATAGCAAAAAATATCACAAGGTTATGGAGAAACCTTGCGATTTGAAAAGGGAGATTTGGCCGTCATTTCTTGACCTTTGTGACTTGATATGCGTTCAGAATTAAATTGTATACATTGTGTCAATTATATAAATGTATTTTCATCATCGTCACCAGAATCAAAATTTTCTTCTGAAAACTTCTTCTCCATATGTCACACAGTTTTAACTGTATTTTGACGTTAAAAAAACAAAGTCACAAGATGGCCAAACCATTGTCGTAGTGCATACGATAAACACTGTGCATGTTTCAATGTTTTCTTAACCTTGGAGGAATCCAATCTAGCAAGCGAGACGGAGCACCGTCTCCTCAGCAGAGCAGCAACAGCTCGGCCCGTGCACCGGGCTCCGGTTCTCCCCACCCTGGTCCCCGTCCCCGTCCCCCCCCCAGCCCCCTGCCCCACCCAGTGCAGCCCGGCTCCGTCCGTCCCTGCTTCCGACTACTATGCCCTACCTTGATGTGAATGGGTGTTTGTGGGCAAAACAGCGTCCAGGCGAGCAGAGCCACAACGACGCCCTTCTGTCTGTTTTCATCTTTTGTATATACCTCTGTTTCTCTTTCTCGTGTTTCTTCGCCTGTGTGTCATTCGTTGATGTTTACATTTCATGCATTTTGATGTCAAATGATTAATGCCTCGACTTAATTTCAGAGATGAGACTCTTTGTAAAAAGTGTGAACTAATGAACATAAATTGATACTGCTTTGTTTTATAGCGACATCCAGCTCTACCAGATGCACGATCTCTTTTCTTTGTGTATAAAGCAACTGAGTGAAAGGGTTCTATGTTTGATTGGATTTTAATGATGTTCTTTATTCATCTATTGCTTTAATATGTTATGTTGCTCTACCTGATGCAATACATTCCTAACATAATGTTTTATGGAAACCAGTCAAGAGAGAGGTGTACAGGGAGTTATAGTTTGGGAACTCTTCACCTTGGTTAATATACATTACTTGACACCACTCGTGTCCAAATACATAATCACAAGCCAGTGCCCTCGGCACTTAAAGCTTATATGCTTCGCTGTTTGGGTATTTTTGTCCCTTTTTTATTAGATTCAATTGATGGAAGTAGAAACATCAATTGAATGGGAGTAAGAGGCGAGGTAGATTCCATTCGGGACAAATCGCCAGATGTTTCGAGCTTTCTTTTGAAATATCGTATCCTACGTACTACTACAGCTCGAAGATTGCTAAACATGCTGACGTTGAAACCGTTGTTTTTCCTGAATGCTTAAAGAAATTAGTGTGCTCCTGCGCCAATTCGCGATCACTGTGTATGTTAAAACATATGGCATCTCGTTTCTTCTTCTAAACGTAACATAATTTCATTGATTCTAATTTTCTATACATATAATTTTAAAAAACTTATTTAAAAGTTACGATTGGAATAGTCGAAGTAAGTCTACTCACAAGTAAGATGCTTGTGAAAAGGTACGCAATTGGCAGTAATAAAATATCAACGGACAATTCCCCGAACTATTCAATCATCCTTCGATCGTGAAATAACTTGAACAAGAAGTGTCCAAATTATTTCTCGATTCAGAGAAAATAACTGATTATTTATGAATTTATGATACGCTTTATGCTACAGGTCAATCTCATTATTAATTTGTTTAATGAGCATGATGTCTACTCTATATTTGTAGTTTTGCCCACGGCAACTCTTGATTTCATTAGGCAATACTCATTTGTATTCTTGACTCAGTACTTTTCTGTACATATCAATGTCTCTTCGTTTCTTATTTATTAGAATAGCATTTTCTTACATGTTTGTTTTATGTTTCTAGTTATAGCTTCTGGCTTCTTCATTGTGCACTAATAAAAGCTTTATCGTTAAGAAAATGTGCGCTGAGTCGGTAACTCCTGGATCGTGAAGAGAGTGAATATTAGCTAGACTGAAACAATACCGTAGGTGCGTGTGGCCGCATCAATTGCTAGCCATTGACCTACGAAAGTGGGGTTGAGCCTAATTTACACAACCTCACTGGGACCAATGTTATACTAGCAGTAAGATTCACTACGAAATAATTACAATAAATGAGACGTAAGGTCAATATTGAACAACAGCTATATTAAACATACATTTTAAGATTTATCTGCTTCACTAGTCATAAAAAAAGGCCTACTAGTCATTTGATCGTCTAAATACGTGGCATAATTCAAAGTAGGGGGAATAATAATTCCTTACGCTAAAGTAATATTGAAAATACTGTCAATTGTTTAATGATGCATTTTCATTTTTCATTATTTCCATTTTACTTATAGGAGAATAGAAAGTTGCGTCCCGGCGAAGTTCCAGACGACCGCAAGGTGAGCCAGACATTCCCTGCTTCGTGTAATGCAGCTGCTCTACGTCATGGTTTTGTTTCGTCCTTATGCCATTCAAGTATTGTCTCAGCTTTCAGTTGCTTTGCCTCATAATGTATTTATTTTATGCACAACATATTCTGTCTTTTAAGTTGCTCTGCGCGTGAGAGCCCGCGAAAGAATGTAGAGAGTGAAAGATTAATGCGTGAATGTGAGCGTGTGCAGCATAGGAAAGACCAGCGAGGGTGAAAGAGAAAAAATGAATGAGAAATAAATAGGTAAGCCAAATTGTAGTCGAAATGAGTGAAAGAGGCGAAAACATTTTAGATAATGGGGCGGGTGAGAAAATAGAGGGGACAATACGTTAACAGGGTAACAGTGTGAGTGATTTGAGAGTAAATGTGTTCGTGTTAATGGGAAGTAAAGTAGGGATAGTAGAATAATTGAACGACAAAGGAATTGAGTGGGAAAGACGAATGAAAGAGAGCGAGGGGCATTGTACCTGGATGAAAGTGCTTAATATTTTGTTAATACTTCTTTATTCCATACATTTTTTACATTATTAATTTTATTAATTATATTTTCTTCAAGGGTAATTTTTATTTGCAATTTATTTATTGCATTTGCTTTCAAATTTTCATTTACTTCTACAGGCAATTTGAATACGTTCGTCATTGTTTTGTTTTGTTACAAATGATATCGTATTGTGGTGTATCGTATTGTTCTGTATCCCTGTTTAATTTCCTGTCCTCTAGAATCCAAGTTCACTCTGACATCCGCACCATCTTTCTCTGTTATTTCATTTATTTGGTTTCAAACAAATTATTTTTCTACAGGTTGGAAAATTGCGGCCTGGTGAGGTATTAGACCCTAAGGTGAGATTTGTGTTGTGGTAGCACAAAGCTGACCTTGTTTCGTTGGCGTTGCTTCCAAATATGATTCCTCACAACTCTAGCATTTGAATGCTAGAGCAATTTCCCCCCATGATGTTCGCGTGTTTTGGAACCATTTTTATGTTGATTGGTTTAACCATTTATGTGAAGCTTTAAAGTGGACCATACACGTTCGGTTTTACCATACTTTTTACCTGTGCAAATCTGACCGCAACCGTCTAAATTGATTGTATGATGAATTGATTGTTTTAATGATCGGATAATCAGTGGTGACTAGAAAGTCGTGGAGAATCCAATTAAGGACGTATTATAAGAACAATTTTCGTCTGCATTTCGCACTTTGCATCGTAATTCAATTTTATTTTCATATATTAGTCATTAATTTCTCACGTGAATGAGTAATCGTAATACCTTTCTCAGGACTTACGTTTTCAAATACGGGTTTGTTTTTTGTTCAGTCGAAAAAAAATCATTAAACGGATCTCAAAACTAGTGTTAGAGAATCAGTGTAATAAGGTAGTCCTTATGACCTGACATTCGTCATCAGTAAATAATAATAATAATAAATCAATGCAATGCCCGTGTTTAAGTGTACTTATGAAAACCATATTCGTAAAAATATGCAAATTTCAAGCCTATTACATGTATGACGGCCACAAGCTGAACAAATGTGTTTGAGAAAATGATAAAATAACAAGTTCATTCTATGGCAAAAGTAAGACTGTTTAACCTAATTGGACACCTGTTGAATAACAGATTTATATCGGTTACTGATCGAAGACGCACGGTTGTTTGAAGATTTGTATGTGACTGTTGCAAAAAACACCGTGAGAAATGCTGAACATGAGTACTAGCCTGTTCACTGACATTTTGAAATAGGACTTGAAGAGCAAACCATGAAAATTTATTACATTATTCGACATGTAAAAAAACTCTAGTACATATTCAATTTTTATCTGAGCAATGAAGAACAAATAAAATAATAATTGTGAGTTATAAAATGTTTAAAACATTTTAATTGCGATTACAAGTACATCGAAACGGAACAAAAACGGTCATCCTCTCTAACCTGATCTGTATTAACGTAACAATCTTGCGCAGGTAAAATGTGCATTTGGCAGACTACACAAAATAATGTAGGCAAAACTGGTGGTGTATGGTTCGTTTAATAAAAGCGCACGGAAACGGCTTTCGGCGTGCAAAACCGCTTGCTTCGAGAGCTACTTAGCCCGTGTGCTGTGAAACGTGCAGAAGAACACTGGACTACAAAATTGAAGTGTTTTGTATCCACGTACCGTTTGTACATGTGCACTTCAGCACATGCTATCTCATCGTCAACGTGCGTGCGCACCTTCATACAAACTAACTACTTGTACATATGTACATTTCTCTGAGCCTGTATATAAGCAAAGATGTATAAATGCAGACTGTTGGGCCATTTTAGATCAGTTGCTGTCTAATTAAGATAATCGTGACACAAGATAGGTACATACTTAATCCTTTAGTTAACTCGTAAGGAAAAGCCTCTGCGCGTTGGTAATTATCGTTGCTGTTACTTTATAATTATTATTTTTAATGGACTAGGCAAATTAGTACACAGAATAGAATTTTATTAAAGAATTTTAGGTTTCTTACTACTCTGATTTGCTCTTAAGAATTAACAAGGCTGAATGACGTTAAAAATACATGATTGCTTTATAGAAATTTACACGTGAATTAGAAAACAATAGTAGTTCCGATACTATAAAAGTGTTTCTAATAAAAATGTCGAAATTCGAAAACAAAATATTTTGTAACTGAATTAGTAAAATTGCCAGAGATGACTTGAACTTGATGTAAATCTATGCTTTTGAAAATCGCACTAGGAATGTTGAAATAAGGAAAATACTGGTAAATACAGAAAGGAATTTATATTCGTTGAATGTTTAGCAAGTTATTGTTAGTGTTAACGACTATCATCCCTTATCGTGCCCCACGCGAAGGAATCGACTAACTTCCACGAGAACATGGAGAACGATAACGCGAAACTGTGAAATACGGCGCAACCAAGGAGTTTATAAATGCAGATCCCCTGTGGCCGAGATCGCTAATTCAGTAGTCTTGTGACGATCTCGGACCGAAGGATCGCGAGTTCGGGTCCCGCCTCGGGCATGTTTGTATTTGTGTTCGTCCTTTCACCCCCTATCATCACCGTATCATGTCATCTTCACAGTTACCATATTGTTAAACCCAATAGTGGTCGCTAATGACCTAGATGTTGATGCGACCTTAAATAACAAAAAAAGATTATAATATTTATTATAACCTCCTTGGGCCCAACTGATGCTTCGCGACATGCGTCCACGTGCGTGATGACTGATGAAGTTTCGGCCTCTGAGATTGGCACACGATTGATAAACAACCGTGAATCTGCTCAACGCATAATTCTCGATCCACTTTATGTCAAAAAACTGTGTTTCCGAACAGTAATTTGTTAGGAGGAAAATCAGAAAACGAATTCACAGACTTTATGTAAGAAACTGACAGTGAACTTGTTGAGGAGGCACGTATTGAGCAATTCTAAAACAGCTTGAAAAGAATCTTTTATCTCTTTTATGGAAGATCTCCGCATATTCTTCTAACCCTAATATTCATTGCCTAGTCATTCCCAGTTTCTCTCTTTGTGCACAATATTGTTTTTCTTAAATTTAAGGTCGCATCAACTACTAGGTCATTAGCGATCACTATTAGATTTAACGTTGTGGTATGAGGATGAACCGATACGGTGATGATAGGGGGTGACAGGACGAACACACAACTATGCCCGAGGCGGGACTCGAAACCGCGACCCTTCTGTCCGAGATAACTACAGCATTACTTTCTTAACGATCTCGGCCACGGGGCCGACAAAATTGTATTCTTGAAAAAAATTAATCTCTTCGCTGAAGTAAACTTCGAACTTCGTACAAACGCATGAAAGAAGATGCAGTATACGACCCGAAATTGTTTTTTGAATGAAAAAAAGCTTCACATTTTAGGGTTCTTATCGTTTGCCGTATCCAGCGTAAACGAAACATACGCACTTCCGCAAGAACATGGCGAACGACAACACGGTCCTGCGATCGAAATGGAGTCGTATTTGTAATCTCAGACTTTTAAGGCAGAGTTGACGCTTCGCTACGCGTGTCCAGTTTCATGACGAGTATCCGACATTCGAACTAAGCGATTAATGTAAAATCATCCTTCAGTCTGTCCAAAGCATAGTTTCCAACGCATTTTATACCAAAATACTTCTATCAATTCATTAATACGCGTCATTCCCATATCAACTGCAAAACTGAATGCCCTCGTTCCCGAGACGTGTTCTTCGCTTTTCTTTGTCGTTCGCGCACGCGACGTCGGCTGAACCCTCAGTGTAAAAGAATTATCTTATACCGCGGGCACAGTTATTATCTTAAACTAGTGGAGCCACAACACATACTTTCTCGCATTCTTAGAAACGGTTTCACAACTACTACACTCTCCCTTCACACTGTTCTCTACTGCATGAATCTGCAAAGATGTTTTCAACCAGCAAAATTTGTTTCCGCGCCGAGACTCGAACTCAGGTCCATCGAGTGACCTCACCGTTCACTTTACTGCTACACCTTTCAGCCGCTCTGACATACTCAGACTGACGCTTAAAAATTTAATTCTCTCTCCCATATTTCTAACATACAAATTTCGAAAATTCAGAGAGTTCAACGAAAAAGATATCTGAATTCTTTTAAGGGTCCTTTCTTTTATCGGTGGAAAAAAATTAAAGAAAAAATTTGAACCAGTTTTTTAAAAAATGTTTATTTTTGTATGTTACATTAATTTCAAGCACAAAATCACGCGAAAACTACTCGTTTTTTTTTCAAAAACCTGTACATGACCTCTTTTAAGGAGCTGGTTTTTAGAAACAGATTTTGTTTACGTCAAAAATCTCTATCTTCAATTTTCGAGTTTTGAAATTTTAACAATGTAAGTAAAAAACTTAAACAAATGTTTGCAATTTTCAAAATCCAGAGGTCGCCCGAAATGACTACGGAAATAATGACACGGACATCTTTTTACCTTTGATACATACGAGGAGAAATTTTAAAGAAAAAGATCTGAAGCAGTTTTTGAGAAAAAAATGTTTAAAGTTACTTATATTTCCCTCAAAATTTTGCAAAAACTCATATTTTTGAAATATTGTACATGGCCTTATTTCAAGATGTTTTTAAAAAACAGGAAAATCTCTGTCTTCAATATTGCAGTTCTAGGAAGACGCTGAAAAAATTGAACTATTGCAATTTTTTAAAAATCAGGTATTTTAACGAAAATGAGATCTGAGCCATTCTTTAAAGCGTCATTTACGCTATCCGAGGGCAAAGTTTAATACAAAAACTTAGAGCCATTTTTGAGCAAATGTTGAAAGTATTTTTGAGGCTTCATGTGCAGTACCCCCAAAAATCAAATTATTCATTTCAAACTCAGAGGGCTTCGAGTTTATTTAAAATTATTGATCAATATAAATTTTGGAGAAAATCGACTGAGCGGTTTAGCTGGTAGCGTTGACCACAGATATTTTGCCTTCAATTTTAAGTATCAACAATTCACAAAACGTGGATTCTGACTATATAACGTGTTAGAGGAGATAATTTACTGTATATGAGGACAAAATTTATCCACTTTTTCCCTACCAGGCCCCAGCAATAAGTTTCTTCCGACAAAAATTCGCCCTTTTCGGGCGCACGATTACAATATTTTATATCCTTTTACAAAGTAAGGGCGATAAAGTAAACATTATATGTGTCGATTTTATTGCATCGAGATTTTTCTTTGGATTTTTTTCTCTGCCTAAGCGGACTTAAAAACGTTTTTGTTTTGCGTAGGTTCTCTGTCTTGAAATGAGAAATTTATTTTATTCTAAAAAAAAGTTGTATTTTCACAATAACCAAGTTGTGTGCAACAGTGGACTGCGGCAAAAAGGGCGGGAGGGACAAGTAAGCTTTTTAGATTCCTTGCTGTTCCCAGATATCGGGAAAGTAAAATTATAGCACTCTCGGAAAAGTGGATTTCTGCTTTGAAGCGACGAAAGTAGAAGATGGTAATCTGAGATCTACAGAAGCTCCTTTATACAGGTTCTACCATCTTCGTAAATCTCAGATTAAACGTCTAAATATTTTCCCGTCGTATCACATGCATGTGATGAATACAGATATTCCACATTTTTTGCAGTAATATATGTCCACTAAATATAATTTTTCGACCTCTCACAATTAATAACTTGTCATGTACATGTTTTGCCTGAACGTATTACACATCCAGATACACGCCACTAAGAATGCCTGGTCCTGTGTATAAAACCTAAGCCTATGTATCTCACCAAATCAACTGTTCACTTCTGGCACTAGGGTTATCAAATCATATGTGCTACTTGTGTCGCATTAATTGGTCCAAAATGTTCCAACGCGGTAAGTAAAAAGCAATATTTTGCTTACCGCGTATTTTACTTACATTTTGCTTACGTGTTTAGTTATATTGTAAATATACAAGATTTTTCTCGGAATCGTTACTGATAATAATAATTTGTGACTAAAAATAATGTAATTTTGTGTTATAAAATAATGTTTCATTTATAAATGTTTAACACATTCAAATTTCAAACTTCAAATGGGCATCACTCATAATCAAATACAATCGTGGTTGATTTCAATAATATAAAGATAGAAGGAAACATTTTTAACACAAAAATATGTCAATGGGGATATCTCAAGTAAGATTTTAAAACCGTGGTTTACAAATATTGAAATTGGATCATCAAAATTTGAATACTACACAGAAAACCTCAAAAATATTTTTTTTTATCTTCTCGCATACTACATACGTTGCGGTGCAAAACGGTTATTTTTCGGCAGAAAACGTATTGTAGGTCCCTTCTTCCGAAAAAGTGAATAATTCTTGCTCCTATATAATATATAATATAGTAAACATATATATATATACATATATATATAATAAATATATATATATATATATATGTATGTATATATTATCCTATAATACACTATATTATAGTAAATTACTTCCTCTAAAACGTTGTGTAAACAGAATTTACGTTTTGTGGGTCTTTGATATCGGACAATTGGTTTACTGCAAAATATCTGTCTGCAGTGAACAACACTAGTGGTTAAACCTTAAGAAGGATTTTCACGAAAATTAATATTCCTCCATGGATTCGGCTGAAGTCGTGGCCTATTGAATTTGAAACGGATATTTTGATTTTTGGAGGTACTTTACATTAAGCTCTAAAATCATTTTCAAAATTTTGCAAAAATGGTTATTTTTTTTTACTTTCTCGCCTTACGAATACTTCGTAAGAAGAGAAAGTTATGTAATCGTGCGCCGGAAAACGGGGATTTTTTCTTTAATATTTTACTTCAGAGCAAAGTACACTTCTAAAAATGGCGTCCGATTTTCGCGGCATTTTCTGAACTTTCGAAAATCGCAAGAGTTATGTCTTTGGCGTCTTTCTACAATTGCAATATTGAAGATAAATATATTTTTGTTAGTGAATGTTATAAGTGAAATATATTCTTCCAAATTATATCTTTAAATAAATTCAAGTTTTCAATATACGAGTTGTTTTCGCGTAATTTTTAAAGAAATGAAGGCAAATTTTAAAAACAAGATTTTTTCAAGAACAGCTCCAATTTTTTTTAACTATTTGAATGGATAGCGCTAAATGCACTGAATAACAAGACAACTGTTATTTTTGATGTGACCTTTGAATTTTTTTTAAATTACACAATTATATGTTCAAGTAGTTTTATAATATTACTTAACCGTTACTGCAAATGCAAGAAAGAACGTAGCATCACTAGCTTAAAATATGAGAAAACATGAGTTTAATATTATGTTTTTAATAATCTTAGGGATCGTCCATAAATTACGTAACGTTAAAGAGTAAAGAGTAAACGCTACTAAGCGTTTTTTAAAAATATATTTATTGATACTTGTTCAACAAAAAATTGTCTTTCAAGTGTGTGAACATTACATTAATATCGAATAGAATATGAGGACAAACTTAAAAAGTAACCTCTGACATACTTCTGACATGTATAAGTATTATTGATTTTGAACACACAATGATCTTAAAATAAACTATGGCTATAAATAGTAATATATACTTATAAAATGTTTACAATAAATAATAGATACATGGAGTAAGTTAAATATGGACGATGTAAGAGGTCTTTTGAATAACGTGGTTTAATTCGCGGGAAAGGATTAGCTGGTTTTTCAAATTGAAAAGATGTATAAGCAGCAGAAGCAAGAGAAGTATAGAATTTATCTGAGAGACGAAGGATCCAGGATTTTAGAGGCAGAATACTGAGTTCGTGTAATATTTGATCGTTTCTTATAAACCAGGGTGCTTTCAATGCTTTTCTTAGATATTTATTTTGTATAGCCTCTAGTTTTTGAATATGTGATTTCGCTGCACCACCCCAAATGGGACACGCATATGTCAAAGATGGGCGAATTATATATTTTAATATAGATAACGCTGAATCTAAAGAAAGGTGAGAATTTTTGTTCAAAAATGGGTATAATTGTAGAAGTTTGACATTAGTTTCATTTATTATTGATGTAATGTGTGGTTCCCACGTTAATTTAGTATCGAGTTGTAATCCAAGATACGTAATTGGGGTCTTGTTGGGAATCCAAGGAATTGCTTTATAGTTGATAATAAGTGGATAAGTAGGAGAGATTCGTTTGAAAGAAAATATTTTTGCTTGAGATTTTTGACTATTAATCTTGATTTGCCAATGATTGTACCACGTTACAAGAGTATTTAAGTCATCTTGTAAATTATCACGACCAGTTATAATGTCTGCATGACAAGTGAATAGGGATGTGTCATCGGCAAAGAAGGCTGCTTGTGAATTAATTAAATGTGGAATATCTGAAACGTAAATATTAAAAAGGATAGGTGAGAGTGGAGAACCCTGAGGTTCTCCAGCGTGGATATTATATTCAGAAGAAAAAACATTGTTTACCTGAACTTGGAATTAACGCTGTAAAGAAAACTTGATAATATTTTTTGTTAATATATAGGGAAACCGAATATTCTAAGCCAGTAACGTAAACCATTATGCCATACTTTGTCAAAAGCTTTTTCAACTTCTAAAATAGTGCAAATGTAAATTGTTTCTTTTGAAAACTTGACTCTATAAAATCTGTGATTCTTAATAATTGGTGTGTTGTAGAATGATTCGATCTAAATCCAAACTGAGATTTTGGGAGTAAATTAGTTTGATTAATAAATGTAATTACTCTCGTTAGAATTATTTTATCAAATACTTTTGCAAATGTAGATAGTAAGCTAATTGGTGTAGCTATATAAAGCCTAGAAAATTTTCTGATGCATGATCTTTTTGCGGTTTAGGGATGGGTACTATGATTGCTCTTTTCCAAATTGAGGGATAGTAGTTTAGTCTAAAACAAGCGTCATATATTGCTGCCAGTGAACTTATGGTGGAATTTGGGAAATATGTGAATACTATATTAGGAAGTTTATCAAACCCTGGAGATTTATTATTTTTTAGTTTTGTTATAATAAATTTTATTTCTGCTGGAGACGCAAATTTGAGGAACCGTGTAGTATGGATTTTGAAGGTATTTTAATACATTTAGATGAAATGAATAATTGTTAATCCGATTATTAGTAAATGTCCTAAAAAATTGGTGTGCTAAAAGTCCGCTTTTTCAGAATCTGAAACGGCAGTTTTATTTGAGTCTCTTAAAATGGGTATTTGGTGTTTCTCTTTTGTTATAGTTCGAATAGCAGACCAGAGTGATGAAGAATTTTGTTGGATTTGAGATAAATAGTTATTAAAGCTAGTATATTGATGTTCTTGTAACTTTTTCTGAACGTATGGGTTAATTTATTTAGTGTTTTCTTAATTCTGGTATCACGTGTTATCTGCCATTTGCGACGTGTAACGTGTTTAAGAGTTATCAAATTAAGTATTTCTTTAGGTAAATTATTAAAAGACTGTATTTTGGAAGGGCAGGAATGAATCATTGATAATTCTAGTGATTTTGTGACATTATTTATAATAATTGAAATTTCGTCGTCTATGTCAGAAGACGTAAGAAAAGAGGAAGGATATGTTCAGAAGTATTGCATATGAGAATTAAATATAGTCCAATTAATCCTTCCTTTTATGAGATGAATTGATGTAAATTTAAGATTTGATGGAAAGTTATTAAACTAGATTGTGGCGTGAGTTTAAAGCTGGAATACAATATTGCATTATTGGAAAATTTATATTTTGGGAAAGTACAATATCAAGAATATCTGGAAGAATTTTAGTATTATATGAATAATAAGTTGGCTGAGAAGGAGCATGAATTGATCAATTATTTAAAGTAGTTAGATTATATAAGAATTGGCCTTGTGGAGAAATAGTATTACATCCCCAAGCTTGATGTTTAGCATTTAAATCTCCGAGTAGAAGTGTTCTTGTATTGTTTAGTAGTAATTCAAGAGTCAATTTACATAATTTTTTGTTAGGTGGTTTGTATACTGCTATTATATTTATAGGGCCTACAGAAAAGAAAACATTGAAAGCTACTAATTCTAGATCAGTAGAGTTGGAAACATATATTTATAAATGTTTGATTTTTCGACGTATAAAAATTGCTACACCTCCTCCAGCGGTCGTCGACCTGTCTTCTCTGTGTGTTTTATAATTTGGGATATTACATTTTTTGTAATGAGTTAAATCTGTTTCTGTAACACAAGCAATATCAATGTTGTTTTTTTAGAAATGTTAAAGAAATTTTTAAGAAAAAATTAAGAAATGTTTAAATTCAGCTAGTTGTCGTAGAAGACCATTAGCATTCCAATTTAAAAATTTTACTTTAGTGTGGTCCATTATTAAGTATTCGTGGAATAACGTCTTGAATTAATCGATGTATTTGCGGAAGAGTTTAGTATTTGATTTGTTAGTATGGGAATGTATGTATTCAAGTCTGAACTATTAATGGGAGAGGAATTAAAAGTGTTGTTCAGATAGTGTTGAGAGTTTGTAGATATTGAAAGTAGATAAGGGAAATTTTTAATACTCATAGAAGGGGGTGTTATTGGAGAAGTCAGAGAGGACTTAATGGTGGAATGAGGTTTATTTTGAATAATTTTGGTTTTGCAAAGGTATAGATGAAGGTAACTTTCAATTAGAATTTGAAACTATATTTGCATTTGAGATTAAGGATTGTTTCTTAAAGAAAATACATCATCTATAGTTAGCAGTGTGATTCTCATGACAATTACAACATTGCGGAGTAGAATTTCTTGGTTTTTTGCACTTTGAATAATGATGTTTGAATAATAATGTTGTTCTCAGTACATCTCACACATCGAGGTTCTAATGTGCAGTTGGCTTGTGTATGATTGAAGTTTTGTCTCTGTATAGGAAAATTTGATTTGGGACGAAATTTATTTTTCACAATACTGTAAAATAGTTTATCCAGTTTTATGATATCCCTATTAAGGTCGTTGTCTGTGAGTTCAAGTGCACAGATTTATAATGGTTGTCGATTTTTATTAAATAATCTTTATACAGATGTAATAGTATATGTTTTAGATAATTCAGCTTTAATTTCTTCGTTAGTGTAGGTCTCTTTTTTGTATTCAAAATTCGACTAGAATATGGTTTAGGATAGAGATCACAAAATTATGAAAACGTGCACAAAATTCACTTCTCCCCATAGCTCGTCACACACAGTTTTTAACTGTTTTTGACGTAAATAAAATAAAAAATAAAATAAAAAAATAAATAAATAGGAATATCATACAACATTGCTGATAAAGTTTGCTGCATTGGATCACGATAAGAAAAATATCGAACCTGATTTGCATTACAAAAGGTTCTATACTTTCGATAATCATCTATTGAACCAAAGAATATGGAAATATAATCACTTTTAACCTTGGTAGTAAAGTCTGATTGTGCTATTTGTTTTATTTCTGAAATAAATGCACCAAAATTACTTAAGATCTTTGCAGTTTTTGCTATATTAATTGGAGGAATTGAAGTTTTATATTGGTTGGATTGATTCACAGCTTGAGGTGAGGGAGTAGAATCATATAATTCTTCTGGAAGTTCGTCGAATTGATTACCAGTAGGGACAGAATATGTTAATGGTGGATCATCTGAGTCGGTAACTCGTTTGCGTTTAGAACTATTGTGATCAATAGATGTTGCATTTTCTGCTGGCAATAAAACACTAATAGAAGAAGAACTAACAGATTCACTTGAATTCACTATAAGTGGTTGATTTTGATTAATAAATTCCAGTTGGGAATGAAGTTTTTGCTATAAATCATTACTGTGTTGTTTTAAATACATAATTTCTTGTTCTTAAGCATAAATCCTTGCTTGAGATGCCATAATCATATCATTATTAGGAATTTCAGGAACTTTGTACACGTTTAAAGATTCGGTATAATTTTGGCTGTTTACCACATTGAGTGCATCTGTTATAATCTGCCCCGTATGGCCATTCGAAATGTCCATTTTAACTGCTGTAGCCACTTCAATTTCTCTTATTTAGAGATTAAGCTATTAGTTCAGTTACAATGGGAGAGTTTAATGTCAGTGTTATCACAGTACTCACACGGTAAAGAAGATTACACTTCCGCCGCGTGGGGCGGCAGCCCCGTGGAACACGCCCGTGCCCCTGCTGCAGTAGAATGGTCACTTAGAGGTACAATAAGGTCTGGTTTTGTTGACTCTTGAATCCCAGCGCGGCGGCCCTCGCAGGTCGAGAGCGCAGCGCACACTAACACGCCTTAAGCTTTAACGGCGAGCGGTCAGCACAACCTTTCGCCACGGAGGCTCTAAGCGAACTGCTACTGAACGTTATTTTTATTCTGTAAGATTATGAAGAAAATATTCAAAACTGATACGAAGTATATTCTAGAATCCATTTAAATTGGGGCTCTAGATTCTCCCTCTTACATCATCCACGACGGCGTGTGCATAGCGTGTGATCAACCATTTCTCGCCCAAATATTCCTCCTTCACTCACAACTCCAACTAATTTATACTTTAATTATCATTAATTTTAATATATAATACAAGTAAAATAAATACAAATTGTTTTACTGTGCTATTATTTATTTTCACTTCTTGTATTTACTAGTGGGGGTGGGTGCCGCTAGCGTTACGTAATTATTAAAGGGGGTTCACGTGTGCGTTACGGATGCGTTAAAAGGGGGAGGGGGGTATTTATAATACTCCAAATTTGCGTTACGTAATTTATGGACAGACCTTTATATTAAAAATATAATAATGAATATATTAAAAATACCATGTATCACGTTAATTTTATGCTTAGGATTTACCCACTCCGTGAAAAATTGTGACTTCTTGGGATAATCCCAAAGTTACTTACGAACATCCTTGAGCTGATCCAACGCATTCTGTGCCCAGATACTTCCAAATATTATTAATACAATGCCCATTCACGAATCGATTTCCGATGCCCCGCGATCGGAGAACGGGCCAAGAACGACAAACGGGAACCGGCGGGAACGAGGGAATGCATTGTTGTTCGATGTACATTGTTGAACTTCGTGTTTAATTTCGTGATAATGACCTCTGTTAATTTCGTGCGTTTATGTGAAGTGTGTTCCAGTGAAACGACTGGTTTGAATTTTTTTTAATAACACAATAATATGTAGAACGGAAGAAAGTATGAGAAAAACAATGCAATGAATATTGTTTGGGTGCGATAAATTTGTGGTGAAGTTCGAATTACAAGTGACATGAAGGCAGTGGGACTGACAATTGGCCCGAGAACAGTTGCCTTCCTGTTGTTAAAAAATAGATTAACTTGTATAGTGAATTTATTTTACTGGTAGGCCTACTTTGCCATAAAAAGCGTTGCTGGAGGCTGGGGCCCTGTCAACAACTTGGACGTACGTAACGAAGCGTCACTAGGCCCTAAAAATATTAAGCACGGCGTAAGAGACTCTCTTAACCCGTGGTAGTAGATTATTAAACGCCACTTCGTTCGCATTGTCGTTCACATTTTCGCAGTTGTGAGTTGATTCCTTCACGTGAGGCGCGATAAGGGATAACTGCCAATATTTTTATAAAAGAGGAAACAATCATTATTTTGTTAATGGGTAACCTAAATTAATTTTGTTACAATATCGTGAGAATTATTAAAAATGGTATTAAATAAACTCATCACTACAAACAAATTTATTCTACCACAAAAAGCTTACAGAAATACTATTGTGGTGCTCTCCAGTATTTTAAATAATTTAGGAAGTCATTTGCAGAATGAGTAAAATTCTCCCAAGCAATATCTATTCATGAGTTGTTGTTAATCTGTACACTAGTATAGCCTAAGTCCTGATACTATTTGACTAGTTAGTGAAACATGGTCATAAACAGACGAAATATTGGAGCTGTCCTTTGGAAATGTAAGAAGTCATAGAGAAAATAGTTTACATAGCTATTTGTCATATGCAGTTCATATGCAGTCATATGCAGTTCAAGATGCTTTTATTTTGAATAAATATAACTGAAGGGTGTTCAAGTGTTCAAGGTCCTTATTATTCTCAATTCCAATGTCAGAATAGAAAAGCAGTATCTATTGTATTTAAAGTAGAAAATAGAAAACTTGTTAGAGATTTAAAAAAAAAGTGACAATCACTTACATTTAAGTTAATTATGCGCCTCCAGCAAAAATGCAACTCCCTTTCATTCACCTGAGGGTCATAATTACTTGCTCCTCATCTGTAAAATGCAAATAAACCTGGAAACATCAGATTTATTCATAACCAATGCCTGGCTGTTAAATTATTAGGTACATATTATTTATTTTATTTATATTATTTTGTTTAATTTTAATTCATTATTTCTTTCCTATTAGCATGTCTTCAGTTCTCTAAATACTGACAGGTCAACAATCCAGATAACATAAACTGAGGACAGAACCCTCGCCCACATATTTTTAATTTGTATTCTTTTTATTTCATAATTTTGTTTATTGGCTGAAATAATACTATAAAATACAGTTTCATTAGACAAGCATTTTGCAGTTGTATATAATGATATTGTATTTTGAGGTATTTTTTCTGCCTTTATTATTCTTGTTTCATTTATTTCTGCCTGTATATTTGCTTATATTTATTTGTTTATTTACTCATTTATTTTGTATGTTCTTTTGTTTATAAATATATTTGTTTATTTACTCATTTATTTTGTATGTTCTTTTGTTTATAAATATATTTGTTTATTTACAATTATTTATTTCCAGTTATTTTGTATTATTGCTTTACTTTATCTGTGGATTGTCTGTGGTGTTACAGTGCTTCATGAATTCTCCCTTCATGAAACACTATCACCACATCAATTTGCAGCCAGTTTTATTTTTGTTATATTTAATTATTTTGGTTTTCTTTTATTTTTGTTCAAGTTATTCTTTCATTTAAATTGCTTTTTATTTTCTTTTGTGCAACATAACAGAGGAAAGGGTCTCGCCCTGGTCAGCTGGAGGCGCCGGAGAAGCAGGTTAGCCATTGTCGTTGAGTTCCAGGGGCTTGGTGGGCCCAATTAATTCTGCTTCTCTCTGTTGCCACTTACTCTGTGCCACTCTTCCTATTGTTATGCATTTCAGTTTTAAATATTGTATTCCTGTGTTATTTATCGTGCTATATGTTCTAAATTTTTCCCCCTTTGTTTTCCAACTTTACATACTGAATTTTGTATGTAATTTGTATGATTACATACTTATTTTTGTATGTAATGTATGATTTTTGTTTTTTTCCTGCGGAATACCTTATGATTTTTTTTTATTATTATTTCTTTTAGTTATCCTTATGGCAATTTATTTATATTATTTTGAATGTCATTTATAAAATAATTGGGTAGTGATTATTTAAATATATTGGATGATTTAAATCAAATGATAAACAACTTATTTAAATAACAAAGATTTTCTTTCTACTTTCAATCAACATTTTCCCAAATTGTGCATTATTTTAAAGCCTGACATCATTTTCATTAATAAAATGCACCGATTAATTAATTACAAGTGTGCTCAGTAATAATTATAAAATTTATTGAGCATTGAAAAAGTAAATAGCTGTGGATTATTACAATTCATAACAAGACAAAACAAGACATAAAAGTTTGCGATATCTTTCATTAACTTGTTTACTTAAAGGCATATCAATTACATTGTGTAATATTTTACCTATAGTATCAACTCAAGAACTGTGAGAAAATATTTTATCTTCTCGAGAAAGATAAGTCCCACTTGCCCCTTTGCCTCTTGTGAGGTAATACCTGCATCTCTTAAAGTATCTATTTATTGTATCATATAATAAATAATTATTCATCAATTATATTCAATAATTATTATCTGCTTAATTATTTTTAAAAAGTAGTACTATATGTTTTTATTTGGTCAATTTAAAAAAATGTTCATCCAAAAGTAGTTCATTCATAAAGTTTTTTATTTACATAAAACTAAGATTTTTTAATTTAAAAATGGTGATTTCCCTTTCATAAAAACTATGATTTTTTTCCATTTTCCATCATGCTTCTTGAAAATTAAGAACTTATAGTTATTTTTTATTGTAAAACTTGACTTACTTGATAAACAAAAACTAGACTTTAACTGTTGAGAAGAATTAAAATGAAATCATTTTAAATATACCCACTGTACATTCATTACCTTTAATTCTTTTCTCAGCAAAATGAAATTATATGATTCCCCTCCCCTAATTTATCAACTTTTTGCTTGAACAAAAGGGTTGCGCTAATTATTATTTCAAAAATCAGCTATTCAGTATTTAAAATACATGACATTCTCACGAGGGCCACATATCTCTTTCCTTTCAATATCAGAATTTTCATCAAAAGTACCTTTTGCAACATGTCTAAAAATTATAAAGTTAATCAGGTTTTTAACCATTATATATGTATTACTTTTTTCTTAATTTCCGTATTTTCTGCTTAATTGTTGCTTTTGTTTCTTAGCTAAAACCTTGCATGATTTCCTCTCCAACTGTGGCAACATGAGGGTTAGCCTGTTGCAAACATAAGTATTAGTACGATCCTTATAAAGTTCTTGTATAGTCTTAGCAATGCGTGCTTGTGTTGTAATGTGGGAGATACTCTTCTCCATGTACACCAAATCACAAAGGAATACAACTTACAATTAACAACATGAAACAGCATAATGTAGGAAACAAGAAAATAAATACAGAATATTGTGAATTGAAACAGGTTTCATTTTGTGTACCACATCTTCATTATTTCCTGTAAATATAATGTTCATAGAAACATCTCTGTTGCATGGATTGTGTATGTAAATACTTTTCTTGTGTGAGTAAAATTCAGAGGCTACAATGAATAGATTTCGGATGATAAACATTGTGGGTACATTTAAGGTTTATTTCTCTGAGCAGCGAATATTCTTTCTGTTGACAACCACAATGACTGCTTTTCAGATATTATCTCTTCTGGCGTGTCTGCATGACTGCATACTATTGCAGGGATTGTTGCAGGGCTGGCAGCCCTGTGGCTCCACTGTATCACCCTGCCTCTCGTGCATTCCTGGCCCCTCAGTTTGTGACAATTGCTTACAAGTTCTCATTTACATTAATTTGATTGTGGGTTTGCTGATCTTTTCCATCCTGTTTATTTCTTCTTTCAGTTTCATTTATTATTATTACTATTATTATTATTTTATTGATTTGTTTTTCTGTTCTTTCTTTTAATTTCATTCTTTATTTTTCTTAATGTCAATCTTTATGTTATTTTAAATCATCTTTATGTTATTTTTTTGCATTTAAGTGTGTTTTATTTTCAAGTGATACATTTAACTAATTACCCAGATCCTCCTCTGTTTTCAGATTTTCTGTGTTCCCTGTGTTACGATTTTGGTGTTGTTTGTTAAATGTTTTATGTATGTGTACTCTATGTTTTGTGTAATGTAATTACCAATTGCAATGTACATATGGACGACTGTCCTTGAACATGTAAATTCATTTAAATACTTTTGGACTTTCAATGGTAGGTATACTTTTGAAAATTATATTAAACTATTAAAATTTATTGTAATGTCAATCATTAATAGATAATTTCCTGTGAAATATAGTTAAATGTCAGAATCAGAGAATATATTATACTGATGTATACTTGTATTCTTAGCGTCGGCGTCCCAGTGCAGATATGCGACGACCGAGCGTTCAGGAATTGGGCGAGATGATCAACAAACCTTCAACTCCTTTACAACCGAAAGGTGATGGTGGCCCACCATCTATCATTGATGTCTCTGAAAACTATTCAGCTGTTGAAGGTACATTAACTTCAATTCAGCTTAAATTTTTATTTTCATTGTTTTAAATTTGTTACTTTTTGTCTTTTTTTCTTTCTTTCTTGCCTACTGCATATTTACATAATAAAGAGAAAGTAATACAATGCTGCAACAGAAACTGGTTTTTTTTTTGTCAGAAAAACTCGTATTGTGGGATCTGTTATCAAAAAAGCAGATAAATAAATAGTAAATTATTTTCTCTAAAACATTTTGTAAGAATCCCTGTTTTGTGGGTCTTAATATCAAAATATTGGTTTACGGTAAAAGATCTGTCTGTCCATCTGTGGTTAGCACTAGCACCTAAAACCCTCAAATGACTTTCTCCAAAACTGATATTCCCCAATCGATCTGGCAGAACGCAAGACCCTGCAAATTTGAGATGCATATTTTATTTTGGGGCTACTTTACATGAAGCCTTAACTACATTTTTCAAAATTTTTTTAAAAGTTCCACAAATTTTTAGACAAATTATTTTTCTTGGATAAAGTAAATGGTGCTTTAAGAAATGGTGCAGGTCTCTTTTTCATTGATTTCTCTAAACTTTCAAAATTTGCGAAAGTTCAAAAATTTTTTTGACATCTTCCTACAACCACAATATTGAAGACAAAGATTTTTTTCTTAATGAAATCTGTTCTTCAAAGATATATTTTTAAATAAGATCATGCATAACTTGTTGAAAATAAAAGTAGTTTTCATGTAATGTTGCATGAAATATAGACCAAAAACATATTTTTCTCAAAAATGGCTTCAAGTTTTTTCTGTAAATTTTTTTCTCTAATAGAGAAAAGCATGCTTATAAAAATGTCACAGGTTCTGTTTTTCTAATCAATGCCTTGAATTTTAGAAAATTGCAAAAGTTACAAATGATGTGAGAAACTATGTGAAAGTAAGTGTCTGCGATCACTAGTTTTCTTATTTGAATTTATTTTTAATTTTGTTTTTTAATGTTTTCAAATAGAAATTTATATAAATTAATTCTCCTGTACTTTCATTAACGTTTCTTTTCAACAAAGTGTGTAATGAATAAATGAGCTTTTAACTGACAATACCTTGAACTGAACAATCAGTGAATTTCTTTAATGGATTATTGGTTTTTGACAGTGTATCTAGTATATTAATATTTTTGTGTCATAACAAATTGTATTTCACACCCAAGTGTTATTTTATATACAATTCACATTTAAATGTAAAGTAAGTTAAATTTCTATTTTCTTTTTTTTATTCTGATAAAAAGCTCTTGTGAAATAAGAAGGAGGTACTGTCTTGTTATAAAAATAATTTGTTGGAAAATTAAACATTCCAAATTAGTTTACAATGTGATTTTCTTTACAAGTTAGAATATTTCTCATTTTGATATTCTGCATTACAGATTCAACTGGTTATATAACTGTGAGTGTTGAGGGCAATCCAGCTCCCTCATTTAAATTTTATAAGGTAAGTTGTTTTAAAAAAGTAAGGTATTAAATTTTGTTTTTATTACCATCAGAATGTTTAAATTACTTGCAATATACTCTGATGCATGGAAAGCCATTTTCAGTGTAAATGTTATTGTTTAGGGCATGACAGAACTTCTTCAAATGGAAGGAGGTAGATTTAAATTTGTTACTGATGGAGAAACAAACTCCATAACTCTTTGCATAAGAAAGGTAAAGCCCAATGATGAAGGAAAATATAAAATTGTGGTTAGCAACATTCATGGTGAAGACTCTGCTGAGATGCAACTTTTTGTATCAGGTAAGATCAAGTTTTGAAGCTTTTGATTGTTATTGCAGTTACATTGTGGATATTATTTTCAAACATTTTTTAATCTTCTTATTTTCTTGTATCCAACATGTCAGCATATGAGAACACTTTTTAGTAGTATTGTGAGATACAGAGGGAATACATTTGGGGGATATAATCAGTCTAATATATGTTTGGTTTACTTTACACAGAATAAATATTATTATACATTACTGCATTTTCTATAACATATGGGAAGTAGATCTATTCTTGAAGCAAATTTATGTTGGTTGTAACATTGCAGAATGAAATATACATACTTAAAACTCTCAAATTGGATTATAAGTATGTTCTAAAAGTTAAGACTTCTCACTTCGGTCACTTTTTTTTAAACTTCCTAATTCTTAATGTTCTGACATAAGAGATTAAAAATTCAAATGGCATTCTGTTGCTTGTCTATAGCTCTGCTATTGCATGTTCCTTTGTATTTAGTACATAATTCCTTGCCAAGTTGCTTGGGGTGACAATTATCTGAACAACTTTAAATATATAATTCCTTTAAATAATTATATCCAAGTAAAGACCATAAAAGCATATTGATTAGCAAACACTCGGTTGAGTACTATAAAGCTATGACAATTATTGTCACTAGTTTGTTATTGAATGGAAATGTTGAAATTAAATTTATTTCTGTCATATTTGTAAAATGTAGAAACCAAATATGCATCCGAGAGTATAAGTAAGATTATTCCTTACTCTGATAAATTCTGAAAATATGACACTAAGCTTTTTTAGTTAATAATTTTTGATATCTTTATGTTCATTATATAGGTCTGTATTCATTATCTGAGAAGATGTATTATTGTTTCCTTACTTAACTTGATTGACAATTCTTGAGAGTAAATTTTACGTAGTTTTATAGGTTTAATTGCATTAAATTCAGTTTCATAACTTTTCATTGAATGTGAAAGCAGATTGTTTCACAGGTGATAAAACATTTAGACCTTACACAGTATTGTAATAAATACTGTAACCTACAGAATCATATTAAGGAATATGACCTCCTGTAAGATGGTGGCCCTAATATCATATAAAATATTTAAAAACACTATCCAACTCCATTATATACCTTACTTCTTCGTAGCTTCAATTAAGTATAGTCATTATTATGCTCTTCATTATGTTGAAGCAATTCAAATTTCACAATCGAATTGTATTTACATTTAATTTCAAATATTTGTTCTCCATAAGATGCTAGTGGAATGGATTTCCGTGCTATGTTGAAAAAACGGAAATATGCAAAGTGGGATAAAGACAAGGAAGATCCTGATTGGGGAGACCTAAAAGAAACAGAAAAACAAGTTCCCCAGCTCAAGAAAGTGGAGAGGGTAAGTATTAAAAAATTATTTTCTTGGAATACAAACATTCATTTCATATTAGTTTCTAATTTTAATTACTGTTCACAACGTATGTAATTAGTATTATATGAATATTTATTTACATTACTGATTTTTAATTGCAAGATTTATTCATGAAAGCTTCAGTTCATAGATGTCTAAAAATAAAATGTAGGTAGCTTAATATGAATCTAATTTTTCACTTGTGATAATGTATCTTGAATAAAGATCTGTAAATAATGTTTTACTCAATTATTTTTTTCTCTTTTGTTGTTTATATTTTTCTGAGTTAATTTCAATATAGATTTGTTTGTGTCTTTATAATGCATTTGAATTTTCAGGGTTTTCATGTTTTCTTGTTGTATGGCCCAGTGTATTTGTAATGCACTTGCTAAAGTGTACTTGACTGCTTTTCTTTGGATTGTAGGTAAAAGTGTCTATGCTGTCTTGTTTTCCTCACTTCAAACTAAACTGATTACTTGGGACCACTTTATTTCATTTCTTTTCTAGCTTTTTTTGTAGTATATGTGTTAATATATGTTCTAGTTCGACTGTACTCCTTAGTTGTACATAGCCAGGCAATGTTAAGTATGTTTCAAGTCATATATTCGTCTACATAACCTTGCCTAGGGTTTCAATTTATTCATAACTAATTAAATGAATAAATAAATAAAAACATAATTGTTAACCATGGATAAAAAAAACTATTTTGTACCACCTGCCAGAATAATTTGGTTAGAGAACTGGTCTTATTTACATCGTTGTGCATGGTTTTTTACAAGTGGTTCATTGCAGACAGAGAAAGATTCAGAACAACCAAGTGAAAACATAGAGAAAGACACAGGGTTTTATGAAGATGAACACGGGAACATTGTTATCAAGGTGGAAGGCCAGGAAGTGCTTCGTATTCCTGCTTCTAAGAAGGGCGAATCAAATTGGAGTTGGTTAAAGGTAGCCAGATAATCCCTAACCTTTTCTTTGAAGAAAACCTTCTCCAGTATACACAAAACATTGTTTCAATTCTAAAAACATCACTTCTGCAATAGAATTCATAAGGATGAGTCTCCATAGTGACCTGTCCCCAACCCCAAAGCTGCTAAGTAAAAGTAAGAAGAATATGTTTGTGATTGTTCCTTTACATCTCTTTTGTTCCATCCAAGAAGCTGGTCACACCACTAACATCACAATTGTAGAGCACATTTAATACACTGTACTCCATTGTTAGTGCTATTAAGTTTTTATGTTATAATTTTTTCCACAATTGAAAACTTTAGCCCATTCTCAGACTCATATATGATGAGATTCCAAGGCTACTATTTTTGTATCCTTATTTTCTTTTCAAAATGTCTGTATTTGCTAGTTTTAACATGCCCAATTTTCTACCAGTATTGTCAAGCAAGCCAAAAGGAGATAGTCTAGCAAATATTCGAAAATTTGTTTTAAAAACTTTTTTCTTGTAAACTTCTCATCATTATTAAATAACTTTATTACCCTTTTTGTTAAATTATTATTCAATTACATTTGTTGATTTTCATAAAGAACCAACATACACTTGATTCATTAATTTTGAAATTTGTCTTTTTGTCTTAAGATATTACTTTTTGAATTTATGAGCACGCTTGGCAATTGTGATCATTTAAAATAATGACCACATTTTTAATTTAATGGGAATGTGGTGAAATGGTATAGAAAAAAATATACTAATTAATTTTAAAGTAAAAAATAATTATCCTTGTTTAAAAAATCTTCATATAATATTTACTTCTTAAAATGTAATTTATAATTATATGTAATATTTTAATAAATGAAGATTTAATGACAACCTAGGCAAGGTTTTAGCATTTGCTTAATATATATTTATGTATTTGTACCCATGTACAGTTTTTGTTTTCGTTTGAGAATTGTGTTTTTGTGAAGCAAATATTTTATATTAACTCATTTTGAAAAAGCATGAAATACACCTTAAAATAAGATTCTTATATACACTTTCTTTAATTTGTGAGTTATACAAGCCTGCTGTTTAGAAGGTTGTTCTTTTTGCTCTTGTACCTTGCTTCTTATGTACAAAGTGAAACTAACATATATTTTAACCTACTTCAAATTCCAAGGAAATGACCCCAAACGTCAATTCGACATTGGATTGACAAGAAAATGCAATTATTAGAGATGATGCAATACAGGCAATTTAAGGGCTGTTGATTTGTGTGGACATTAAATTTTTTGTAATTATGTGCGTATGTGCAATGTGTTCCACCAATTTGTGTTTTCACAAATAGTCACATTTCAGTATTAATGAAGGAATAGTGAAGGTTATATGAAATGTCTGATGGGTCATCTTTTTCCATATACTACACATTTGAGATTACATAACACTATCTTAAGGAAAACAATACATAGGATAACTGAGAATAAATGTATAAAATATTATGTGACTCCAAATGCTTGAAACGTAATGCATTGTGAACTAATTACATAAGAAAAATTAAATTTTAAAATAATGTTCTCTATTGTATTTGTCTTAGTATGCAATAGGACTGAAAGGCAAAAATAAATTTCCTTGTTTTTAAAAGCAGTGTTTTGTATAAATCAATTTAATTTTGGTAGGTTTTTAATTTTCTTTTTTGTTTCTTAATGTAAGGATAATAGTGTTTTCTAAATTTATGAGTTCCATTATTGTTATTACCCACAGTGTTATCAATGATTTCTATATATTTCTTTGAGATCATTGTTCAAGCATTTTGTAACAGATAAAGAACCAGAAACCTGAAAGTATCAATATTGACATGTGTTCCGTGCTGTTACTATTTATTTGAAAAGTTTTTAAAAAAAAATAGTTCAGTTCGCTAGTTAGTCTAGCCAGTTTGCTAGTTAGTTAGTGTAATGTGAAGTTCAGAATCTTGATAAACAATGTCATATCTTTCTAGGAGCAAAATACAACAAACTCTTACTGAAGCATATTAGCTCCATGATATCAAGATATCCTGTTTGTGTGAATATTATATAATAGATAATACACAATTTCATATATATATAAATGACAACATAAAAATCTTTAAGTGCTCCTTTAGAATCAAGTAAATTAGAGTCAAACGAATTTACTTTAAATTTTTATTACAGTAGAGTAAATTTTTACTTACTTTTTTTATTTAATCTGAGCACTTGGATTCTACGAATTTTCATTACAGATATTTTATGTTTACTTTGCACTGATAAAAGCTGTCAGTACTGCCAGATGAAAATGTTTGGGGCACTCTTTTAAACGAACCTAAATAGATAACATGCAAAGCTTCGACTCTGGAAAGCATAGAACTAGGAGCATGTTATAGTTTGAAGTAGCCTAGTTGACTTTTCTTTTGCCACTTGATGTTCTCAAGAGCGTAATGCTTGTATAGTTTACTAAATCAAGTAAACACATTAGCTTTATACAAACTACAAAGCACACAGTAATCTCATCTCCAAATAATCATTCTTCTGTGTTTCAATTCAGCCATTTTAGCTTTCAATGCAAAAATATGTTATTTGTAAAATTATATTAAAATTCAGACATTTTACTTTAACCTATTGTAAGCAGAGTCTTGGAAGTGGAAAACCTCTGTATCTTTAATTGTACTCATCTATTAATGTTTATTTTGAATTTCAAATTTTATTTATTAATGCAACAAAATTATTTAATTTACTAGTATAAGAGAATGGAATTAGAGGAGTTTATGAAAGTCACAATAAATATAGAAAAATGCAGGTTTTCTTTCAAAAAGTAAGAAAAGATTGGGTTTACTACTTTGTTATGAGTGTTATTATAGTGACCAATTTTATTAAAAATATAATTTTCAACACTGTCAAAAACGTCTTTTTAAGCATTTGTTTTTTAATTAATTTATTTATTTTGAGTACTTTTCTAGGTAAACTGCTAATATTCCCTTGTGTAAATTAACACAGAAGAAATTAATTTGGTGATGGAATTAATAAGTATTTGCAGAGAAGTAGGCTATAATTAGACTTTTAATAACATGAACGAATTCATTTAGTTCTACTACTATCTACTCTTCGTGTCATTATTCTCATGAATGTATGCTTGTAGGGGCACAGGGTTTTGGAATTGACCTGTGTCAGCGTTACAGTCTCCATGGTTGTCCACGTCTGCATTGCAGTGTCGGAGCTTCGCCTGTTACAGCCAGTAAATGGTCCATGGTACACGGTAACCAAGTGCGACATGTTGTAGCATACTTAGTATTCCTTAGTGAGTAAGTGAAATGTTCGCTAGGAATTTTGATTTAATGGCAAATGACAGTAGGCCTACGACTGAATAATAATAGATTGTGCTTCAAGCTGCCAATATTATAATTGCATAATAATGAGATTATTCATTGCAAGAAATTTTTCACATAAAAATAGCCTTCACTCCATTAAAATCTAGATAATCCTGATAATGTGGCCCAAATAAATAGGTATGTGGGTATTCAGAGATAGATAATGCAATACATCGCTTTATTTTAAAGTTACTAACAATGTGTCTAAACTTAATGAAATAACTCTAGATGGAAAGAGAGTAATGATGCAGAAGAAAGAAGATAATATAATTACACATATGCACATAGGTACCTATTTAATGTTCATATGCAAAAAAATGCATTTATTTATAAAGATACGTTCGCATACATGGATGTATGATAAAAAGTTATGAATGAAATTAAAGTAATTACAATGTTGTAACACTTAACTTATATAACTATAAAAATATTGTAAAGGTTTTGAAGGTAAAAAAGTTAAAGAACACTGATTATGAAGTCACTCTGAAATTACTACATTACTTTCAAAATTAAGTGGAACTATGCAGAAACATATCACAATATTCACAATGAAATTCTTTGGATCTATCGTATTGCAATTGTAATTGAAGATGAAATATATTAAATTAATATTGGTTTCACTGTCCACATACAATCACAACTCACCATATTTATTATTTGGTAACATTGTAAAAATATTATACAATTGTGTTGCACCATTTCCAACAGAAAGATGTACAATGTCTATAAAAGTCAACCTGCAAGTAATTTTGCAGTTGGAGGTGAAGAGTTCAAAACACTAAAAACAAAAAAAAATCACAATAAAAAACCTTTTTAGTTTGGTATCTGGGTATTCTCATAAGAATGTTTTTCCATTCCTTAAGTCACAGGATGGCTTAAGGCCCATTCATCAAGCATTTAAATATGCACTGGGAACTTTGTGAATATTAAAGACAGTTGATATCCCCTTCTCCTTCTGAGGTCAAGAACTCTTGGAGTCCTACTCTCATGAACATCATCTGAGCTGAGGCTGGCATGCTAACGTTTTTACTGTCAGTAGTAATGAGATGGATGTCTTACATTTATGCATTCATACATGATATAGACATACATATTGTATATATAAGACGTGGTAGTACAGACACACACATGCAAACACACACCTATCTCATTTTGAGCTAAAAAAATGAAAGTTATATTTTCAAATAATTGGAAGTATTGAATTATTTTTAATATTTTGAATCAGTTATTTTATCTCATACTGACTAATTATGGGACGAGAAGTATATTAAATTATAAAAAGCATGTATTTATCCCACAGAAAACGAAGATTTATGTGCATGCTATGTTGTTTGGGTATGTTGCATTTTGAATAATTTGCAAATGAGTCTATACTTTCAGCTTCCTGACACTTTTATTACCTGAAAGTACCGTTGCCTAAGAGAGCTTTATTGAATTCCGTGATATTTGTTGCTTTCCTAGTTTTTCAGCTTTCTTTAACCAAACTTATGCCACAAGTTGCAGAAACACCTTGCTTAACTGCAAATGGTAGAGGGAAAATCAATGTACAAGAGTAAAGGGTACAGGATTATCATCCAATATTTTTAAGTTTTCTTGTTTTCACTTTTTGAAAGGTAATTTAAAAACTTCAAGTACGAGATGTGTTCAGCACCAAGAACCAGTTTTTGTTGCTCCCATTGCTTTTATTAGGAGCATAATTTGGAATGAATGGACTACTGCAAACACTGGTCAGTGTTGTGTTGAGCAACCCAAGCCTTCTGTTCCTTGCTTTGTAGCTTTTATCATTTGGATCACAATTAATATCTGGAGGCTCATCTTTATACGTCATTTTACAAATTTTACTCTTGTTAAATGTCTACAACCTGCCATTCCTGTAAAATATTTTTCATTCCTAATTATACCTATACATCTCCATATTTCTCCTTAAATATTAATAATTATATATATTTCATAAAAGAAACATTAAAAAAATATTATAAGTGGATTCAGTAAACAGAAACTTACTGATATCTTTCTAAGAAAGCAAAAGAAACTTTCAATAAATTATAGAATTTAAATATGAAAAATAGATTGTGCTTTTGCATAATCTCAAAATGAGAATGCTTTTGAATCTCATTGATAAAATTGCTTTATAATTTTTTTTATGTGCCACTGAAGCAGTGTGCCACTTATTGTGCCACACATGTCCAGCCATTATATGTGATTTCTGCATGTCAAAAAAGCTTCAATACTTTTTAAAAATTGTACCTATGAGACATAATATAAACTTTTGTTGATTTGTTAAGAAGATATGGTTCAGCTGTGTTTAAAATTGAATGCTGAAATGTAGTAAGCAGTGAGTGTTTTTTTAATAATACAAATTAAAATTTGTATAATGAAATTGAATTTGTGTTATGCCGCAATTATTTCTTCCCTAGGGACAGTGGATATGCTCAAATAAATCCTTTGTTTTAATGAAAACAGACCATCATGAGAATTCTGAAGTACCGCTTGCTTCGTCAGTTGAACATGTTTTCTTGAAGATAAAGAATAGTGATTAGTGAAGGAGTGAAAAAGCATTCTCTGTTAAAATAATATACTAAATAAAATGAACAGGTTTTGAATTGGTTTTACTGATACTATTAATGTTAAATATTACAAGTTGAGAACTTCAAAATTGTGTAATAATTTCTTATTTGTAAATCTAGTTCACAATTTATTACATTTGAACATTACAATTAAACTTGAATTATTTTTCCACAGAAACAAAAAACTATATTCTTTATAATTGATATAAATATATAAAGAAACCTTTTGCATGCATCACTTGCACTTGCACTCACAATATTTTTTGTCTTGAAATCTGGAAGAAAGGGTGTTTAGAATAGATGTATGTTTCTTAATCAAAATTTGACATTTAATAGTTTTACAATTCACAACCTGTCATAAACTGAAACATAATAAAACAATAATAAATAAATAAGTTTAATAATTTGAGTAGATTATCTTTTTTCACCTGATTCCCTCAGGACATTTATGGCAAACGAAGACCTACTTCTCTTCGGGATGTTATTCCAGATTTACCTAAACTGGTAGTGGTGGACAGAGAACTGCTAAAGGTTCGCATACAGTTTTATCCTATGTCTGCTATTTAAAACAATTGATAAAAACATGCAGTTTAAACCACTCTTTTACCTTCTGACATTTAATCATTTTCAATCTTTATTATAACTTTTGGTATCTATTCCTGTTGCTCTGGTATTCCTGGTATTTCATTTGATTATCTGACCCAGAGGCTTCAGAAAATGTGCAAGCTTATAATCATTCTTGAGAGTTACGCAGTAGTTTTAATGATGTCAACCTTGTTGGAAAAACCAGTTTGTTTATTTTCATTTTTAATTGGCTCACAAAATAATGTTAATCAGTGTTAAAGACACATTTCAATGACCAAAAGAAATTGGAGACTTCAAAAATGTAATAATATGTAGTATATTACAAATGTTTTTTAACTCAATATTTGTTTCACTACTGAAGCGTAAGTGTTCATTACAGATAGTGAGTTTTATAGTTTACCTTGCATTGTCATAAATTATTTGTATTATATCAATAATCATTTAGACCATTTTGAGGATTAGTTTCTGTTTTGTTACTTAGATATTTGCTCTATAAATTGTGTTGAATATTCATATGATACGCTAATTATTAAGAGATTTTGTCGTTAAAATGAATTGTGCAATAGAAGAAGAGTACCCCCCACTCCCAACTCTTTTTTTCTCCCTTCTTTCTTTCTTGTTTTTAATAGAGCATTGGTTTCTAGGATCTGAACATTGTCAATTCCCAGATTTCCCTTGAATCCATTCTCTATCCCTTTAAGATAATTCGTCATTAATTTTCTGCGTGTCCCCATGATGTGCTTTAATTTATTAATTAAAACAAAGAATCATCAAATATATCTACACACATTGTGAATGTTTTCAAAAGTCTATTTCATAGTTTCCAGATAGTTTAGAAGTAAATTGCAAAAAATTAAGAATAAGAAATTTTAACATTTTTTAATGCAGATATTTTCAATACAGATTGATGTCTCAAATAACAAATCTGCTTTGGTAGTCAAATGGATATTGAGGTTTATTTCAATAAATTTTTATTTGCTTTCAAATTATTATTTGCTTTTAGAAATGTGTTGCAGATTTTCTTATGCCACTGCCATGAGAAGAATACCAATAACACACTCATCTACAAGATTACATAATTAATTCTGTCAGGATAACTAGATTAAATTTGCTAACTCAGCTCCATTGCATGTTCCTGGTACAACTGAATTATCTTTGTGTTGCTCATCTACAACCAACCAGTCATCAACTGGTTCATAGTAGCTGTTGTATAAAACGTACATAACTTTATTCAGTGTGAGAGATATATAATATGTAGACTTATTACATTCTATAAGTATTGTTTGCATCAATATTTTGGATAAACCATTACTTCCCAAAATGACATGTATAATTTCTAAATACTATGCTTCACATTTAGCCATCTTTCACTCTTAACCAGTATTTTGATTTCATTGAATATTTTTGTATTGTTAACATTTATAGTTCTATTCTACATGCATGTTGTGCTATAACCATTAAATCATTCCGGTTTCAATAGAGCCACAGGTATCCATGTTTGGCTCATGCAACATGGTGTTTTAAGTGGTTTCGCCTCTGTGTTTTAGTGTAGTGTTCGGACTGACAAACTCCCACCGCGACGCCTATCCCTTGCTGAGTTGATTCCAGACTGGCCAGTGCTCCACCACTTTCAGAAGATGGAGGTTGGACTGTCTTACCCTAGATTTATGTTTACATTTTCTCTTTCTGACAACTGGGACCTTCCTCTTATTCTTCAAGAAGTCTGGAATCTAAAACTTACATATACATGTTTTATCTTCTGTTTCTTTATCTTTCTAGTTCATCTTATGTACTTCTGAGTGGCCTTTTTGTTCTTGTCATTGTCTTGTAATTGTATCTTTTCCTCCTTTACATGTTATATACTGTTATTGTTATGTTATTAACCATATCTAATTTAAGCAAACTTGGGCTCAGTTTATTTTTCTTCTTGTATCTGTTGACTTTTCCTTTTTCATGGCTTTCTGCTATAATCACTTTGAAAACTAGGTGAACTAAATAAAACTCAATTAACAAAATAAAAAAAAATTTTTATTTCTAAAAATTCTATAATTCTAAAAATTCTCTAAACTTAGATGGTCTAGTTATTATCTATAGAAAACAGAAAGTATTGAAAATAAAACAACAATTCTCTAATCACCTAAGGCCTGCCTCAGTGGCAGGAATTGAGGCTATATTGAAGTTCATGGAGCCAAAGGTTGTGGGTTCAAGGAGTCCTGCTTAAGAGTAGGTGTTTTAATTAAATGATTGTGGTGTGGTTGGCTTTCCATACCACTATGTATCCCATCTGAAACATCATCTCGTTCATTGATCATTCACCCCTCATGATTCCCCTACTATTGTTGCAATGAAAGGTAAACCATCACTGTGATCATCTACCAAGAAATGGGAGAGCTTTAAAGCATAAACACCTTCTATTGCTACACTTGGCAGTTGGGTATGGCACAAATTAAAAACAACATTTGAAGATATTGAAAAAATTATGGTCTTTAAATTTTTACCCTTTGCTCTCTCTGGATTTGATTTATGTTTAAGAGGAATACCTTTTCCTTTTGAAAATTTGAATTCCAAGTAAATCAGTCGTTTCATTTTTAATATCTTCATTTGTAGGTCTTGTTCATCAGGATGTTTTAAAAATCCCTTGTAATTAATTATTGTGGACTTAAGAAACACATCTGGTACAAAGTAGACCTTCTGATATCTTTGATGTTCACTGTAGTGTGCTACAATACATTCAAATGGATTTTACCCTACACAAAACAAATTAACAATTGAAAATATTTTTCTAAATACAATAACATCTCTAAGTTATTTCCCATAGTACGTATAAAATTAATGCCAACACAACAATTTTTAAACACAATATTAACCATATATTTTTTAATGGTTCTTTAATAATCTTTAAGTACCAAAAATTTGTTGTATGTATCTATTCACTGCAGCAACAAATTTGTTTAAAATATCAAGTGAATTTCTTTGTAATATTTACTGAAGCCATGATATGTAAAATATGATCACATATCTTAAAAATAAATACATTTACTTCTTAAAAATAAAATAATTTGACAAAGAAATTTTGCAAGCATAAGAGAAGAAACATGCAGAAGTTTTGTTAAACAAATATTTTCAAATAAAAACTGTGCTGTAACTGTTTAAAATATGGAAAAATGTATTAAAATTAAAACTGAGGTTTCTTAACTACATTTACACAAATTTAAAAGGAGATTTAACATAAATGAAATAATCACAGGTAAACCTTTCAATTCTTACTTATTTCTCTTATCATTTTTTCTCTTTTTTCTCTTTCCAGTATCAATGTTTAGTTGTAGAGGAATTCAGTAATATTATTTGATTTACTTTGTTACTGTTAACATGTACCAATTAACTCATAAAACTCTTCATTGAGCATTTACAATTCACTATTCTATGTAGATTATATATTGGGAAGAATGTTCAATGAGGAGTTATATGAAGAAGATGTTTGAAAAATGTGTCTTCCTAAAGTTTTGTAGCTGATAGTTTAAATTTCACATTATGAAATTCATTAAAGTTAATCAAAATACCATTCAATACAAAATAAATTCATTATTTACATTTCATCTTTTGTATTAATTTGATGAATTAAAAATGCATTATGAAGTTCCAAATATTGCCAGAATTATAAGTATTTACAGTAAATTTCCTTTGTTAGTTATTGAAGACACTATTATTCTTGAGGGGAAATGGGAAAGATTTCAAAATATATTATCATGCTTTATTTTGATTTGAACACAGGATTTGAAGCAGAGTACTTATTGGTTTAAATAAGATTTATCAATAGTCTTGTATGTATTCTTGAAATTATGACATTCTCTTTATTAAAAAACAATTTTACCTTGTCTTTCTGTCTTTCTTCCCTTGTCTTGATCAATCCATTTGCAGGAGTTCACAGCAGAACACTTGATTTTCACTCTTTTCTTCACTGTCTATCCTTATTTTTAAAATTCCATACATTTATTTGTATCATATTTCAGAACTAAACTACTATAATGAATGTTCTTCTTGTTCTTTTCTCTATTACTTTCTTTTCAGGCCACATTTCAGACTACTATAATCCAGAGGGTGCAGAGAAGCTGTGCATCAAATATACATCTGTCAACTTAGTTTTATTTTGTACTTTCCATAATTACTGTCTTATTATTGTTTAGAAACAAGAATCATTCTTGAAACCTTTAGTGGACCAATTAGCCAAAGAAGGCAAAGACAAAAAGGTGGTTTTTGAAGCAGTATTTTCCAAACCAAATGCAAAGCCTAAATGGCTCTTTAAAAAAGACGTAAGTGAACCCATGCAATATTTAGTTACCCCAAAATATTTACTGTGAGCTTTCAGTAAAGTAGGTTAAGTATTAAGACCATGAAAAATACAACTTTAGTTACTGTGTTCTTTCATTTGTGTAGTAGGTTTTGTTCATTTGGGGCGAGGTCTTTTTCATTTTATTGTTCATAAAAAGAAAGATATTAATTTGTTACAACTTAGAATAATTAAATGTTTATTGTTTATTTTTAATCACTAATTGCCCAACAAAAGACCATGGCAGAATAAATATTTTTGATGCTTATTGAACAATATATGCAATGTAAAATATTTTAATTCAATTTTACCCTTTGTAGGAATTATTTCCTGGGGCTAAGTACAAGTTTAAAAATGAAAATGATGTTTATCAACTTATCATCAGTAATCCTAAAGTAGAAGACACAGGCAAATACACCATTGAAATTGGTGGTGTTTCTTCAACAGCTTTTCTAAATGTGGATGGTATGCACTCTTTTATTAAAGGGATCAATGACTATGTATGAGATAGATTTTCTGGAATTTAAGAAGAGCTCATGTTACTACTTGCAATGTGCATTTTACAGAAGCAGATCCAACTTATACATTCCTTAAACCATTGAGCAAGAAGATAGAGGGCTTTACTAAACATGAAGTACAAATGGAGTGTACTGTTAGCAACAGCATGGCTGTTGTTCATTGGTACCGAGGTGATAAGAAGATTGAAGTAAGTGGCCAATTACATTATCATTGCTATGTACATTTTTATATTTTCTGTTAATAAAAGAATGACAATTTTTTAAATCAAGTTCTTAAACTCTGCAAATTCCTGGGAAAATAAAAAATTCATCATAAAATAGAAGAAAAAAGATCTTCCTTTTTTTTCTGTATTGTTTTTGATTTAATAATTATTACATAAATATATAATCCATAAAAACATTTGTATTCACACTGTGTTTGGTGAGTGCAAAGTGATAAGGTTATTAAATTTGTTTCCTGCCCTTGTTTATGGGTTTTGTATATTAACTACTTTCCAATTTTCGTAAATATTTACTTACTATTATGATTTTAGGAAGGAGATAAATATGAAACATCCAAAGATCTTGCAGGGAGTTTGTAGGTTGACAATTAAATATTGTGAAATTGAAGATGGTGGAGAATATTCTGCAAGAATTTTTAAACAAGAGGATAAAACTACTACAAAAGTGGTAATAGTTGGTAAGTCACTATGTTTCTCATAACAGAAATTCATAAATAGCATAAATAGTACTGCCAAAAACAGTCAGTTTTGGAAAGTGGTTTAACAGTGTGACATTACAAATTATTTAAATCTTTCAGTCACAGTTTAAAATAATTTTTTATTCAGAATTAGTTAATAGGACAAGTATCTAATTTCAAGTAATCATTAATTTTTACAATTCTGGAAAAAATAGTAGTATTGTTCAACCTAGTCATCATTTAACATTTCTTTGCAGCTGTAAAAAAACCTTATTTATCCAATACTTCCTTGCAATTTCATTTGTTTGTAATAAAAAAATAATAATAGTATTAGTTATTAAAATAATATTTTTTTATTCTTTTTAGAATATCCCTACAAATTTGTGAAAGTATTGAAGAGTCAACAAATAACAGAAAAAGACACAATCACACTTCTTTGTGAATTAGATGATGCAGGAGGTGAAGTTACTTGGTTGAAAAATGGTGAAGAAATTAAGCCTGATAAGAGGTAATGTGCTAAAGAAATTTTCTATACTTCGTTTTCTCTTTCTTGGTGCACAGGAGTGTATCAATAAAAACGGAATATCTCACAGTATTTCGCATCACTCTCGGTTGTTCTACTAGGAGTTGCACGATCGTGACTGTATCAAGCAGTGCTGGCGATCATGCGACTCCTGGAGCACAACGGAGAACGATGCAAAATACCGTGAGATATTCCATTTTATTGACACCTCCCCCCCCCCCCGTGCACCAAGAAAGAAAAACCAAAGTATAGTTACTTATGTTTATGCAAAAAAAAGAAGAAGAAGAAGAAGAAAGAAAGAAAGAAAGAAAGAAAGAACTCGTTACAGAATGAAGTTACATATTATTGGCTCAAAGAGAAATATTCAAAGAAAATCCTTCTTTTGTTCTTTATCTTGCTTAGAAAATTTTTTCCTCTTTTGTTTTATTTTTTTCTTCTTTTTATTCCTTTCCCTTTAATTTAGGTAGTCTTTGAATCATGGGGATGATGCCTGTCTTAGCATTAATTTTTCAAGTCATCATTGGAATTACTTATAAAGAGGGTTTATGCTATTGCCAAATTCAAACTATGGTTGTTGGTCCTAGAAATGCATTACACATACCAACATGCACATTAATTTATGCTCAAGTTGGAATTTGGAACCACAACCCTTTGAGACTAGGTAGTGAAGATGCTCCCACCTTCATTGACCTATGAAAAAATTAGTTTTTTTCTTCTTCTTTTTGTTTGTTAGTTTTGTCTTCTTTTTCTTTTCTTTTATCTATTCTTAATTATTTTTATATTGTTAAGAATCTAATCATAAAAATTATTTTGTGTAGTCAGACGAATTATACACAAATTTGCTATCATGTAAACATATGCTTTGAATACATTTTTACAGTCACTACCATTTCAGAGTAGCTTGTTATTACTCTGATTATTTTTCTTAAGTAGAGCACAAAGTTGTTGTCTATTAATTGTAGAAAAGTGTGTAATTTCTTTTTCAGATATTATACATTTCGGTACATCAATACACATGTAGACATTCTGCCTGAAGCATCAATTATTATTAGATCAAGCTAATATTAATGTTAACATAATGCATTTAATTCAGCCATATGTGTTAAATATTTATGTTTATAATTGGAGATCAGTGGGGTGCATTATGATGCAATTCAAAATTGAAGATAAATAATTTTTTTTTAATGAATTAAGATGCGTGGTGTAATCTTAAATGTAATTGAATTATTTTAATTTTCATGTGATGAATAATTTTCCTTATGGATATTTACAATGTTCTTTAGTTTGTTGGAAGTGCATTTCAGATAATATTTAATTCCCCCAAAGAACATGCTCTTCATACCTATGTGTTTTGTCACCTACCTTTCTAATATTCCTCTTGTTACTTCTTAGGGTCCAAGTTATAAAAGAAGGTAGAAAGAGAAAACTTATTATTAAAGATTCAAAAGTCACTGACGGTGGCATGTTTTCATGCGTCAGCAATGCTGACAAGACTGAAGCAGAAATTATAGTACAATGTGAGTAATTGAGTTTTGTTATATATGTTTTCATTTACAAGAGAATAGCAATGCTTTGTTGTAGTTAATTTATTAATATTTGATTTTCACCACACAATCTCACCTTAACATGTAGTCAAATACATCAAAAATATGCTTTACACAGTAAATGTTCCCCTTAATGTGAGGTGATGTAACAGTGGTATTTAATACATTAAATGATTTTTAATTATTTATTAATATTATATTAATTAAATACTTTCTGTTTTTAATTAACATTTCAGACCAAAATCGTTTCAACAAGAAGTTGAAAGATACTACAGTTATTGAACGAGAGAAGCTGGTCTTGGATATTGAATTGCAAGATCAAACGGCTCCAGCAGAGTGGTTTTTTAATGGGGAGCCAATTCAGGAGTCTGAGAGGTAAAACTCATATTTTGTAGTTCCTTTTCAGATACAAGGTTATTAGCATATATTATATATCCTTATAGTGATTTAAATTGTACTGCTTCTATCTCATCAGTGAATGTATTATTCTGTTATAGAATTCAGATAAAGAACCTTGGTGGTGGCAAACACCAACTTATTTTTAACAAAGCTGAAATTTCTGATGAGGGTGAAATTCGATGTGATTCTGGTAAACTCTCCTCTTCCTGTAAAGTCACTGTTAAGAAAGGTGAAGAGAGGCCAGTCATTGATTTTGGTGATACAGTGGAAGGACCATGCAGTAAGCCAATTATATTTGAAGTTCCATTTAAAGGTAAGGATGATGATATCAGAAATATATGTCCAATACTGAATAGGAATAACCTGTCTGTGTATTTATGTTAGAAATTTCTGTTAATATTCTTTAGTTATCCTTGATTTATGCAAAACAACAGCATGAAATGAATTATTTATTAACAGACTTCAGATTTTTGGCTTTAAAATCATAGATTTTAGGCACCTAGCATAGGCTCTTAAAGACATAATTTTCAAGTTCTCTTTTGATGAATTATTTTGGGAGTTTTAGTGCACACATGCCTGCACACAATGGCATTTGCAGAGACAGCATCACTGTGCACATGTATGCATTTGTGAAAATTCCTGAAATTGTTCATTAAAAGAAAGTGTGTAAATTAGGTTAAAGGTGAAAAGACTGTATACGTTCTTAAATATGCAGTATAAAGTGTCATGAAATAACTTTTTCTCATAAATTTATTTTACTGACTCTTATTTATTAAGCACATGAGCATGAACTATTAAAGGCAAAACAGAAATGTAAATTTGAGAATGTCTGTTCCTTTTTTTTCTCGTAATCCTTTCATAGACAGAAAATTTTTTTGTACCCTTGTATTCGGTGCATATTTTAATGTTGGAATAACAGACAGTTCATTATTTGTATTCTAATGCAAAGCGTCGCCAGGATTATCAAGAATTTTTATTTAAATACAAATTTCAGCTTCAGTTCTGTGTTTCTGCTCAGAAGTGCTTTGAATTTTATTTTCCACAATTTCAAGTACACCAGACTGGCAGCCATTTTGGGCTATTGTAGAACAAGTAAGCATTTTTAAGCTGTAATGGTTAAATAAGCATTTATATTTGTTCTTTGATATCATCAAGTCATGAAATGTGTTCATAATTAAGAATCTATATCAAAAAAGAAAAATTGCCATTTGGCTAAAAATTTGGTGTCTACTTATTAGAGAATGTGGAAGACAAAATAAGTTAGATTTCAATTTTTCTATTAAACAAATGAATGTACTTTACGAAAGTTTTTCATTTGCTTTATGCATCATTTCATCATGCATCATGCATCATGCATGCAATGCTTCATTTTGCAAGCATTTATATGAATTTCATGTTTTAAAATTTTCATCTATTTATCTTTTTAGTGGAAGGAAATAAACAGTCCCAGATTGAAGCTAAACTGATAAAGGATGGAAAAGCCTTGCCATTGAAAGAAGTTGAAATTGTTGTTCAAGAAGACAAAGCTGTATATAAATTTAAGAAGCCAGCTCGTAATTTGTCAGGAGCATATCAAATTAAAATTTCAAATTCTCAAGGAGAAGATGTTAAAAATATTCAAATTAACATGCAAGGTAGGTATCATATAATTTTTCCAGGAAGTTTCTATTATTTTTCTGATATATTTTGCTAATTTGATATTTGTATAATTCCAAAGTCATGATTATCAAAATATAAAATGATCATTTAGATCTTGAAATATGTCCTTTTCTTGGTGTATTTAGTTATTTCTTATATTTTCTCAACAAAATGTTGATTTAAAGGGTGTGTGCCATGGATGTCTTCTATTCCCCCACAGAATAATTTTACTGAAAGAAATCATCTCCATTTAACTGATACTAAAGAAACTATTTAATTTTAAAGAACAGTTACTGGCCAATAAAGAAACAATATTTTTCTCTAGATAGGTTTTATGCAATGTTACAAATATATTCCAAATTACAGAAATATTGTTTTTTAACTAACTTTTTAACTGAAAGGAGTCTGCTGTTCCATGGAAATTAAAAGTGTCCATCTCCTTCTGCTCTTACGATACTATTTCCTCCACATGTACACTCTGTTAGGAATAACACATTTCAGAATTATAACAAATTGCAATTAATGTAGAACTTTTATCTTTCCAGATGTACCATCTCCTCCATTGGATATCAATGTGACTGATATATTTCAAAACTCCTGTGTGGTGCACTGGAAACCATCTAAGGATGACGGTGGTACTCCGATTGCTCACTACGTAGTGGAACGTTTAGATCTCAGTGTCAAGGGCAAGTATTATCTTTTAACATCTTAAAGTGAAGTGAATATTTGTATTCTTTGTTGCAAATATAATGATATACACTAGTTGTAGAGGTTTGTGTACCTAGTCGAAACCTCAATGCAAAATAACAGGTGCAATATTAATGCAGTATGTACCTCTTCTCCAAACAAATAAATATTTATGTGTATTCATATGCATATTAATTTTCAGGAGGATGGGATAGTGTAGCTGAAGTTCCTGTAGACAAACCAACTATTTTCAAATGTGAAGATCTTGTTCACAAGAAGGAGTATAAATTTCGAATTCGAGCAGTTAACAAGCTTGGTTCTTCTGAACCAGTACTCTTCAATAAGCCAGTATTAGCAAAGGATCCATGGGGTATGTATGAATGCAGCTCTAGAATTTTATCAAAGGAGGTCTTAAAAAAATATAGAAACATTTTTATTATATTTTAAATTGTTTATTACATGTTTGTTAACGCTAACTTGATTAGTATTTTTTAAGAAAAATTTTATAATCCAAACCAAATTAGTATTTTCCAAGTAGGAAATTGAGAATAAGTTACCTATATTATTTTTCTAAAACCAGTTACATGCTCTCAGATTTGCTCATATAATTTAAGAAACAATAAGAAGAGATTTTATTTTGTAGATGAGCCGAGTAAACCCAATAATGTTGAAGTCACTGATTGGGATAAGGACCATGCTGATCTGAAATGGACCAAACCTGATAGTGATGGTGGAGCACCAATCACTGGTTATGTTATTGAATTCAAGGTGAATTTCAAAGTTTGAAAGTATGTGTGAAAAGTTGACTGCAATGTTATCTTATGTGCATTGACAAATTGTATTATTCTGATTAATAGGAGAAGTTTGGAAAGGATTGGCAAACTGGTAAAGTATTAGAAGGAGATATAACTGCAGCAACTATAGAAGGACTGAAGGAGGGAACACAGTATGAATTCCGCATTCGAGCTGTCAATAAAGCAGGTCCTGGCGAACCAAGTGATGCTACCAAACCAATCATAGCAAAGGCAAGATTTGGTAAGTGGGAAACTGGATTTTTATACTATTATGTTGATAGTGGCATTACTACTATTAATATTATAGTATGGCAGCCTTCACCTTCGTTTTATTGCTAAACCCCATTAAATCATTTACAGCTTCATTTTCATTTCCTGGGTTTCCCACCAGTTCTCTTCCAACACCTATTGCATGGCTTTCTTTGGTATAGATGTATAATATTTCCTACCCTTTGCAATCTCCTCAACGTATTTTCCATGACAATACCCAGATCAGGGCCTTTTGACCTCCCATTAAAACTACTGACAAAACTCTACAGGCAGTAGTGTCACCCAGTACATTTTTGTCTTAAGTTTACTAACATGGCGCGATAAAAATTGACAGAATTATGTGAAATATGAAATATGTGGAAATCGAGCATTTACATTGATTTGCTGGAAAAACCTGTGGCTTTAAGCAACAAGAGCATCAGCACTGTCTTTTCCAAGAAGTGTAAGCCCCCAAGCTCACACATATCCCATGAGTAATTTCAATAACAATGACAGCAGTCTGTCTTTTAGTTCCTGCATGAAGGTGCTAGGGTAGAGCACACCATTGTAAGTGTCGCCACCAGTTTATAAGGGAGTTGAAAGGTCCTGATCCAGATTTTCATTTTTTCATAGTTTTCTACATTGCCATTCTCCTATTATTTTCCTCTCAAATACATTAAATATTTTTTTGGTACTGGCTTTCATGGCTCACATCTTTATCCTATAATCTTCTGCAGGAAATAAATTGCCATATTAGCATTTGATATTCTGGCTTTTAGATCTTTCCCCTGATTTCCAGGTTATAATTGACCTCAAATAAGAGAAGCTTTTCACAATCTGTACTTTCCCAGAGAAAAATGTACTTTTTATCTCCATAATTGTCATCTTTCCTTTGTTATTATCAGACCCACTTTTTTAAAGTTTCTTTTTTTTTTTTTTTTTTGAGCTTAGCGAATCTCCCTTTCTATTGATTTTCATAATTTTCTGATAACATACTACTTTATTAATATAAAAAGAGTACATGCAAGTCCAACTCCTGGCCTCAGGCCTCTGTTGATGTTAAGTGGACCTGTGAATTTATTCTGTATCTTTACAACGTATTGTTCATAGTACCTTCAAGTAGCTTTACCGATTTCTTGACATTCCCAAACTTTGAGTGATTTTTAATATCTTCCATTGCATATTATTGTAAGCTTCTTTGAAATTATGAATAGATGATGAACTCATTGTTGTATTCCCAAAGTTTTTAACACAGGGGTTTAATGGTCTAATTAAAAACGATATTCATAGCGAAATACATTTTATTAAGAAAAAATAATTATTGACTCATTGTCCCACTACATTATTGTTCACAGTTAAGCCATATTATTGGTGATGATTTGAAAAAATATTGTGGTCAAGAAAGGACAAGTTATCAAATTTGATAGTAAATATGGTGGTGAGCCAGAACCAGAGTACGTGGGAACTGGAAGGCAAAGAACTTAAGGAAGACAAAGAAGAAAGGTATTCTAGATCTTTTTTAAAAATTTTAGTGTCTGATCAATTTTGTACTATTTTCCAAAATTTTTAGTTATATTTGAAATTAATATTTCTAATTTAATTATCAAATGTTTTTTTAAGTTAAAATTTTCAAGGCATATAAAATTGGTATCTATTAGATATCTCCATTCAATATCAGAGATACCATGTAATAGAAATCTATCTAGCTATTTTGTTTGTTGCAGTTTGTCACTCAAAAGATTATCTATATTTTATTGGTACATAATAAGTATAATTCTTCCTTCTTTTAAAAATTGTGAACTTGTATTTACTTATACTTGTGTACGTATTTCTCAGGACCACAATTGACAAATATGAAAAGAATACTGTTCTGACAGTTCGAAGAGTGACTCGTGCAGATTCTGGCAAAATAAATTGATCCTGACAAACAGTTCAGGTGTTTGTGAGGGTGTTGCAGATGTTGTTGTGTTAGGTAAGTTACACTTTGTTTAATTCACTTTTAATGTAAATTAAAATCTTAATTATCTTGTGTACATTCCTTACATTGCTTTGGGATTTTTTTTCTATTACAGACAAACCAACAAGGCCAAATGCACTCAAAGTAGATGAAGTGAGAAGCCAATCTGTGAAGGTTTAAATGCAAAAGCCTGAAGACAATGGAGGTAGTGATATTACTGGATATGTTCTGGAAAAGAGGATCTTGACACTGACGTTGGATTCCAGCAGGAGAGGTAACTAAAATTTCCTTAAACAGTGTCAATGCTGAACAAAGATATTTATTGTGATCATGCTCCAAAAGTAAATGAAATACAAAAAGCCATGTCAGTGACACACAAGTGTGTGGTGCTGAAATCATAGAGCTTAATCATTTTCTTTTCTTTTAAACACGAGAAATTTTTTTTTCCCGTGATTATTCTCATCCAACTTAATTTTGTTTCAATAGGTGGGACCAGATAAAGACTCTTTTTACATTTGATGGATTGACTCCCAAGAAAAAGTACAAATTCCGAGTAAAAGCTGTTATAAAGAAGGGGAATCAGAACCTTTGGAAACAGAGAAGCTATCCTCGCAAGAAATCCTTTATGGTAATACTAATTCTAAGTGACAAAGAATTTTATATACATTGATATAAAATTTTTGTTTAAACTAGCAAATAAAGAATAGACGGTATATTAAAAATGTTTGTGATTTTGTAGATGAACCTGGCCGTCCTGGTAAACCAGAAATCTTTGATTATGACAATAAGAGTGTTAGTCTTAGATGGGCCAAACCGAAACAGATGGTGGACGTCCAATTACCCATTATACAATTGAAATGAAAGATAAATTTTCTGTAGAATGGGTTGAAGTGTATAAAACACCTGATAATAATCCAGAAGGAAAAGTAGAAGACTTAAAAGAAAAAATCTGGTTTATCAATTTTAGAGTACGTGCTCATAACAAAGCAGGCTTGGTGAAGCAAGTGAACCAACAGATTAATCATATCTGCAACACAAACACAGTAAGAAACTTATTTTGAAAATATGATATAATTAATTTTAGAAATTGAATATAACTTTTTATTTACTTACTACTCCTTATTTGTACTCAGTGAAACCCAGAATTGATCGCGCTACATTTAAGAGTGTGACAATCAAAGCTGGGCGTACTCATAAGTGGTCAGTAGACATCAGCGGAGAACCACCACCAGCAGTATCATGGGTGTGGCGAGAACAACATTGCTCTTGTAACTACAGAGAGAATAAAGATCGATAATATAGACTACCATACAGATTTCCAAATCATCAATGCCACAAGAAGAGATACCGGCAAATACACTCTGATTGCAGAAAATGCATCAGGAAAAGATACAGAAAACAGTTGAATTAACAGTATTAGGTAAATGCCTTCACCTACTATATTTTTTAAGGAAATAATATATTTGATTGAATTATGCAATAGTTTGAATAAACATATTTTTTTCCAACAGGAAAACCAAGTATGCCAAAGGGTCCTTTGCAAGTGACTGATGTCACAAAAACAAGTGCCAAGGTTAAATGGGAAAAACCAGAAGATGATGGAGGTACTCCAATTCGTGAATATGAAGTAGAGAAAATGGATTTGGCCACAGGAAAATGGGTGCGTGTTGGACGTGTTCCTGGAGACCGAGCAAATCCTGAAATGGAAATTACTGGTCTTGAACCTGGAGCAGAGTACAAGTTCCGAGTAACAGCTGTTAATGATGAAGGTGATTCAGAACCACTGGTGGCTGAAAATCAATTGTTGCCAAGAATCCTTTTGGTAAGTAAATTATTTTGTTAAATAAAATATTTTGTTAAAACAAAGTGTTTCTAGGCAGAAAAGTTTTTTGCATATTAGAGTAAAGACGAGTTTTTTCAAACATGTTGTATTTTTCTCAGAACATAGGCGACTTTATTGGAAATAAATATAAATAAAACAGATGTGCAAAATAATATTCTCAGAAAGCTGAATGAGGTGATTTTTACATTTATTGGTGTGCTGAAACAAAAAATTGCTACCACTTTCTTCTAACACTTACAATTTTTTGCAATCACAGAGTGTCTGTTATTGAAATTGGCAATAGTTGGAGACATCTATTGTGATGTCTTCAAGGAAAACAACACCATCTAGCTGGAAGAATACCATTGTTAACCAATTCTCAGTAAAGGAGACCTGAAGAAATGATCCTACTACAGAGGAATAAGTTTACGTAATAAAGTATATGAAATATTTTCCAAAATCATTACTCAAAGACTTCAGAAAATAGGGGACAAAATTCTCCCTGAAGAGCAATCAGACATTAGGAAGGGCAGATTGTGTACAGACAACATATTCACAATGAAATAAATTGTAGCAAAGTTTAGAAAATACAACTTGCATCTCCTATTTGAGGATTATGTCAAAGCTTTTGACAATATTAAAAATAACAAACTTTGGAATATCATGGAATCTAGAGGTATCCCTCAGCATTTAATAAGAGTTATAAGATATATGTACAAAAGTTCTAAAATATCTTACAAAACAAAGAAAGGGAAAATCTTCACTGCAACAATAAACTCAAGTATTAAACAAAGCTGCCGCATGTCACCTGATTTATTTCATTTATATCTTGACAAAGCTGTCCGACTGTGGAAACAATGGCTAAATAATTTTAATATATCAGAAGACGGGTGAATATACGTTCTTAAAGAGCCTAATGTATTCAGATGAACAGGTGATCCTTGCAAATGATGAAAATGTGATGCAAAGATGGCTATTTCAACTACAAAATTACTTAAGAGTTTAATCTGACAATTTCTAAAGGGAAACAAAGGTAATGTCTTTTGCAGGATAGTGGCCTATAAGATACAAGATTGTAATATGTGAAAAAATTGTAGAGCAAGTTTCTTCATTTAACTTTCTGCGCTGCCAAGTATACCACAGAAAACTCGAAGTTGATAGAAAAATTGCAAGATTCAACCTAATGTGTGGAACTATAAAAAAGACTTTAAAGAATAAAACCAGAAAAGGCACACTGATCAAATTTTATAAAACCATGGCAATACCAGCAGGGTTGTATGAGAGGGAAACATGGACTATAACCGCAAAAGACAGAAGTAGAATACTAGCTGCCGAAATGCATTTTCTCGGAGGAATTGCCAGAGTTTCCAAATTAGATCACATAACACATTATGTGATCAGAGATAGTCTGCAGGTTTGCTGCATTCTTGAAAAAATAGGTGAATAGAGAAATAAATGGCTAAGCCACATATTGAGAATGGATGAAGGCAGAATGCCAAAAAGCATAACTCAATTCAGACCTCAAGAGAGAAGAAGTATGGGGCATCCAGTCAAAAGATGTCAGCAATAGGAGCTGCAACAAACCTCTGGGCCTAAAGCTTGAAGAAGAAGAAATATTTATTTATTTGCATTTATAATTTTTTTCTTTATAGTGTACTGTTTACCTTTCCATATGCAACTTAGAAATAATTATGAAAGGAAGTCATGATAATTTGAATACAATAATTTCACTCTCACAAGAATGTGGAACTTTGTGTTATGGTTGTATTATAAAAAGGTGATTTGCCTCTCTGGTTATAATTTTTGTCCTTTTTCTAAACTATACAAAGGATTAAATGGTGACCATGAGAACAGACCAAATATTGGAATCCAATTTGTTATAATCTTTCTTTATCCATTGTATTCTGAGTCCAGGGAATTCTGGTATTTTATATTAATGTTCATTTTTTTGTCTCATCAATGAACTGGAGAATTAATTTAATGTTAGGTTAATTCGTTGTTTTTTGTTTTATTTTCCTTACTGAATATAATGAATAATTATTGCTTTGTTGCTTTTAGATGAACCCACTAAGCCAGGAACTCCTGAAATAACTGATTATGACAATGAAAGTGTTGACTTGAAGTGGACCAAACCAGAAAGTGATGGAGGTGCTCCTATTGAGAAATACATTATTGAAAAGAAAGATAGGCAAGTATTTTCTAAGATACTTCTCTATTCAGAGGGGTCACATTCTTGTATTGTTCAACAATACTGAATTAATACTCTTTCTTGTTACTTAACTGTAAGATGTTCGGAGTGTACAGAATGTTGCAGAAGGTTGAGAATTACATTATAACATTTTCTAAGTAGTTGAATTATTATTTTCAAACTCAAATACAATTGATATCTATGCAGTAGATTTTTGGTGTTAGTTTACAGTTGAATAATGAGCTATTGATTACTATTTATTACTCTTTAAATTAACAGAGAAGTCTAAATACATTTATTATGGTGTAATATACAAATATTTTCATAGAGATAATATCTACAAATATAATGTTTTTCTTGAATGTTCTATTAAGGTTTAAACCTGATTGGGAAAGAGCAATTGAAGTTCCTGGAAATGTTCTTGAAGCTAAAGTACCTGAATTGAAAGAGAGGGCAGAATATCAGTTCCGCGTAATTGCTGTAAACAAAGCTGGACCATCACCTGCATCTGATCCCACTAAATCACATCTTGTTAAACACAAAGCATGTATGTATATGATTTATTACACTTGTTTTGAGTTAACTGCTTTTTTCATTCTTTGAGAATGTAAAAGGTGCATCTACAAATGATTATAATTATTTGAAATGTTCAAAATTATAATTTTCTTTCACTACAGTGGCTGTATGTCTGTGATTAAAACTAATTATATAATTTCAAGGTATCCTTAGTTTAGTTAAGTGTCAGAAATCATCAGATAATTATTACATTCATGTTATGAAAGTATTCATGACAATTTAAATATATGTAGCACTGATTAACATTGGATTTGACTTGTAACATATCTTTTCTTTTTTTATTTTTATTTATTTATTTTTTTTTTTTGATTGTAAATCATTGCAGAAATTTAATTCATTCTTTTTACAGTGAAACCACGTATTGATCGTACGAATCTTAAACCTATTGTCATTCGGGCTGGAAAGAGTGTCAAATATGATGTGAATGTCCGAGGAGAGCCTCCACCAGAGATTACTTGGCAGTTACAGGATAAGGAGGTATAGTACTAACTTAATGATAAATTATAGAGATCTCATCTAATCACAGTGTTTTCTAGCATGTCATTTCTTAATGATGTGAAATGTATTTTGAATATATCACTGTAAAAATATTTCTGCAAAGATGACATATTTATCTTGTGCAATGAGAATTAGATTTACTTGATAATTAATGAAACAGAGTCAAGATTCTACATTTCCTTAAGCTTTTAAAATTTCCACATTTAATTAAGTGCATTTAAAAGAAATTTATCAATGGGTAATTTCATATCACCACTGTTTCAGTAAAATTTTTGATCATATCATCTCAGCTTGTCCAATTCTAGCAAAGACCAAATACTTGAAAAGACATGACAGGGTGTGTAGTTACCTCCACTGGCAGATCTGTACCATTCTTGAAGTTGTAAACAGATGCCCCTAGTGGTACGAACATTCACCAAAACTGTTGACATCTATTGGACTGTGTACAATATTGTACAACCAACAAATTTAAAGTGATTGCATTATCACGGCAAACAAACCGGATATGGTTATCCAGAATTTGGAGAAAAAATTGTGTATAGTTGTAAACGTTGCTGTGTCATGCGATCAAAATGTCATAGCCAAGGAGGCAGAGAAACATCTTAAATAGAATAGTTTGGAAAACGAGATCAGCCAAATGTGAGGCAAAAAAGCACAGGTCGTCCCGATAGTTATCGGAGCTCTGGGGCTTATTCCACAAAATTTGTGTAAGAACTTGGTTAAACTCCCAGGTAATTCTAAAGACTAGGAATTGCAAGAAATTGCTTTATTTAAAACAGCCACATTTTGCGCAAAGTTTGGTAGAAGCACCAATAGTCCCTAGATCTACTCCTTAGGAAGTCAGTTGAAACCCGGAGTAGACTTTATAATCAACCGACTCATAACATCTCTAGTCATGAATTAGAGGAATAATAATAACTTCTTGTCAATTTATTTCAATTTACAGTAAAACCCCTTTATAAGAGACACCTGGGGGAATGGAATTTTGTCTCTTATATGCGGGAACTCTTGTAAGTGGGAAATGTGTTTTTGACGTGTTTAATGAGATGTTACCATATTTTTAGTGGATTAGTATGATTTGTACACTTATTTTAAACTTGAGGAAACCTAAATTAGTTGATTTCAGAGCCCATTTAACCAGATCTATTGAGTCAACTTTATGACATTTAAAGCACATGTGCTCATAAATGGATTATGTGAACAAATCACCTCTAATGTAAATATTGGCACGAGAGTTATAAAAAAATTACATTTGTGTAATTTTTGAAAAAAACAAAAGAATAGAGCAAAATGATGTTAAGAGTCTTATAAAGTACCTTTATAAATATCACTACCAAAAGTTTAAAGAAAAAATTTGGAGCTGTTTTCTCAAAAACATTGTTTTTGTAAATGTTTATTATTTCACTCAATATTACGTGAAAACTTTTTTTTAGTACATAATGTTAATAAAAGACCTAATTATAGAGAAAAAAAAATATTATAAAAAAGTCTATCTTCAATTTTGTAGCTGTAGAAAAACACCGAAAAAAACTGCTAACTTTTCCAATTTTCGAAAATTTAGTAAACTGTGAAAATCCTAACAATGTCACCTCTGTAAGTGAATTTCACTCTATTCTTACAAGAAATTTAAAGAAAAAATTTGTGGCCATTTTTGGGGAAAATTTAAAACTGTCCCACGGGCTTCACGTACAGGACCCACAAACATTTAGAATGTTTTTCAAAACCGCAGAGTTTCGAGCGGAACGAAATCGATCGCGGAATATTCATTTTGGAAAAAATGTACGAATAGTTTTGGCACTAGTGTTATTCACGGACAGACGAAGGGACGTTTTGAAAGAAAAACGAACCTTTTTCGGTATCAGGGGACCCCAAAACATACATTATGTTAAATCTCGTAGTCGATTTTATGTAGCATTACATTACTCTCTCTATGTCACGAATACATGTACGTATACGAGAAAGTAACGATTGGAAACACTAGTCAAAACACTAAAAGCAAAATACTGTGATTTATTCAACTCTGCCTCTGGCAGGTATCAGCTGCTGACGGTTTCATCCAATCGGGAGCTTGAAAGTCACTCTCCTGACGTCACTAGCGACACAGAAGCTTCCGATTGGATGAAACCGTGAACAGCTGATACCTTCTAGAGGCACGGTTACAAAAGTCACACTATAGGCGTCTTCCTTGTTGCCAAGACTCGAAGCTGAATTGAACTGAATGAGCTTTCTTCACGAAAACTTCGCACGCTCCCCCCCCCCGCGGGCACTGGTGTTGCGAACCCCTGCTCCAGCCTATTTTAAGCACGTGTCCCAACCCTTACCACGCTGAGGAAATTCCTGATTCACCTGGAGGAAAATCCCATGCTTTGTCTCTTACAAGCGAGAAGAAACGCATGGCGGGGAATAAAATCTTGTCCACTATACGCGGGAATCTCTTATAACGGGGTCTCTTAAAAGCGGGAAACAAATGCATTGTTTAAATACAACTGACCTCGGGACCGTGAATTTTGTCTCCTATAAGTGGGATTCTCTTATAACGGGGTCTCTTATAGCGGGGTTTTACTGTATATTGAATGTTTACATTAAAAATTCAAAAGTTATAATCATATCATGAAAATTCAAAATTTACAAATTTGTAAAATTATTTCTGTTAAATAGAATTACATGATATTTGCAAGATTTGCATTGTGCATCAACATACATTATCACATCATTTCTTATTTGAAGGGTTCAGAGAAAGAACAATCAGGGTCCACAATATCAAATTTTCTAGAAGAGCAGAATGTTCGAAATGTTATGGTTTCCAAATTGTTTACAGGTTTTTCAAGTACATTTAACTATGATCTTCTTAATTTTACATTGAGGGAATTGTACATGGTCATAGATTCCCTCTTAAATTATCAGATGTCACTCCTAACTCAATTGTGTTTTTTTATCATTATAATTCTTTCTCTGAATCCTTAATTTACTTTCAGTACATAGTATTCCATAGCATTTTCATTAAATGTGACAAAAGAGAAAGAGTGGTCCAAAGATAGGATAGCTCTGTGGTTAGCATATTTGTATATATTCAGTTGCTGTGGTTAGTCACCTGTTACAGAAAATGTTATTCACTAAAATCTCAATGTTATTCCATAAAAGTAAGCTTTTAGAAAAATGTTTTTTCAGTTCAGTTGTTTATTTGGTTTTCATTTTGATTAGGTCAAATCAGAAGGAAATTATGAGATTATCAATGTTGACTACAACACAAAATTCTCACTCAACGATGCTATTAGGAAGAATTCGGGTCTTTATAAAATTATTGCAGTGAATCAGCATGGAAGAGATGAAGCAGAAGTTGAAATCACTGTTTTAGGTGAGTATCATAGTAAAGTTTTTGAACTAATGTGTCTAATGTACTGATGTTTCAGAAAATGCTAAAGAGCAAATAGTCTTTTTCTTCTTCAGCAGTTCTTTGAAATTACATTTTCTTTTGTTAATTCTCATGTAAAAGGAGACACTTACTTTATTTCAGCTGCTCCTTCAAAGCCAAAGGGTCCTTTGAAGGTCTCAGATGTCACAAAGAATGGATGCAAGCTAAAATGGGATAAACCTGAAGATGATGGTGGAAAGCCTATCACTGGCTATGTTGTAGAGAAACTTGATAAAGAAACTGGTAGATGGGTTCCTGTTGGACGAACAAACGAGCCAGAAATGGATGTGAAAGGATTGCAGGAAGGTCATGAATATCAATTCAGAGTTAAAGCTGTGAATGAAGAAGGCGAGAGTGAGCCTCTTGAAACTGAACGTGCAACTCTTGCGAAGGATCCATTCAGTATGTTTACATTTCATTTACAATTTTTATACATTATTCTTGTAGAGAGAATGTTATACAGAAAAAAATATGAATACTAAGAGTCACAGGATCCAAGTGTTTTGAAACTGCAAAGTACATTTACAATATAAATTACTTTTCGTAAATGTTAAAATAAAATTTTGTTTACCCTGTCATACTGTATAAATCTTATTCTCCTCATTTCAAATGTATGTTTTTGAAAGAAATGAAGTTTTTATGTAGTATATGATACTGTTATCAGAATTTACTACTAATGCTGAAGTACCTTTGTTTAGTAGCATTCTAAATTTGCAGTGATGACTTTGATATTTATTGACAGCTGTTCCTGGCAAACCTGGAACTCCAAATATTGATGATTGGGATGTTGACCGAGTTGATCTCAAATGGGAACCTCCCAAATCCACAGGAGGAGCTCCAATCACTGGGTATATAATAGAGAAGAAAGAGAAATTTAGCAGCTCTTGGGATGAAGTACTGACCACAAATGTATGTGTTTTTATGTCTAATTTAATATTTCCTCAGAATTCTTTTATTGGTGATATTGGTGGTATTCAAAATAAAAGAATTAAAGATGTTGGTCAGCATTAATATTTAATGTAAGAGCAGCTTTTGATGGCATAGCCATCACCATCAGTTATCTGCTGTGCAGAAACCAGAATTCTGGTGACGAGCAAGGCAAAAGCTCCATTAAATAATAATATTGGCCAAAACGCTTCTAATTTTTTTATTCTCCTGTATATTGTGTAGCCTATTTTGTAGGCAAATGACATTATCTTGAAAACTTGTTTACATCATAGTTAAGATCTCTTACATGCCTAGAAATTTCCATTACTGAATTCAGTACCCTTATTTGAACAGAATTTGAAGTTAAAAATTTTAATATCTTTACTTTCAAAATGTGATTTCGAACAATTTGTTAATTATTTATGAATTACTAAATGTAACTGGTAAGTGTGGACTATCCCTTTTTGTAATATGAATTAATTATTTGTATTAAAAATGATGAATATATTTGTATTTTCAGTCAAATACTCCTGAAGCTCGTGTTACGGGATTGAAAGAAGGAAATCAGTATCAGTTCCGAGTAAGAGCTGTAAATAAGGCAGGACCATCAGAACCTAGTGAACCAACCAAACCACATATTGCCAAAGCACGATTCTGTAGGTATCTTTTGATTGTACTATTTAAAATGTTTTAGCGAATGATATCAAAATTGACATTTCTCTTTTGTGTTTTAATATAGTACGACCAATTATCAATCGTGAGAAACTACAGAAGGTTACTGTTCGAGCTGGACAGTTCGTCAAATTTGATGTTGATGTCAAGGGTGAACCTCCTCCATCAATTACATGGAGCTTTGCAAACAAAGTTCTAGAAAACTCTCCAACGACAAAAATTGAAAATGAAGATTACAACACTAAACTCACTCTCTCTGATACTACGAGAAAAAATTCTGGCGTATACACTATCAAAGCTGAAAATGATTCAGGAAAAGATGAAGCTACAGTAGAAGTTGTAATTTTGGGTAAGTGCAGAGTTGACTAGTCTTATAGAATTTAGGTAAATGTCTGTTTATCACTTTTTGACATAGACAACGAAAATTAATTATGAACTCATTTTATGACAACTAGTACATCAAGAAATCACATTTATGGTATTTAAGAATACCAATTTCACTATTAGAGTTTAGAAAGGTCTATTCATCCCATAAGAGCATTAAAATGAATGTTTGATAAGTTTGAAGCAATGGAGATCACACTCAGAAGCATTCCTTGAAAGAATACCTATTTGAAGCTGAAATTAATGAAATGAAATAAAATTCTCAGATTATTCTGGCTGTGCTTGGCATCAAAAGAGGAGACAATTTAGTATTCTAATATTCCAATATTAAAATATGCACCAGACACAAATTTTAAAATATAGCATTTTATGCTTATAAAGTGATTCTCAGGGAAAAAGTCATAGCTATTTTGGCATTCACATTTCTACCTGTGTTCCTTTATTTAATTTCTTGTATTTAATAAAATAGTTTGAAGTAAAATAAAATGTATATGAAAAAATTATTTTCATGTCAATTTATACTCTCTATTTAAGAAATTAAATGGCCTATTTCTGACTTTTAAGGGCTTTTTTAGGTACCTAAAGTAAGAGTCAAGAGCCGATCTGAAATCTTCATGTAGCACATACACTAAGTTACATGTATCAAGATGTGTTATTATATGTGACAACAATCAATTTCTATTTTTTTAGATAAGCCAGGCAAACCTGAAGGTCCACTAGATGTAACTGATGTACACAAAGAAGGTTGTAAAGTCAAGTGGAATAAACCTAAAGATGATGGAGGCTTACCTCTCACGGGATATGTGGTTGAAAAAATGGAAGCTGGAACCGGTCGCTGGGTGCCAGCTGGTTTTGTTGATCCTGACAAAACAGAACAAGAAATAACTGGCTTAGAACCAAATAAGAAATACCACTTCCGTGTTAAAGCTGTTAATGAGGAAGGAGAGTCAGAGCCCCTCGAAACTGATAACGCCATTCTGGCCAAGAATCCATATGGTAAGTTAAACAGTACTGCAAATAGTATGTAATAATTTGAATATGAAGTCCGGAATCAAAACCAAACTTATTCTTTTAACAGATCCTCCATCGGCTCCTGGATTACCAGAAATTATTGATTGGAGTGAAAATATGGTTAAACTCAAATGGGAACCACCTATCAGGGATGGTGGAGCTCCAATTACTGGTTTGTAGCAATACTGGAATTATTCTTTCTTCTATTTGAATGAGTTATATTTGAATGCTTCATTATGTTCAGTATAGCATTTCTAAACTATTTTCATTTTTCTTCTTCCCCATTATCTTCAGTTTTTAATCAACCAAGCTCTTGCATTTGTTGTGCTTAGCTTCTCCGGGGATGTGTTTTATTGTAATATTATATTAGGGTATACTGGACAATGTTTCATATATGATACAGCTTAGAGAACTTCAGTCTGCATTCATTCAAAATTATGTAACTGGCATCTCAGAAGCACATATTAAAACTATAAGTTATAATCTTCAAAGTACTCTTTTCTATTAAATCACACTTTTCTACCTGATATGTTAATTTTCTAGGATGAAATTAAAGAGTAATACTTAAACATAAATTCATATGTTATTCAGGTTTTATAGTAGAAATGATGGATAAATATGGAGGTACATTTGTGAAGGCTGTAGAAGTTGGTCCAACATGTCAGGCAACAGTGCCTAAATTGGAAGAAGGTAATCAATATCAATTCCGAGTTCGTGCAGTTAACAAGGCTGGACCTGGAGAACCTAGTGAAGCCACTAATCCACATACTGCCAAGGCTCGCTTCCGTAAGTATTGGAAAAAATTAAGAAATTGGATTTAAAATGTTATAATCTAGGACAAAAACCAGATCTTGAGATCTACTGTGCCCTCTTTTCTCTAATCAAATTTGTGATTGAAATTCAGTGCTGATTTGACCCTATAAAGCAAGATTTACTTAACAAGATATACTTATATTTTATTAATCCTGTCTTTAAATTTTGTTTGCTCTTAGTGTAACTGTTGAAATGAAATTGATAATCTCAATTTTTTGCAGTTAAACCTCAAATTGATCGTACAAACTTGCAGAATATCACTGTCAAAGTTGGTCTTACTGTTACTCTTGATGTCAACATTATTGGAGAACCTCCTCCAGCTGTCACCTGGTATTTCCAAGATAAGGTAAACTGTTAAAATTATTCTTTTAGAAGAAAATAGAATATCATGATATGTTCAGGCAACTATAATGAAAAGAACTGAAGATGTACAAAAAGATTGTCAAGGTAATCATGTGAATTAGAAGAATTTCCGATATAACTTTCATACTATTATTAAGATATATGCATTTATAGACCATTCTCATGATATCATTTAGTGTTTTTAAACGAAATTTCATGAGTTGATTTTGTGATACTTTCTATTTTCTTTTGTAAAATTATAACAATAAGTGTATAACTTCAGGGAAATCTGAGATCATTTCTTCATTGAACATTTTGTACAATTTTAGGAACTAAAAACTGAAGACCAAATTAGAATAGATAACATTGACTATAATACGAAATTCTTTATAATGAAAGCCAAAAGAGTACATAGTGGAAAGTACAAAATTGTGGCCAAGAATTCAGTTGGTGAAGATACAGCTGAAATTGACATTACAGTTCTTGGTAAGCCAGGCAAACCTAAAGGACCTTTAGATGTTTCTGATGTAACAAAGAATGGTTGCAAACTTAAATGGAAGAAGCCAGAAGATGATGGTGGATCTCCTGTAGAATATTATGAGATTGAAAAACTTGATCCTCTCACTGGACAATGGATACCTTGTGGTAAATCTACAGAGCCTGAAGCAAATGTTACTGGACTTCAGGAGGGAAAGCCATATAAATTCCGTGTAAAGGCTGTCAATAAAGAGGGAGAATCAGAAGAATTAGAGACTGAAAAACCCATCATTGCCAAGAATCCATTTGGTAATGTTTACATTTGTAGTGTTTTATATTTTTGATTTTATTTTTAAATCAGAATTAACTTGAGTGATTGCTTCCAGATGAACCAAGCAAACCAGGCCGTCCTGAACCTACTAACTGGGACAAGGACTTTGTGGACTTACAGTGGTCTAAACCTAAAAGTGACGGAGGAGCCCCCATTGAAAAATACATTATTCAGAAGAGAGACAAGGAAGGTCGGGCTTGGGTAGATGCTCTTACTGTACCAGGAGACAGGTGAACTGATTTTTTGTTATTACTGCATCATTGTCCCCATCATTGTGTGTATGAAATACTGTTTTACCATATTGATAGTCACTTCCTGGATGCTGGTACAAAAATTTTGAAACCTGAACCAAATAAAATCAGGAATCATTTACCAAATTTCCTTATCATAATATTATTTATAAAATACAATATCACAAAACAATCATGGGAAAATAGTTTAATATCAACAAAAATATTAATAGTGAACCAGTTGCGCCCAGATTATTGGCAATATTTAATGACATATTATCAAGATTAAGTGAAGTTACAAAATTATTTTTTTATAACTGATTCTATTTATTATTATTGAATATTTTAGGACATCTGGGAAAGTAACAAATGTTGAAGAAGGCCATGAATATGAATTCAGAGTTATTGCAGTTAACAAGGCAGGACCAAGTGAGCCAAGTGATCCATCAAAATCAGTCATTGCTAAACCAAGATTCTGTAAGTATTATGTGTGATAAGATTTCTGATATATTCTTTCAAAAATTTTTCTATGATTGTATACAAATAAGTAATTCTATCTACTGCTAAGCACATATGAAATGAGTCTCGTATTACATGTGCAAAACATGTCAGAGTGAAAAAATGACTTCCCCACTACCTGTCTTCACCACCTGTCTTCATTGCCCATCCTGTTTGGCCTTCAACATTGCTTATCCTTGGTCTTCTGTTATGTGGTCATTCAAGAAGTTGGTGTTTTGTTTTGAAGAAACAATGAAGGCTAGCAATGAAACAAAGATTCATCATAAAAGAATTTTTAAATAAATAAAAAAAATGCTTCTTCCTCAATCTTGATGGGTTTTTTCCCTCGACTTGTCAGTCTCTACCAAAAAAACCTAAATCTTCATTGTACAAAATGCAATCATTTCATGTACTAATATAAAAATAAGTATTACTTTAAATTCCAGTGGCTCCTCGTATTGATCGAAAGAATCTCCAAAAGAAAATTATCCACAGTGGGCAGATGTTGCGTATTGAAGCAGATGTGCAAGGAGAACCTGCTCCTAAGATATCATGGACATTAAAAGACCAAGTTCTGAAATCCCATGAGAGGTAAAGAAAAGAATTTCAGTTTTTCTATCATATACCTTAGTAAATTTTCTTCTATTGAAATTCTCGATATTTGTGGCTACATTGATTCAAATAAAAAGGTTGCTTTGGTTCCTCAGTTCAAATATAAAGTACACTTTTCTAATTAACAATTAACACTTATTTTCACATATAATTTCAAATAAATGTTTTTATTATTTTAGTTCTACATATAAACAAAAATTGATTTTTATTAACCGTTGGTCATTTTTAACTTTCTTGTAGTAATAGAAGTTGTATAATATCTAGAGAATTTTCCTCTTATTTTTCCCTTTTTTTAACACCATTTAATATAATTTTTGTGTGAAAATTTTGTTTTTCCTGAAAACTTGAGTAAATACCTTAATTGTAAAGAAAACCTGAGGGATAATTCACTTCTTTATAGTGAAATCAGGAAATATAAAAAATATCAGTTCATGTGGTACTGGTTGTTTATTCAATGTTCCATTCTGGTGTGTGCACTATCTGATCTGAAAATACTTAAAAATATTCTTACGAAAATTACAACTATCAGAACTGAAATTGCTTACTATTGATATCATTAATGTAGTTTCTGATGAAGTTGTGTTCTATCAAACATTGAATATAAAACATTGCTATGTGAACTGATGTTTTTCATATTTCTTGGTTTCACTGAAAATAAAAAAGTGAAGTACCCCAAAAGAACACTTTACAATTAAGATATAATTATTGTATTCACTTTATTTATTTAAAAAAACATTCCTTGTGCCAAAACATGAGACAAATGAAACAAGACATGTCAAATGAGAGAAAGTTTAAAATTATATTGATTACTTTGCTTATCAGGACAAATACGTTTATCTGAAGTTCCATATCTTATAATTTGTTTTTTGATACTTTCTTATCTATTTCTTCAGAAAATATCTCCTTCATTAACATATTATAAGTCTAATCAAATTTACTAAATATTTCTTTGGTCTTTTAAAATCTTTAGTTTGAGAGAACATGAATATTAACAAAGGTCGTGGGGAAGTTTGTGAAGAGGGGCGCTGAGGAACAGAACTCTCAGAAACTACATACATTTTAAGTTAACAAACAAAACAGAACCACACTTGCATTTCATTCCAGTTTTAGAAAAATATTGAAATCTCAAAAAACTGAAGTTCTTATCATAAAAGCAATTTTTTCTAAGGGGAAATTTTTGTGTGAATATTTTTCTCAAGAAGTATGAAAAATATAGTAAAAAGGTAAATAATAATGCAGGTTTTATTCATAGCCTGACATAACATAATGAAAAATTTTAATAATTTGAAAATAAAATTATTCCACATTTGTTGAGACAGATATCAGTTTAGTTGGGATTATAATTGTGAACATTGTGTTATAATTTACAATATATTGTTGGAAAGAAATGAAGCAGATGTCAATAACAATGAAGAAAAAATTCACTTTTATAAACTCTTTCAACATTAAGGATCAAATTATTGTTCTGAACATTAAATTATTATTGCTTTAAAATATTTATTATCATTTGCCATGTTGTAATCCCAGAATTGATTCCTGATTGGTGCAAAAATTAAGTTGCCACTTTTCACTGCAATGTCCCAATTCAAATGGCCGTGTAACAATGTGAAATTTTAACTCAGGCAGAGAATGCCAAATAAATGGTGTAAGGAGTTACAACCTGCTTATCATAGGTCTCCTGAGCCCATAGCTGTCAGGCTGGGATGCCATGGCGTGCACTAGCCTCATGGGGCTGTAGTACCAGAATACATACATACATTAAATTACGGATTTACAAGCTTCCATTCAAAGTGTTTTGTCTTCTGTTAGATTCAACATTCTTTATTATTGCTCCTATTTAGGTTGAAGATCGAAAATGAGGATTATAAAACTACCTTTATTCTGCAAAAAGCAAAGAGAGCTGATACAGGAATTTATATAGTTACTGCAAAGAATGACTCTGGTACCGATCAAGTGGAAGTGGATATAACCGTTCTCAGTATGTATTTACAACTCATGTCATTTTCAGTAATTGTATTTTATCGTAAGTTTATGAATGTTGAAGTTTATGAATGTTTAAGTAACTGAATTTACAATAACTGGTTTTTGAAATACTAAATGATTATTAGTTAAATGTTGAAGAAAGTTGTGAATCTCATTTTCTTGACTGTAGGACGATGGGTTATTTCGCTGATATTTCATTTTTCTGTGATTTTCAAGATGTCAGTGCTAAAGAGGATCACAGAATGATATCACAACATTCAAAGAAACCAATTTCAGTAATTGATGTACTGTATATTTTGATACGTGTGATTCAGGTAAACCAAGCAAACCAAAGGGACCTTTGAAGGTATCAGATGTGACCGCTGAAGGTTGCAAGCTTAAGTGGGATAAACCTGAAGATGATGGTGGAGAACCTGTGGATCACTATGTTATTGAACGTATGGATACTGAAACTGGACGATGGGTACCTGTAGGAACAAGCAAAACCCCGGAAACAGAGGTATGAATTTAAAAGTACCGTACCGTTCTTCCATGAAAGAAGTTTTATTCTTGGCATCCAAAGCAGAGAAAATCAAGTTCCTAATTTGAAAAAAAAAATACCTATGCAATAATTCATTGATCATGCCAAATATTTATTTTCCATGTCTGAAGATGTGCACATTGAAATCTTTACAAAATCTCATCATCTTTTATATTAGATTAGGGTCAGTGAGGGTAAGAATTTTTACTTATTGTTATCTAAAAGTAACAAAAATATAGCAAATAATAGGAAATATATTCTATTATTAATGACCATATAGTAGGAACTCGAAATGTTATAGACTTTGGGCAAAGAAATCAAAGCTAAAATGACACATTTTTGTGAGTCAAAAACTTTTCCGCCGAGATAGGAAACTTTTGATGTCATTTCATCATTTTTTTATGGCAGGATATTTTTGAAAATATTTTCAAATCATTTTTATATCATATAAATATTTTTTTAATCATTCAGAAAGAATTAATCTATTTTACTGTGTGAAAACATTTCACAAATATTAATTGTGCCATGACATATATACAACTTCAATTTTATTGAGCTAATGTGATATGACTGATGTGATACAGGTGTTGGGGCTCTTTTCATACACTAAAAATTAACATGCAGACAACAAGAAAGAAATATTTTAAAAAAATTTTTGTTGTTTAAGAATGTAGGACCTCTTATTCACAAGGGAATCCATAAAGCTACTGCTCGGGATTGTAATATTTACATTTATATATAGTAGCGATGTTTACAGCTCTTTATGGGTCATTTATCGCATCCAAGGCCCCATTTTGTTTTATCATGCCAAGAGTCTTGTAACATATCTCTTCTTTCCATTGCCACTGTGATACCATCCTTCCATTTCACTCTTGGCCAACCTCTTTTCCTCCGTCTTGCTGGCGTCCAGTTATAAACCTTTTTGGGCAGTCTTTCAGAATCCATCCTTTGTAACTACCATAACAATATTTTCTTTTCAACAACATCACTTAACCATCCTTCAATATTTAATCACCTTTTTAGAGTCTTTGTTTTTACATGATCAAGCAGCATGACTTCACAGCATCTCCAAAAACTATTTCACAACAATATTAATTCTCTTTTTCAGAGCTTGGTTTAGTACCCAAATTTCAAAGACATATGTTACTGTGCTCTCCACCAAAGACTTAAACAGCTGGGTTTTTGATTTAGTTCTCATATCCTTACTCCAAAGTAATGGGTTTAATTTATTTATTATCTGTCGACCTTTTCCAATTTTTGATAAAATATTAGCTTGATTCTTACACTCTTCAGTCAGAATTACTCCTAAAAACTTAAAATCTTTTACATTTAATCTTCCTGTACATCACCAACTACTAAATAATGAGTGTTTTCCATGTTAATTTCTGATCCCCATTTTTCATATTCCCAAGTCTTTCCCCAAGTTTTCTCATCATGTAGGAAGAATCATTTACATTTTCTGCAAGAACCACTTGATCATCAGCAAACAATAAAGTATGTATATTTTCTTCCCCTATCTGAATTCCCATTTTAGTGCACTTTTTTGTCAATTTTCTCAAGGCTGATGAAATGTATATTGTGAAGAGTGTTAAGGATAAATAATATTCGTGTCTTAATCCCTTGTTAGTCATAATAGAGTCTGATAAACCTGCGTAAGTTTTAACCTGGCTGCTATTTCCTTCATAGAGTCTCTTTACAGCATTTATGCACTGCCCATGGATGTTGTTCTCTTTCACTGCTTCCCACAACTTTTCCACTGGTACACTATTGTATGCTTTTCTTAGGTCTACAAAAACTAGATGTAATGGGCATCCGTAGGCAATGGACTTTTCCATCAGGTGTTTCAGGCAAAAGAGATTATCTGTGCAGGATCGACCCGATCGAAATCCTTTCTGTTCTTCTAGTTGCATCATACCCCTTTCAATGCAACCTCTCAGAACCCGCCCATACAGCGTTCCTGTGATGGAATGACACTCAAACTCCTGTAATTGGCACAAACAGCTTTGTTTCCTTTCTGATAAAGTGATGTAATATATGTGCATTTTCAATCTTTTGGTACGGCTTCTCCTTTCAGGCATTTATTAAATATTTCTGCCAAATATTCCAGGGGCATGTTTCAACATTTCAACAGGAACACCTCCAGAACTGGGAGCTTTGTTGTTCTTCATAGCCATTAGCTCTTTTCTTATTTCATGCAGACTTAAATCTTCGCATGAATTATTTACCCAATCTAAGGAATAATCTATACATTTAAAATCAGTCCGTGTTTATATCAAAAGAGTTTCATAATATTTTTTCCATTGCTCTTCAGTTAATGGGGAATATGTCAGTTTCTCTACATTATCTTTTTTTAAAAACATAAATTGTTTTCCAAGCTGCCCTTGATTTTGAACCACCAACTAATCGATCTATTTCACAGCATTTTTTTTCCCAAAATGCATCTTTTAATTTGGCTACTTCCTTTTTAACAATGTAACAATATTTTTTGTAGATATATCTATCTAATGGATCTTTAGATTTCAGCCATTTTCCATACACCTGTTTCTTTTTCTTAAGGAAATATTTGATTTGTTCCTTCCACCAGTATTTTTCATTCTAAATTTATGTTTCTTTTTCTCCCCAATTGACTCTGTAGCAGCTTGGTGTAAGGATTCCTTCAGGAAATTGTACGTTTCTTCTGTGGACCCTTCAACTTTCCTTTACATCTTTTGTGACAATCTTAACTTGTAAAGAAATATGGTGGACTCATTATCAAAAATGTCAAGTTGATAACTCGCTTCCAGTTTTGTTTCCTGTTTACATTCACCTTCCACAGTTCACGTTTCTTTCTTCCTGGGTCTAAACCAAGCTGTTATTTTTAAGAGGTAATGGTTGAATCCACTATCAAGTCCCCCTTTTAACACGGACATCCATGATTTTCATATGGGATGTCTGTCCAATAATGGAATAATCAATAATTGATTTCAGACCTTTAGTACTTTGTTTCCATGTATATTTATGGATATCTTTGTGGGGGTAAAAGCCATTCAGTATCTTTAGAGAGAACTGTTCGCATATCTCAATTAGATGAGTACTATCTTCATTTAACACATCTTCTCCGTATTGACCCACTACTTGATCATTTACTTTTCTCCTCACCCTTGCATTAAAATCACCTAGTAAAATTAATTCCTTCCTATTACTTAAAGTTAAAATTACTTCACCTAATTTAGTATAGAATTCTTCCTTCACCAATAAGGTGGCATCATCGTTTGGAACATATACACCAACAATCATAAAGTTAATATTAAAAATTTCCAGATCAAGGGTTATTATTCTTTCATTTATGGCATTCCAACTTTTAATATGTTTCTTCCATTTCTTATGTTTCAAAACAGAGACTCCTGTCTTTGCTCAACAATGTTTTTCCACACCACTGAAAAAATTTTAAAAAATCTTCCCACATCTCATTTCCATTTCCCTTCTTTTTGGTTTCTGTTAATATGGCTATTTCAATTTTGTGCAATTTTACTTCATTAGTTACTTCAAGCTCTTTATTTCTCAAGTCCTGGACATTCTTGCATCCTAAATTCATTATCTGTTTCTGTTACCTTTTTTGTCATAAAATTCCTGATTCCGAGGCGCATTTGGTATATTTTGAAAATTTTATATTTTTATGAAGAATGGGGTGCAGGCCCATTGCTTCAACCCCCAACCTTGAGGGCCAGGGAATTTTATGTCAGGCTTTCCATGCCTTAGGAGGATTGCCTTCACTATGACTTCGAAGTCCCCCCCTCTGTGAGGCCTACCTACCGTAAAATATATGGAAAGAGAAAAAAATGAAAGATAAGGAAAGCCCTTGAAAACCTAATAGCATCGGTGTCTGAAATGAACAAGAGCTGACCAAGAGAGGTCGATAGAATAGACAAAAAGCATTGTGGCACAAGTAAGTTAAAGATGCCACAATATGGAAGGTACAGATATAGTAATGGGAAAGAAGGATACGAGGAAGGAGAATGGTTAAAAAGACTGTTTTTGTGGATTTGAGAAGGGATAGTATTTTATAGGGATAGGAATGGAAAAAAGAGATAGGATAAAGGACATTAGGATGGGTACGATGATATTTACATTTCAGTACAATAATACTTTTCTATGAAAGAAAAATGCATAAAAATATCTTGAAACAATATTTAATTATTTGAATTCATCTCATAATACAGAAAATAATATAAAAAGCAGTATTTCGGACAAATATTGGTACCAACACCAAGGAAGGTCCAAGGCTCGCATGTTGTATACTGTTAGATGTATGTGACGATATCACTTCAGACCCTTGCAACATTCAATAATTCTTTTACATATATTAACTTTCTCATTATTACTAGAGGCCGGAAAAATATGTAGTTTTAAACGTCAAAATATGTATATAAATATGTAATGAAAACAGTAAGAATAGTAAAGTTCCTGATTATAATACAGTAAAATGAAAACAGTAAGAATAGTAAAGGTCCTAAATATATAAAATCGGATGTAATATGTAATATTAAAATTCTCTAATTAAAACCATTTATGTAGCAAGAAATTACGTTTATAAAAACTGCTCACTTTACATCATACAACTTTCTCATCAGTAGTAAAAGCTTAATCTATTGTAATCCAGGATCATAGTTTAGCAGCCAAACTAATCGCAATAGAAACTGTTGCACAAACTGGTGAGATATACGACCAGCAAACATACAAACATACACCTTACTTTCTTCATCAAAGTGTTTCACATTGCCGATTGCAAATTTTTCTTGGAAATTAAGGTTACACATCACAAAACACAGTGTCAATGATATTTTGGACACCTAGATTTCCCCAATAATGTAGGAAAAATGCTGATATAAAAAAAACATCTTTTCATAAAAAAATAATGGAATAAAATTGAAGAAAATTGATAAGAAAATACATTGTGAAAACAGCAAAATATGTAAAATATGTAATATAGTACTAAATATGTAAAAATATGTAACAAAAAAATTTGATATTTTGTTAGGAGGGCTATGATTTGTCAAGATTAAAATTTTGAGAATGATAAGAAGAAAGACAAAAAATATATAATTACATAAATATCCCGTCTCTAGTTATTACACTTCGATGTATGAACATAATTGTTCTGATATTTTGCTGTGTTAAAACCAAATGACTGTGTTACTTTATTTTAAAGCCTCCTTTTTTAACTTTCAGACTGATCAGAAGTAAAGTCTTATAAATCATACAGCAAAAGATAAAAAAATGAGAAAAAAAAATACTGTTGAAACACTAGACCCTAAGGTGTCTCACTATAGTCACTATTGTTGTCTCCCAATCAAAATTCATAGAAATATCAAGCTGTATCACTTTAGCCTCGTCAGGTGGGGTAATTTGATGCTCACTTTTGATTTTTTTTAAAGAGTTGTGGCAAGTCTTACCATATTTTTTATTTTGTAATCACCAATTTGTATAGATATTAGATATAAAATTTATAAACATTTTACACTTTTACACATTTACAAAAAATGAATTGTGCTTCTCATGAAATGTATTTACCCGTTTTCCTGTTAAAATTATCTATTTAGTATTAAACTGTATTTTGTTTCTACTTTTTAGGTTACTGGTCTTAATGAAGGGAAGGAATATCAATTTAGAGTTAAAGCTGTCAATTCAGAAGGAGAATCTGAACCCTTAGAAACTGATGTTCCTACATTGGCAAAGAACCCATACAGTATGTTTTCTTTTTTAAAGCATTTTTTAAAACACTGCAAAGGATGTGTATTTTCTTTGTTGTTAATTTTATTATTTTTTAACTTGCTTTACCTTTCCATAAGCATGCTCATTGTATACCCATTGCTGTTGTATACCCATTGTTACACCAATGGGTATACATTTTACTTTGTACAACATGTGCATAATTGCAAGATATGTGTGAATGAACCTCTTAACAATAATGCAGATTTCTTTGTTTTTGAATATTTATAATATTAATTTTTACTTCATATCTTGTCTTCAAACACAATAATCTTAAGGGATATGATTAAGATCATCATCCCTGTCGTAACTTTATTATTCTGCGCCACTGTTGTGATTTCTTCTTATATTAGTTGCTTCCCCTTAATCACCACTTTCTGCTGAATCACTATATTGAAATTCTTCTAACAATTCATATATCTCACATGATTCTAAACTAAAACTTAGTTATGCAGTTGCCTGTGAAGTTCCAATATGCAGTTTGTTAATTCCCAATAAATATTAATATTCAATTGTTTTACGAATGCTATAATAATTATATTAATACTACAGGCTTATATTTTATTTTGATATAACAAAAAATAAAATAAATAGTACATAGTTAAATTGATTTCTTGCTCACCAACTATGAAGTCTTGTATAAATAACAGAAAATAAATGCCTTGCTGCAAACATAAACAAATTTCTTTTGAAGTGTGCTTTTAATAATGTGCCCACTTGAGGGATAATTACAGTACTTTCACCTACAATAAATGTCTATCATTATTGAATAAATTCAATGATGATTAATCTTTCTGTGTCATTACCTCTTCCCTTAGGTGAACCAGATAGGCCTGGAAAGCCTGAAGTCAAGGACTGGAACAGACATCAAGCAGATCTTCGATGGGCTCCGCCAAAAAGTGATGGCGGTGCTCCAATCACTTCATACATTATTGAGAAAAAGGATCAGTATAGGCAAGTTTGCTACATTTAAATAACAATATAACAAAAAATATTCTTTAAACATCTTTTGAATAATATATATATCCAAATCAGGATTCTTTTTATTATTTGCCATTTCAATAATGGTTTTGGTTTTGACATACAGGCTCTGAATAGCTCTGATTTAAATGTTGTGGAACATCTTTCTCTTTCATAATTTTCCATATTAAATTTCTGTTAACTTTATCAAAAGTCTCCTGAAAATCTGTAAATGGGAGAGTTTGATATTCTCTTCTATTTTTGATGAACTAAGTTAATGAAAATATACAGTCAGTACATGATCTTCCCTGCCTATAACCATGTTGAGTTTCAGAGAGCAATGTTTCAGACATAGCTTTTAATCTGTTAGATAGATATTATTTGTAGCAGGTGTTGAAATGGCTATTTCCCCTCTAGTTGCTACAGTCATTCCAATCTCCTTTTTTCGAAACTGGATTTATCTTTGTAATCCTCCATTCTTCTGGGACATGTCCATTTGTTCAGCATACATCAATAAAACTCAAAAGGTGATCATCCAGCATATCTGAAGCATGCATAATAAGCTCTAAATTTTGCCATCACTTCCTGAATATTTCTTATTTTTGGGATGTTGTATGGTTATCCAGTTCTTTGGTTATGGGGTCTATGATTATCAATATCTGCTAATAATATTTCTTCAGGATCTTTTTTTTTCCATAACTTTTTGGAGTATGTTAATCATTTTTGTTCTGTGATATTATTGAGTTTGAGGCTATCTTTCTCTGTTTTGTTTAAATGTTTTAGAATTTTATATGCCCTATCCAGTTTGCTATGGACATCATGTTCTCTGTCACCTATATATTTGCTCCAGTTATTGTATTTAATTTTTTTTACTTCTCTTGGCATCTTATGGCATAGCAGTACATGTTTTTCAATCATATTTGGTCAGTATTTAATTTCAGATGTCTTAAAAATGCCTTAGTTTTGCCATTAATTATTTTAGCAATGTCCCAAAGCTTCAGTTGCTGCTTGGGTTACTATATACTTGATATTTTCCCATCCTTGATTTATGTTGTTATTTATTGGTTTCATTAGTGCACTTTGATTTGGTTGATAACAGTAGAGGTGCTTTGTGCTCTCATCTTGGAGTAAATGGACATTAAAAGTTTCTTTTAATGTCCATTTATTTGGGCTTAATTTGTTCTTCAGTGTTGTTTTTCCATTTGGTTGTATTGATGATTTTCGATACCATCAAGAAATGGTAAGATCAAACATCAGAGCTTCTGAATACTCTTGTGGCTGTGACTAGCTTTCCAAGTTTGTCATTTACTGCAAGGTAATCAATTATTGATCAAGAACCTCTAGCATTCCAAGTACATTTATAAATAGGTTTGTGTGTGTGTGTGGGTTTTTCTTTCTAAAATCCAAATTATAATAAAGAACAAAATTAATGGTCAAAAGTACAGTGCTTATTGTTTTATAAAATACAATAATAATTTATAATCATTAATTTCATAACAAAAAATACTTGTACTCAGGTCTAGCATGAGCATGCCATTCACTTCTTTGCAGTTTGTCACATTCAGCACTGTAATCTCACACTCAGTGTTTGGGTCAGTCAAGAAATTATTAGTATTTCAAATAGAAAGCAACCACAGACTGCAAGAACACTTGAATGCTAATAGCTAGCAAAATTTGAAAGTAAGCGCCTTGCTCACCTACTGACCTACAGTGGGATAATAGAGATTGAAAAAATCACTGTGCTTTTTGATAATTGTTAATATTATATGGTCTATCAGTAATGTGGCTGATCTGTCACAAATAACATCATCCACAATTTTTATTTTTATCTAGTTCCAAATGGCAGAAGGCAGTAGAAATCATTGGAAACAAATGCGAAGCCAAAGTGCCAGATCTTGTAGAAGGAATGAAATATCAATTCAGAGTGCGTGCAGTAAATAAGGGTGGTCAAAGTAAACCAAGTGAACCAAGTGACACCATAACTGCTAAGGATAGATTTGGTAAGTGTGTTTAATTTAGATTGCAATTAATTTCATGTAACTAAACATTTGAAATGCAAAAAGAAATTTTTCACAGTTGTATCAAAAAGCATATTATTTGATTGGAAAATAAATATATTTTCCATATTGTAGTTTTGTTATATTCCATTTTATTGTTCCACATAGTAATTAGTTCATCATCAATCAAGTGTATTTACATTGGTTACTATTTCAGCTGCTCCTCGTATTGATCGAAGTACTCTGAAAGACATTACTATCAAAGCTGGTCAGAATATACGCTTTAATGCAAAAATTAGTGGTGAACCACCACCATCAAAATCATGGTTTTTGAACAAAGCTCGTTTGGACTCTAAAGATGATATAGTGATTGAAAATGAAGACTATCGGTCACAACTTATTATATCTAGTGCAACCAGAAAACACAGTGGAGCTTTTGTCATCAAGGCTGAGAATAGTTCTGGAAAGGATGAAGTAACTATTCAAGTCACTGTTTTAGGTGAGTATTCCTTGGAATTAAAATTGAAACAAACACATTTGTAACAATGCATATAAAATGTCACTAACCCCCTCTTGTCTCCTCAATACATGTCAACCCTTCCCCCTTTCATGTGCAATTAAAATCTGAATTAGCAATTAGATAATAAAAATTAATACATGATATTTAAGAAATGTTTTATTCACTTATGGATTGTGTATATGTTGTTATTAAGAAATATATATCTTACAACACACTTTAATACTTATAGACAAACCAGGAAAGCCAGAAGGACCGTTAAAAATATCAGACATCCACAAAGAAGGATGTAATCTAAAATGGAACCCTCCTGCAGATGATGGAGGATCTCCAATTGAACATTATGTGGTTGAGAAAATGGATACTGAAAACAGGTAAAAATTAGAATATATTTCAGAAAAAGGACCTTATTATTTTATGTTTTGATAATAATGACCCAATATATACTTTCTCTGAAAAGAGAGAGGGTTAAATAAATTGCAAGAAACTGACGTCAAGATATTAATAGAAATACATATTTTAGGGGGCCCTGATATTGAAAAAGTGTTGGTTTTTTTTTGTTTGTTTGTTTGTTTTGTTTTTTTGTTTCTTTTCTTTCCAAATGACATTCTGTCCATCCATTTGTGAACACAACTTGAACTGAAACCATGGATACGATTTTCCCCAAAATTTCCCTGATCAATCTGGCCAAACTTGAGGCTCTCTGAATTTGAAAAGGATCCTTTAATTTTTAAGGATACTTTATGTGAAGCCCCTTGGACATTTTCAAAATTTACTCAAAAATAGAAACAATATTTTTCTTTAAATTTTGGTTTTAATAGAGAAAGTACACTTACATATGCAGTATAGGTCTGCTTTTTGTTAAAACCTCTGAACCATCCATTGATGAATGTTTCCTTTGTCTTTTAACTTCTTCTTTTGGAATCATCTTTTTGCTTCCCTTCTGAGGTTCTTATACTTCTCTTCAGCATCTTGGGTCTTCTTCTTTATGGCCTGTTGATATGCTTTGTTTCTTGCATCTGTTTTATCTGTACATTCCTCATTGTACCAATCTTCTCTCTCTTCATTACTGACTTCTTCCCTAACACTTCTTTTACTATACTTCTTTATACTAGTACTTACCAGTCCCTAATAGTTGTTAGTAGTTTATTAGTTAGTTCTTGTGCTATCAGTTGTTCCACTACCTTTCCTTCAAATCTGTTTTACATCTTTTCCTTTAATCTTTCTGTATTATATTTTGTTGTGTTTTCTTCTTTGGTTTTCCTCATGATTACTATTCTGGCACAAAACTTTGCTGATAATAAATAATGAACTGAATCCATATTTGGCTTACAGAATATCCTTACACTTTCCAAATAAGTTTTATGTCTTACCTCTATTAAGATGTATCTGTGTGACTACTTTTCCTTTTGGGTTCTCCATGTCCCTTGGTGGATGATATCTTTGTGTGGAAATTTTGTGCCTCCAGTCAACATATTCCTTGTTATGGTAAACATAGACAGATATGAGCCATTGTTATCACTCTTCTCATATATACTTTCACTTTCTATATTTGGCTCATATCTACTCTCTCTCTACTTGGGCATTCAAGTCTCCTAGTGCTATTTTAATATAATGCTTAGGCATTGATCATATACCCTTCCCAATTTATAATAAAAGTCTTCCTTTTCTTCTAGAGTTTTTCTGCAGTCGGTGCATTAGTTATGCTTGTCTTGAAGAAAACACTTTTTATTCTTATTTTACCCATTCTTTTGGATATTGCTTGAAAGCATATAATGACAGTTTTCACTTTTTGTGCAAGTACAAAGCCAACTCCTAAAGCATGATCTGACTCACTACTGTAAAAACTGATGTTCTTTTTTCTATTATCCCTTCACATTTCCACGTCATTTCTGGTATATTCCAAATACCCTAATATCCTTAATATAATATCCTTAGGGTATCAGGTTCATATAATGTTCTCACATTCCAAGAGTACAGTTTCAAGTTTCATATCCTTTTCCATTACCAGATCATCTCCAAAAGGACGAATGTTCAAGGCTTTTCCTTGCCTTTTCAACCAGACTTTTTTTCTGGGGAGGGTCTGTTGATCCTCATGCCCAACCCCCAACCTCAAGGACCATGAGTTTTGATTTTGGACTGGATTCTAGGCTGCCTGCCATTATGCTTATGGAGCCCGTCTGTCCCGTTTTTGAGGTCTGTTCCTCCACCCTCATTGGACCTTCCTCTTCTGGAGTACTTGTCCATCTGATCCCTACCCTTTGACCTATGAAGCAAGGCCCTACCAGTAGCTATGCTACCACCAGCGTAGCTCTATGGGTCGCTGGGATACTCAAGTCCCTCCAACAACAAGGTACTGCACTCCCTAAGTGGGATGGGAAAAATATGCTGAAAAATAAAAAAGTAAAGAGTTTCATCTAATGACAATAAAGAGCATCCACTATGTTTGTGATTCATTATTATTATTCATTGTTTGTTTGACTTTGAAGTCATGTCAAGCAAATTTTTCTTTTGTATGGAATTATGTGAAACTGGAATTCACAGAGCTATATTACCCACTAGTGATGTAATTAACATGAATAATATAAACATTATTTTAAGGGCCTACGATCATTTGAAGAATGTTTAAATGTTCCCAAAGAAGTTGATTGTGTGAAAATATGTGACATGTGACAATAGGATATAATGGTGAAATAAAATTACATATCAGGACACTACATCTGTAAACTCTGTAAACATTTGGTAATAAGACTTCAAATTATTTTTATTTTCTTTCATTTCCATAATCAATGGGCTTATAGCCCAAGTTGAGTATAAATTCTACTGAGTTTGATGGTCCTTTGAAGTTTTTTAGAAGATTTATCATCAACAGCATAGATTAGGCTGATCTAGACTGTTCCGGCAGAGTTGTCTAGAGAAGACCATCTCTTCTTTGGTCTTCCTACTTCTCTTTTTCCTTTTGGGAGATTATAATAGGCCTGCTTGGGCAATCTCTCATTGTTCATTAGATTGTTCATGGAAGATTTATAATAGCATATATTCTGAAATGTTTTAATTTATTTTTAATTTTTACTTTGTACAGAAAATTATTATTGACTTATTTGCACAAAATTTGCCTAATCTACCACCACATGTAATATCCAATATTTTTATAAAAAAATAAATTAACTTTTTGCTTTCAGTTATCATTTGTCATTGGAATTTGCAGGTCGCTGGGTTCCAGTTGGTCGTTCCAAAGAGCCCAAAATGGAAGTCACAAACTTGCAACCAGGACAGGAGTATAAATTCCGTGTGATGGCGGTAAATGCTGAAGGAGAATCAGAACCTCTTGATGCTGACAAACCAATTATTGCTAAAAATCCATTTGGTAAGTAAGTTTGCGTTAATGTGTCATTTGTTCTCATTGCAATAGAATGTTACAAATAAGAGCAGACATATTTTCTTCCTAGATTATTTACTAACTACCAAAAGGATTTAAATTTTGAGTAGAAGGATATGTAAGAAATGTAACTTCTTATAATTGATGCAAAAAGTTTTGTGTATTAGCTAATTAAACATCATTTACTGTTGATGGTGATAAGGATCATTTTTCTTTCTAATTTCTATCATTTCCAGTTTAAATTTTATGGGGTGTTCCTATTTCTTACCTTTCATATCAATATTTGCTACTTTCGTACTGTTACTTTTTCACTATGTATTCTCCAACATTCACATCATTTTCCTCTTTTAGGGTATATCAAGTAAAGTAATTGAAGTTAAAATTGTTAAAGTAGGGGTCTTGCTCCACTTCTCATTTCATTCATAATCTAAGTAATATTTCTGTTGTTGTCACTGTAGTAATCATTACAATAAACCACATGAGCTTCTTCACTAAGATTTTTGTGATGATGTTGATGTTTGCAATCATTTGATGTTTCAAATGCTTTGTTGTAACTTTTGTTTTGATTATTGAAGCATTGTGACAATAAAATTCAATTGAGGAAAAATTTATGATATTCTCGACAAACATTTTTATAAAAAATTGTCTTTTGAATCTACTTTATCAGGTCCCAAATTAGTAAAAATTCCTTCTTTATTGACATCACATTCACCAGCAATTACTATATAAAAGATGTAAGACTTGGGAAAAAAAACAACAAACATTTAAGTACCATCATCATACAATTTTGTTTTCTCTCAATTTTGCTTCAGATGAGCCTGATGCTCCGGGTACTCCAGAACCAACCGACTGGGATAAAGATCATGTAGACCTAAGATGGACTCCACCCGCTAAGGATGGTGGATCTCCAATCACTGGTTATATTATTGAGAAGAAGGAGAAAGGTTCTCCTCGTTGGACAAAGGCTGGTGAAGTTAAAGGAAATGAGTGTAAAGGTACAGCAGAGAATCTTGAAGAAGGTGTTCAGTACGAGTTCCGAGTTCGTGCTGTTAATGCTGCTGGCCCAGGTGCTCCAAGTCAGGCCAGCAAACCAGTCACTGCCAAGCCCAGAAAATGTGAGCAAATACTTTATCACAATTATTTTATAATATGAGTTTATAAATGAATTATTTGTTACAAAATTGTTTTTGTGAACCAAATGAAAATCAGTTTTAGCAAAAACATTTCATTTTTTTTACTAAGAGTGATCAGAAGGAAGAAAAATAATGTAATTACACATTTACCTCTCTTTCCCCTTTCAGTGGCACCGAAAATCGACAGGAAAAATCTTCGCAATCTTACTGTGCGTGAAGGAGAGCCAATTCTCTTTGATGTCAAGATAATTGGTGAACCACCTCCAGATGTTACATGGACCATGAATAACAAGTCAATTCAAGAAACAAGTCATCGCAGAATTGAAAATGTACCTTACAATTCAAAATTTTTCAATGATGAACCTGTACGTAAAGACAGTGGTACTTACAAAATTACTGCTGTCAACAAATATGGTTCAGACTCTGCTGAAGTGGAAATAATTGTTGTTTGTAAGTGGAAATAGTGTTTTATCACTAGGCCTATACACATCACATTTCTTTCTGAATTTTGCTCTGATTTTATTTGACCTGGTATGTCCATAGACACATTCTCAGAATCTTACAATTAATTATTTAAAAATTTGAGTGGCAATCAAAAGGAAATATTTTACATATTGCCCATTTTAAAATATTTTTGTTTTGAATAGCGAAACCTGGAAAGCCAGAAGGTCCTTTGGATGTTTCTGATATACACAAGGATGGTTGCACTCTGAAATGGAACAAACCAAAAGATGATGGAGGGGAACCAATTGAAACATATCTTGTTGAAAAGTTTGATCCTGACACTGGAATCTGGCTACCAGTTGGTCGCTCTAAGGAGCCTCAGATGGAAGTAACTGGCCTCATTCCTGGCCATGAGTATCAGTTCCGAGTGAAGGCTGTCAACAAGGAAGGAGAATCGGAGCCTCTTGAGACTTTGTCATCTATCATTGCCAAGGATCCATTTAGTAAGTGTGTTTTTTTTTTAATTTCAACTTTTTGTAATGTTTTATCTTTTAAAAAATATTATTTTAGCCTTATTTTTTAAACACTGAACAAATCTAAGGTCAACGAAGTACATATTTTGTAACTTATTTTAAAATTGCACTCATATCTTCTGTGAAATTAAACTCATGTTTCATTTCAATTAAATATAAGAATTTTAATGAGACAATTATTAATAATACTGAAAGGAATATGAATTATTAGTGCATATTTTCTTTGCAAATATTTGTTCACTCAAATATAAAGATTCATAAATCAAACCATTAGTTCTGCTTTTTATGCAGAAAAGAAACATCAAAAGGTAGGTTTTCATAAAATATGGTGTTTGTATTTGAAGTTTCCATTATAAAAAATATACAAGTAAAATATGCTTGTATTGTGTAGTGAGGGCTGCTTTTTCATTTATAATAGTTTTTATTTATTCATGTACTTTTTTTCTTTAGCTGTGCCAGCTGCACCAGGAGCTCCTGAACCTGTGGACTGGAGCCAGAATCATGTAGACCTCATTTGGAAAGAACCTGTCAGTGATGGTGGTTCTCCAATTACTGGTTATATAATTGAAAAGAAGGACAAGTACAGGTACTGTTTTTAAATTAATGATTTTTCCAAATTTTATTAACATAAGATAGTATTTATATTAATGTAACTTGACATTAAATAACTTAATAGAATTTGCTCTTACATAGTTTTGAAGCATCATTACAAACATGTAAACATTCAAAATCATTCTTATACATAAGCTGCCATACAAATATCTCATGACTCATAACACAAACTCAAAAATTTTACCACACATATAGATATCTCCATTTCTTAGAAATACTTGTCCTAAAATTACATACTATATGTATATTTGTTTGTACATGGCACGTCGGTCCATGTATGGGTCATGGCCTACCAACAGCATCCTGGCCTTGTGCCCATAGATTAAGGGGGTATGTGTGGTTGGCACAAAGACATCCCCATGCCATATTCTGGTCTTCTCAACCTGAGAAGTGAATTTTCTCATTATCGCACAGCAACATATACTGGGGCATTGAAAGGAAAATGCAAACTATAATCTTGCTCGACTAAGAATCGAACCCACGGTCGTGTCATGGAAAGCGAGTACACTGACCATTGAGCTAAACCACCAGGGCCTACCTATATTATTCATAATTTAAGCCTAGTTAACTTATAAATTAATTGAAATAAGAGCATATATCTATTAAGTAAATTTGGTGACATATTCAGAAACTATTCTCTCAAGGAAATAGGATTTTTGGTGAACAAATTACTTTCCAATGTTCAGTTAATAGTAGACAAATCAAAGTATAAAGAAGATACTAAGAATACCAAGAGAAAATGTGATAAAAATAAAGTAAATGAAAGAGAAAAGCATTTAATTGTAAGTGATTGCAAAAAAAAAAACAACCCTGAGCATGCCACATCTGCAATCTGTAGTTGAAACATGATTGGAAAAACTGTAAGTGCCTCTTTTATTCAAAGAGTATTATTCAGACACAGATATTGCAGAAGGGTTTCCTGAGAGGGGCCTTGTGTTAGAAGGAAGAACAAGGCAGTAAGGCAGTTAGGTTAAGCTTCCCTAAGCACATGAACATAAGTGAATTGTTCTAAGAAAATGTCTTCTATTCAAATATGTGAGACTAAGAAGAACACTTTAGGTTCAAAAGGCACTCGCAGTCTGTGGAGACAAGCAAACACCAAAAATGAAGTAGCTAACACACTTCCCATGGGAAGCACAGAGATGGGTCTGTCATGATTTTGGGGTGTATGTCTTATGCGGGGTGTATGCATTATGGACACGAGAAAAAATTTGAAGGCAAGGGCTGTAAAATTTGATATGTTGCCATTTTTCATGTTCTGATATGAAAATGGTAGCAAGCACTGGTGGATACAGAAGGGGGGGGGGCATGGGGGCCATGCCCCCCATCTCAGGCCTAGAGTTTTCGTTTACCTTCCATTATTTGGCAACATTTATTAAATATTTATTTATGTTCGAATTGTGTAATTATTTAAACAATAATATTGTATTGTAACATATCTACAGTACATAAATAATACACATTATAATCACAAATATGTTTATTATTTAACAAAAATCTATGATCCCCCTCCCCCCAAACTGATTGGCTGGATCCGCCCCTGATAGCAAACATACCGTGGGAATTAATAAAGAGTGGTTATACTGTGGAATGTCCCAAAACAACTTAAATGTCAGCACAGTCTCTGAACTTAAACTCCAAACATCTCTGGGTAATTTTTAAAAGCAAAGTTCATAAATAGAATGTATCTTGCTAAGAGCAGAACTGAAAATGTCAATAGTAAAAGAATGAATGAAAGCCACATTCAAACATGCAATTGCCTCATTAGATCAATGCAATAGAGATGCCTTGCTGTTATCAAGAGGATATCCAGAGGTGTATCTAGGTATTTAGGCGCCCATGGCAAGCACAGAATTTGCGCCCCTGTCAGGATACTTCAAATTAGTGTTGTTGTTATTTAGTTTAGCAGGTGCACTCTAAATAGTGCCCCTTGTGAGTGAAATAACCATGGCACGCGCCATGTCTGCCATACCGTAGATACGCCTCTGAGGATACCCAACAAAATATTAGAAACACTCTTTTTGTTAAATATTCCCTGGAAATTATTCAAGTATATGAAAAGAATGTCACTCTTTTCTCTCACATGTTTGTTGCAATACTGTGTATTTTATGTTTCAATAAGTGAAAGTAAGACTGATTTTTATGTTTTGTTCCTATCAAGACTCCCATTTGATAGAAAAAAATTGTTTTTCAAAAAATCCACTTGATATTTTATTTTATTGTATTCACACCACACTGGTACAAATAAAACTGGTACACACTATACATGTTGCTCTCCATATTTCTATACCATATTGAATTTTATGGGTGTACACTTCCATAGTATGTAGCTTAGAAATCTGAATATTGATACATTGCATTTGTAATATTTTTGTTTAAGGATGATAGATCTTTATTGCTACTAATTAATGTTGTGTCATCTGCATATGAGATTAGTTTATTATGTGATAAGGGAATGTCATGTCATTCACATACAATAGGAATAATAATGGTCTCAATAAAATTCCCTGCAGAAACTGTTGCCATTATTACTGCAGATTTAGATTTAATTTAATCACTACAGATGATCACAAAATAAATTAGTGTCTTTCTTGCATCATAAGATATTTCCTTAAAAGCTTCCAAGATTATGAAATTATATACTACTTGGGAAATATGTTAAAGATTTTTGTTTTCTATTGAAATTCATCAAGGGGCAACATTTTTGCTAGCAGTTTTCATTTTTAACTTTAATGCTAGCATTAACGTTGTTTGAACCAGGAGCAGTTGATAGCATAATGAGACTTGAGTTCATTATTGAGAATGCGAATTCTGAATAGTTAATAACAACTTTATTTAATGGAATTCTTTTTATCATTATGAAGTTGAAAAGTTTTAATCTGAGGTTTATCTGTACTATCAAATACCAACAAATGTTAATATGATTTCAGCATGATGTGGGAGAAAGCCTTGGAAACTGAAACATCTACTCCTCAGGCTGTGCTACATGGACTAATTGAAGGCAATGAGTACCAGTTTCGTGTCATTGCTGTCAACAAAGCTGGTCAAAGTGAACCTAGTGATGCCAGCAAGAATTTCATTGCCAAACCAAGATTTTGTACGTTAATTATTCCCAAAATTATTTTGAAAATTATCTTAGTGTGTCTTACTGTATTAAGTTTGTTCTTTTCTGAGATTTATTTCTTCAAACTGCAGAAATAGTTAATAGTATTCTAAGGCATTACAACAATATCCTCTTTCAGAAATTGTATAGTGCTCATAGTTCTTCCGTATCTAATTTAAAATTTTGTTGTAATTAATTATTTATTTTAATTTTTATCTCATTTTTATCTTAAAAGTGAACTTATAATACATGTTTCTTACATTTACAGTGGCACCTAGAATTGATCGACGCAATTTGCGTGATGTTACATTGTCTGTTGGTTCAACCCTTAAGTTTGACGTTAATATCACTGGTGAACCTCCACCATCTGTTGAATGGCGTTTTGGTAGCATTCCACTCCGGTATGTAGTACTTTTCAAACACTGACATTTCATATGCTCTGTAAGATATGTGTATAATTTCTATGATTTTTATAAATTATCAGATCTTCAAAGAGCATACAAGTGGATAATGTAGATTACAACAGTAAATTAGTCATACGACCAGTACAGCGTGGTGATTCTGGAGAATATGTCATTACTGCTTCAAATTCTTCTGGTAAGGATTCTGTGACAGTCACTGTAACTGTTACTGACAAGCCAACACCTCCTGAAGGACCTTTGCAGGTATGCTTTTAGTTTTTATGGGTTACTTGGATTACTTTTGAGAATTTAAATGGCCTACTTCAGAAAATCTCGTATTAACGATTTAATTATTGCAGTTTCAATAATAATTCTGAATATTTTGATTCCATTTCTGTAAGAACAGTGGAAATAGTGGTAGTTGTAGTAGTAGTATGAGGAGGAGGAGGTAGTATGTTGATTGTGGGCAATCCTTAGTGATCCCTAGGGATGTTCTCAGGAGCCTATTCTTCAAAATGTCTTTTTCTTATCATCTCCTTTATTAACTTTCTCCATCCTTTTCTGTCTTGCGCTCTATTCATTTGCTTCTATTCATGTCAAGTTAGTTACTTTTTTTGATTTCTTCATGCCATCTCATTCTCCTTCTTCCCTGTCTCCTAGTCCTATCCATTATTCCTAACATCATGCCCCATCTCCAATGACTCTGTTCTTGCAGTATGTCTAAAAAATGATAATGTTTGTCTGATGGCTCTGCTTTTCAAAATCAATTAATCTTCACCTCTTTCAGTATAGATAATTCATGTGTCCAATGACTTGTCAACAATTACCTCCAACACTACTTTTCAAAGGCACCTATTTCTTTTTTTATCCATAATTCTTAGAATCTAAGTTTCAGAGTCATATAATACAATAATAAATACCATCTGTATTTTAATTTTGGTGTTAACTGATAACGTAGACTCTTCAAAATTTATTACTCTTTCTCACAGCTGCCTTTCCCAAACTGATTCTTCTTTTTATTTCTTCAGTGTCCATCTTTTGTTTTTAATTCTCCAAGAAATTACTTTGTTGTTTTTATTTCTTCTGAAAGAGTACTAAAAGAAAATTTCACTTTTTACTTTCTTCTCTCTCTCTCTCTCCTTTGTTTTGTTTTGTTTATACTTTACTACACAACATATCTATTTGAATTTGTGTTTGAGATGTGACTCAATTCAAGTGTTAATTTTTTTATTACTTATCTGTCTTCACATACTGTATCTCAAGAAATTTATTTCTATTCTAAAATGTTCTTTTTTATATTCTTTTAGTTTTATTTATTTATTTATTTATTTTTTTTTAGATATCTGATGTTCATAAGGAAGGTTGCAAACTGAAGTGGAAGAGACCAAAAGATGATGGCGGCACTCCTATTGAATACTACCAGGTTGAGAAACAAGATCCAGAAACTGGACTCTGGGTACCATGTGGACGCTCAACTGAACCAGGTAAGAAGATAAAATATTTGCATTTATCTGTTGTTGTTTTTTTCCCCTTAGCATTGTAGTTGTCATACATTTTTGAATTCATTGGAAAAGAATCCCCTGCACAGCAAGATCGTAATAAATATTTTTTTATCTAAATGAATGTGAGAATAATTTATCTGTTGGTGAAATGCAGGGCTGGTTTAAGGTTCTGTGAGGCTCGTATCATTAAAATATGTGGCCTTCATGATTATATATTTATCAAAATTGTGATGTAAAGTGAAAGACAGAATGAGAGCAAGTGAGACAAAGTGGGAATAATGAATACTAACTTTGAAAAGACATATTTTCGTGCACAAATAAAATTGGGAATTAAGGAGGGATATATTACAAACCTTTACCTTACTAACCTCTTTTGTGTAAACTAGTAATTATAATCTGCAATAATAATTAATATTTGAACAATATTTTTATATGGCTCCATTTTTAAAACAACTTACATATAATAAACAGTAATATATAATTTGTATATAACCAAACAGGAAGCTTATATCTGAAGTTATTTGTTTGGATGAATCGTTTACCCAATTTAGCACTTTCAAAATGATCTATTGTTTCTGAAATGTGCATGCTACACACATTATTGTTATATATCTTGTAATGAGTTGAAGAAACTATATTTAAACTGTATAAACAACCTTTTTGATTTTATTTTTTTATTTTTTGTTTTATGAACTCGTGTAACATTTACAAAAAGTAACGAAGGCGAAAGGCCTCAAAAAGCACGAGCACATTTTACACGTGCCTCTATGTTAAACCGGCCCTGGTGAAATTTATAATGGCAAAATTTTATCTTTATTCTGTCCTCATTTCTCCAGCATTTGCATGTTTGTCTTGTGATGTTATTAGTGCATTAAAAAAATTTAATTCTACATAGTTGCAAAATTGATTTTGGAAATGAATCTGTATACTACTGAACAGATAGCCACAAATGGTGCTCTTGATTAGACACATCCTCTATATTTATTCATTAAGTCCTTGTAATATTTGGAATTTTTCCCATTAGCTATGGAAGTAACTGGATTAACACCAGGGAAAGAATATAAGTTCCGAGTCGCTGCAGTGAATGCTGAAGGTGAATCAGAACCATTGGTGGCTGACCAGACTATTGTTGCCAAGAATCCATTTGGTATGTGACTTTATATTGTTGTGTGATTTATTGCTTATTTTTAAATTAAAATACAACTTTGAAGATTGAGCATAAGCTTTTAATTTGATAGGAGAATGATTTACATTAAATTCAGACTATATTTTCAGACTTTTCTCAAAAGAATCTTCTAATTTTATCTTATCATATTAATGTGGAGTTAGAAGTTTTTCTCAATAAAGTATCATTCAGTTTTTTGTGAAAAATGCAGTTTTTTTGAAAATTACATTTCTTTATTTCAAAGCTCTCAAATTTCTTTGATTTAAAGTATGAAAATACAGCTAGATTTAAAGGACGCACCAAAATAAGAGCTTTAAATTATGTCTTATTTATTTTGCAATATCTTTTCATTTTTATTACCAAAAAGCCGAACTTTTAAAAAGTGACTTTTCCAAAAAAAATTCAAAATTTGTGTAATTTTTATTTGTATGAATTAATTATACTTTCTTATAAAATTGTTCTGAAGGATGAATTTTAAATTAAACCTAGGAAAACCTAATTTAACAAACGTGTGTGTGTGTGGGGGGGGGAAATGCGAAATAAAATATCTTTCAAATAATTAATACAAAAAGGTGAGTGAAATAATTCCATTCATTAAAATGTGTTCTAAATACTACACTATTTATTTTTTGCTGTGTTCATAGTATTTTGAAAATTATATTAATACAGGTGAGAAAGGGCTTATGTGCTAGTTTTGAGAATCTCTTCAAGTTAAAGGCACATTGTTAAACAAAACCAATTCAAGAATCTTAGTATTAATCTTAATTTTGAAGGTTTACACTTGAAGCAATAATTATCTGATATGTTGATCTGCTTTCTTATATGAACTCTCTTGTGGGAAGTAATAAAGGTTTGATGTATAAAATAATACATTGATATATTATATCAATCGATACAAGTAATTCATAAAATCAATCATAAATACTCTGAGTTACTGAAAAGCCATTTCTCTTCTCTGTAACTATTTCAATTGTTATATTAGTTTTTTTATTCCCTGGCAATGCGTCGCCATAACAGAGACTGTCATTTTGCCTTCGCACTAGACCACTGTCGTTATGGATGGACAGGTCACCACAACTCTTTATGTTTCACTATATTTTTCACATTTTTTCAAAAGCACTTAAATTTGTGTCTGCATTTCTTACTCAATCTCAATCTTGCTGCAATTCTTATCCAAAGTGCAGCTATAAATATGCTAAAAGACCAATTTTCAATAAAACTTCTGAATTTTCAAAAATCAAGAAAGGTCAATTTTCTTCAGAACCTCTCCTAAATCTTGAAGCTAAAGATTTTTAATTTTCTTGCTTACTGTCCTGTGGAAAGTGGTGATTTTTGTCAGAGAAACTCTTATTGTGGAGCCCTAATATCAATAAATCTTGTTTCTATGTGTTGAAAATTACTTCCTCTAACATCCTTGTTTTGTGAGACCTTGATTAATGGCAAAATCTCTCAGTCTATCCGTGAACACTAGCATGCAAACCATTCAGACTATTTTGTCTAAAATTGATATTCTGGAATCAATCTGGATGAACTCAAGGCCCTGTGAATTGGAAACGAATATTTTGATTTTTCAGGTACTTTACAAGAAGCCTTGACATCATTTTCAATGGTCTCAATGGTTTCAGTGATCTCAAAATGGCTCCAAATTTTTTGATTAAATTTTTTCCTCAAATGGAGCAACGGTTGCTTTAAAACGTGGTTACATTTTCAATGAACTCTCTGAAATATTGAAAATTGTAAAAGTTCAAAATTTTAATCTTTCTTCAACCATAATGTTGAAGATAAAGATTTTTTTCTTAAATGAAATCTGTTCTTCAAAGACAGATTTTAGGTATTTTGTATACAATTATTTTCTCAAAAACGGTTCTAGATGTTTTCATTAATTTTTTTTCTCAGAATAAAATTTGCTTATAAAAATGGTGCAGGTCCCTTTCTCAGTGAACTCTGTATTTTGGAAATTGCAAAAAAATTAGCATTGCAATAATAATATGGCCTTTTTCTTAATGAAATCTGTTCTTAAAAAATTCGGCCTTTAAACAAGATCATGTACAACTTTTGAAAATTTGAGTAGTTTTTGTGTAATTTTTGCTTCAAGCAAAAAGCAATTTTTTAACAATTATTTTCTCAAAAATTTTCCTGCTCCCATTTTTTTCTTTACTTTTTTCCACAGATACAGCAAAGGACTCAAAAAATTATACAGATGTCATTTTCATTGAAAAGCTAATTTTCGAAAATTGCAAAAGTTACAAATAATATACGAAAGTAGATGTTGTTTGTAGCACCACTAGTTTTCTTAATGATAATCAATTCTTAAATATTAGCACTTTCAATGATTTTGTTAACAGTTTTTCCATAATATTGGTGGTTTTCACATGATTTGGAATCAAATCATGTCAATTTTTAAAAAAAAAATCTAATTATGATATCCTTACAAAATAACTAAAATTTTTGTTTACTCCTGTGGTGCAGATAGAGCACAATGTACTGTATCAAGTGACATCAAAGGAATTCTGATTTTACTCCAAAACTAGTGGTGCTACCAAAATATCTACTTTTCGCATTGTTCCTAAATGCTTCATAATATTGTTAAAGTTGTTTATGTTATTGCCTTATTTACGTGGCGAGACTCGGGCCATCAGGCCCGCGCTTCCGTCTGACCACGCAAATTTCGCTATGCTCCTTTCACCCGCTAGCGGAGAAAGAAGGTATTATCTCGGGCGACGAAACAGGTGATTTGAATTTAGCTCAGAGGCTTCATTTAGGCTTGAGGATCTTTTACATGCAGTAAATCTACTAACATGGGACAGCCGCTTTACTTCCTCTCCGAAGGAAGGCGTTACGAAGGATTTTTTTCGCCCTTAAAAATCCACGGCTTCGATCGGATTTTAACCCGCATCTTGGGTACAACAATCCGATACGCTGACCATCCGAATATTATACTACTACATAAACCAAATTTTTTTCTGTTCCGAGGCGCGATCCCAAATCCTCAGAATTAACTTGCTGGCTATTCATGCCACTATGCCACATAAGCGCGCATATCGAACTCGGGCAAAGGCATAGAAACGTAAATGTCCGATGCATTAAAATAAATAAATAAATAATTCAGGACAAAGTATAAAAAATTCCACCCTAGATATATTTTTTCCTTTCTCATTCATGTTCCAAACGTCAAATTCAACATGGAGTGCTACCAAAGCACATAAAGTTTGAATTATTTGAAATGCTCTGCAATAACGTACACCTATATAAAGCAAAACTTTTTTTCCATTCTGACACCCGAACACAGTTCTTCAGAGGTAACATGCTGGCACTGATACCACTACACCACATAAGTGAAGTGCGGTGGAAAATTCGTTTTCCAGTGCACGATTACATAACTTTCTCTTCTTACAAAGTATTCGAGAGGCGAGAAAGTAATAATGATTTCAGAACTGTTAGGAATATGTAAATTGATCGCATGGGTTCTGGTTAAATTGTATTTCAATTTAATGTTGATAATATCGTTCATACAGGTGCACACAAGACAATGATTGATTTGACCTGTATACGTTTCAGAAATTGAATAACAGAGTTGAAAAAATGTTTAAAAGTTGGAAATTGGGAAAGCACAAACAGACACGTTCTGTATATTTATCTGTATTGTTTCTATTTGGGAGTAGAAGTACTTCAAATGATTTTTAATAAAGTTTCTACAATCTTCAATAGTTTTTTTCTGCAACAAACACATTCATCAAATTAAAATCCCTGTCTGGGATTCAAACCCGACTTCTTCGGAAGCAAAGTGCCTCAGTCTCAGCACACTTTAACCACCTCGGCCATTGGAGTGAGTTGCGGACTGGTTACTTATATATTAGTCAAAATGTAATTGTATCAGCTCTAGCATTAGGAAGCCAGTAATTGACAACATGCGAAAAACAAAAGTCTTTTGGGTGACAAAGAAAGGCAGCCATGAAGGGCTTACTCCAAATGCTACACCCGACGAGATTTGAAAAATAACTACTGCGAGAAAGTCTGTGCCATTCTTTAGCACCACTAGTTTATTTATTTATTTACCGTCCTTTATACACATGTGGAGAAAATTTAAAGAAAAAATGTGGAGCAGTTTTTGAGAATTTTTTTTTTTTTGTAAATTCCTTGTGTACTTGAAACTTCATAAATTTCAAGTGCAAATTACGCAAAAAACGATTTGTTTTTCAGAAAATTCTACATAACCTTTTTAAAGAGCTAATTCTGTACAAGAGACTTTGTCTGAGGCAAAAATCTCTGTCTACAATTTTGTAGTTTTAAAAATATTTTTTGCAATTTTCAAAATAACCAAAGCTTTTCTTCGAAGTAGGACTAAGACCATATTTTTATCATCCCTCACTACATAAGTGAAGAAAATTTAAAGACAAATTTGGAGCAGTTTTTGAGAAATAAAATTTTTGTTAACTTCAAGCGCAATTTACCCCAAAACTACTCATTTTTTCAAAAAATTGTACATGAACTTATTTAAAGTACTAATTTTGTACAACCGACTTTGAGGCAAAAATCTCTATCTTCAATTTTGCAGTTTGAAACTGTTTTTGCAATTTTCAAAAAATTTGATATAAACTATCAATGAAAATGATGTCTACATCATTCTCTTAAAAGTCCATCGCACTATTCAACAACAAAATTTAATCAAAAAATTTGGAGCCATTTTTTTTAAACTTTGAAAATGTCTGATGGGCTTCATGTAAAGTACCCCCCAAAATTAAGATATCAGTTTCAAATTCCAGGAGCCTCAACATCAGTAAAAATGATTGGGAAATATCAATTTTGAAGAAAATTGGCTGAACAGTTTAGGCACTGACGTTGACCACAAACAGATGAACATTTTGCCGTCAATCGATTTTTCAGTATCAAGAAGCAACGAAACATGGATTTTAGCTACACCATGAGTTAGAGAATTTTTTTCTAAATTTATCAACAGAATTTATCCACTTTTTCATTACCAGACCCCAGCTATAACAGTTTTTTCTGGTGAAAATTCGCCGTTTTCCAGTGCATGATAACGTAACTTTCTCTTCTTAGGAAGTATTTGTAAGGCGAGAAAGTAAAATACATATCTTTAATTTTTTTAACCTCTTGGACTTTGTTAATACTTACAAGTCCTAAGTTAACTATTTCAAATGATATATGATTTATTAGGTGATTTAAAACAAATGTGGGCACGTCTTCAAATGATCTCCTTTAAAGTTTATTAAGGTCTCAAATTTTTTCAAGTATAAAACATCCAAAATAGTGGATTTTTAAAAACATTCAAAAGACATTTTCTCAAAAACAGCTCTATTTTTTTCTCCAAAATGTTCATGTGGAAAGAATTTGTGCTCTTCTGTGATACTCCAATAATCTCATTTTGATTAATTTATTAGGAGTCCCCAAAAATTATGAAATCATGAAAAAATATGTATTTTGATCCAACATAGTATCTACTAACAGTGTTTATTACTTTCTGCAATGAAAAGTAAATCATTTTATTGATTGAAATGTTCTCTAAATATTGGGTTCTACAAAATTTTGTGTTTTGTTTGTGGATCTTAAGGAAAATGTTTATTTGTGGGTAGGTGAACTAAAGCTGTGGAGCATTGCTACTATGACAGTAAAGTTTGTTGAATGTCATTGAGATGTAAATATACAGTATTGATTAATGGATTGTTGCCCATGAATTTGGAGAAAAGATTAATTTTATTAATTAATGGGTGTCTAAGAAATGAATATAATGTGCTGTCATTCACGCAGTTTCATGAAGCTAGTTTTGCAAGAGATGGCTGAAATACTAGTAGGCCCTAGTATATACATTACAAAATAACAATTACGTATTTATTTAACTATTTCAAATGATATATGAAAGCCTGTGTTGTGTTGCAGTACCACTAGGTTAATTTAAGGACAATTATGGATAATCATAATATGTACTGAAGGAAAATTAGTTAACAATTTGTCTTTTGTAAATTTAATCAAAGAGGTTATAGAGGTTGTGTAAACATCAAAATCAGAATTGTGTACCACAATACATACATACATACATACATAGAATGTACATTCTGACATGTTCTCTATAAAGGAGCATTCAGCCATCCATTTGTTGTACAATTAGATGTATAATGTTTAGGGTGGATAGGTCTGAGTTCTAGTAGGGATTAAGCAATATACATTAGAGAGTAAAAATAGACAATCTATCAAGTTGTTTACAAGTTTGAACAAAAACAATATATCATTTAATTTCATATGTGATGATGGTTTTGTATGAGAGACTTTACATACTATGTACTCAATGTGAAGTTTAAATTTCAATTTCGGATCAAATATGACACCCAAATTTTTGAATTGTAATACTGTTTCGAGGTTTATACCATTTATCTGATCGTCAAAGCACAATGGGGATTGAGAGACAGTGTAATCCATAACTTTACAATTTTCTATATTTAAGGTCAAACAATTCATGTTGCACCATTGTGCAATCAGATCTATATTTTCCTGGAGTTGTGTACAATTGGATATTGTTTTAATATGCATAAATAATTTAAGATCATCCGCATGTAATAAAAATTTACATAATAAGTAATTTCGAATATCATTTATAAAACGTAGAAATAATAAGTCCCAGATGTGACCCTTGTGGCTTGCCTGATTTAAAATCAATTGCTCAAGATGTGAATAATTTATATTTAACTTACTGGAATCTGTCAGTTAAGTAGTTTTTTATCCATGCAAGAAAATTACTATGAATACCAATGTATTGAAGTTTCACTAACAATAAACAGTAACAAACTGTCCTGAAAGCCTTTGAAAAGTTAGTGTAAATAGTATGTTTGCCCCTTATCTTTTAAGAACTACATGTTGAAAAAATAAAAGATTTATATTGATAGATCGCTTGCACGTAAATCCATGTTGTGCTTGTGCATCTAACAGTGTAAGTGATACAATATTATAAAATTTTTCAGTTATCACAGATTCAAAAAGCTTGGGTATTGTACTTTGGATTGAGATCAGCCTTGAGTTAAAAACATCTGAATGGCCTCCTGATTTGTGGATAAGAGTAATGAAATTAGACTTCCAGATATGTAGGAATGATCTTTCTTGTAGGGATTTGTAAAATAAAGCATGTAAAATAGGGAAAAGTTAGCAAAATTAATTTTTTCAAGAAGATTGGTGGAATTAAATCAGGTCTGACACCTTTCTTCACATTTAACTTTAGAATTGCACAATTTCCGATGTACTGATTTTCAAGCACATCATCATCAACATACACAGATTTAAAATAGTTTACAAAAAAGTTCAATTATTTTATAAGTTTTATTGAATATTTTGATGTGAAGTCTTTCTTAAAGAGTAACTAAAATATTTATTTTTATTTATATCTATTGCACTTCAGTTTTTGGCTTCATCCACACCTCATTAACATTTCAAAAATTGCCTTGTCAAAAAAGTCTTTCTTTTCAGTAATGTGTTTATTTTCTTGGTGCAGATGAACCAGGAAAGCCAGGAGATCTCAAAGCTACTGACTGGGACAAGGATCATGTGGATCTCAAGTGGACTCCACCAAAAGATGACGGTGGTTCTCCTATCACTGGATACATCATAGAGAAGAAGGATAAATATGGCCAATGGGAAAAGGCACTTGAAGTTCCAGCTAATCAACTTACCGCCACTGTCCCAGATCTCATTGAAGGTCAGCCTTATGAATTCCGTGTACGAGCAGTCAATGCTGCTGGCCCTGGAGAAGCTTCTGATGCTACTCCTACGATTATTGCTAAACCCAGAAACTTGGCACCCAAGATTGACCGCACAAACCTCATTGAAGTTCGAATTAAGGCTGGTCAGAACTTTGGATTTGATGTCAAAGTATCTGGAGAACCTCCTCCAACAACTAAATGGCAACTCCGTGGCAAGGAAATTAAGTCATCTGATCGTATAAAAGTTCAACATGCTGACTATAATACCAAATTAAATGTTCGAATGGCCACTCGAGCAGAATCTGGAAAATACACAATTATTGCTGAGAATATTAATGGCAAAGATGTGGCAGAGGTGGATGTAATCGTATTAGGTTAGTTTGTTTTACTACATTAAAACAGAATGTTACACATATAAAATATTATATTTTAGAAAACTTTCTTATTATTTTTATGAATCAGATAAACCTAGTCCACCTGGAGGTCCTTTGAAAGTGTCAGATGTACATGCAGAAGGTGCCAAACTCAGCTGGAATCCTCCTGCTGATGATGGAGGTCAACCCATTGAGAAATATGTTGTAGAGAAAATGGATGAAGCAACAGGTAAGTAAATGAAGTTAATAATAACTTAACAATTTATTTGTTGAATCTAACCAATATTGGTTATATATAAAATCAGAGTTGTATAAAAATGTTCATTCAAGGAGAAAAACATGTCTTTTTTACTAATAACTGATTTCTCATAATCTGTCATATTCAATTTATTAAAAAAATATATGATAATTTCAGGTCGTTGGGTCCCTGCTGGAGAGACTACTGGCCCAGTTACTAATTTAGAAGTAGATGGATTAACTCCTGGACACAAGTACAAGTTCAGAGTACGAGCAGTTAATAAACAAGGAAAATCTGATCCTCTGCAAACTGCACAAGCTATAGAAGCCAAAAATCCATTTGGTAAAATTTTTAAATTTCTTGGTTTTAAATAGAGTTTTATTTCTGGTAAATTCTCTTACATTAATTTATTTTAAGTAACATTTTTACCTTCACACATATGTGAATATATTTGGCAAAGTATTTGTACTACTTCAGTAGTAGTTTTTATACTACTTCAATAAAAGTAGATACTTTTATTGAAGAAAAAAATATAAGTGCCTAATTTAGACATTACAAAAGCATGAAATTTTTGTAATTGGTAAATAAGTTATTATTCCTTTTGTGTTCTTTTATGAGTGAAGTGTATCATTTATAATTGTTTAGATGAACCTAGCAAACCTGGTACTCCTGAAATCAGAGATTATGACAAGGACTTTGTTGAATTACAATGGACTAGGCCTGAATCCGATGGAGGATCTCCAATTATTGGCTACATCATTGAAAAGAAAGACAAATTTAGGTATTAGCATTTGAATGTCTTCTTTTGTTGATAATGTTTATAAAACAATTGGGTTCCTTTTCTTTAGAAGAAAATGTTACACATTCTATCCTTGTTTTCTTTCTTAGTCCTTCATGGGAAAAGTGTGCTGATGTGGAAGGAGATGTAACTACAGGAAAAGTACCAGACTTAATTGAAGGCAACCAATATCAGTTCCGAGTTAGAGCTGTGAACAAAGCTGGTCCTGGAGAACCAAGTGATGCATCCAAACAGCATACTGCTCGACCTAAGAACTGTAAGTTCCATGCATTTAATTGTTGTTTATTAAAAGTGCTCTTGTCTAAAATGTGTATTATTTATTTGTTATTGTTTTTAAATTACACAATTATTTAAACAAAATTAAGAAGTGTGTCATGATATAGAAAAAGTTATGGATATTACAAAGAGGATTCATCTCAACATTTTTGCCTAGTGGACACCAGAAACTGAAAAAAAAATTACTGAGAGCGAATGATCAGAAACATTTTCAAACTAGTAGGAAAAATATTTACAAATTTTGTCACCTGAAATATTATACAAAGCCAGATTATGATTATGACAGATACATGACATGATTATGACAGATACATGACATGAAATTTTCAGAAACAGTTGTTAAGTTGTATATTTATATTGGTGCTTTTCTGAATTTTTAAGAATTCATCTGTAATGTTAAAGTATCAATAATAAGTGTTTTGTTCAGAACTTTCCGTAGCTTTTTGAAATAAGTGACAAAAGAACTTACATAAATACATTAGGATACTTGGGAAAGAAGTCATAAGAAAGCATAATTCTTCAACAGAAGTCAGTAGGCAGAAGATAAGGAAGGAAGGTCATAAAGTAATAAGAGAAACAACATATAGGGGACAAAAGTTGGGCTACATTTCCTGCAAAATCACAAAACAAGCAAAATTGAGTCAATAATGATCTCATAATTAATCATAATGAACTTGGACTCCTCTTCTTTTTAATAACAACTTTCTTTCAATTTTCTTTCATGTATACAGTTTTTTTCTTTCATGTATACAGCATGTGAATTTTGTTATTTTTTTATGTAATGTTGATTGTATGTTTGTATTACAGTGGCACCTTACATTGATCGCAACGCACTGCTTGATGTAAAGATTCGAGCTGGTCAGAACTTTGACTTTGATGTACCAGTTATTGGTGAACCTCCTCCATCAAAAGAATGGACCCTTAAAGGAAATACTGTCATCAATACTGACAGAGTAAAAGTAGTAAATGAAGATTACAACACAAAACTTCGTGTAATTGATGCTAAAAGAAGTGACAGTGGCAAATATACAATTACTGCAAAGAACATAAATGGTGTAGACAGTGCTACAGTAAATGTCACTGTTCTTGGTAAGAAAACTTTTTTTTTGGTGGGGTTACTTTTCCACCAGACGAATTATTTTATAAACTGATATGTTTTTGAATTTTAAAGAGCATATAGTAATTTTTATATTAGTGATGTGTTATTCTTTCATTATTTAATTTAAAGCAAGTTTCTTAACTCATAGAAAATTAATTTTTGTAGATGCTTAATTTGTCTTTGTTATCCATAACAAAAGTAATATTCACTCTTCAAATTTCTTTCCAGATGTTCCTTTGCCACCTGAAGGTCCTCTTAAACCAGACAACATTACAAAATCATCCTGCACACTTTATTGGAGACCACCTAAGGATGATGGTGGTTCTGAGATTATCCATTATGCTGTAGAAAAGCTTGACACAGAGAATATGCGTTGGGTGCCTGTGGCAGAAGTTACTGGCACATCTGTCAGGTCGGCTTTCAAACTTTGCACAACACATATAGACTTGACAAACAAATGGCTTTGAAATATTTTACCCAAAATATTGATAATTAATGAGTTAATGTAATGGGTAAAAAATTTATGTTGTAGCTGTGTTAGGTTTCTGGATGAAAATACATAATTTTCTCTTAATTTTATTTCATGTTCAAAATCTGTAGATGTAAAGTATTCCATTCATTTACATGTTTTTTGTGTACATGTTTTAAACAATTTTGTAGTTAATTAATTTCTTCACTTGTAGAGTTGATCATCTAATTGAAGGTCATGATTATAACTTCCGAGTTCGTGCTGTTAACAAACAAGGCGAGTCCTTGCCTCTGACTGGCCAGCAACCAATAACAGCAAAAGATCCATACAGTAAGCCTGATAAACCTGGCACTCCAGTTCCTGTTGGTATGTAGGATGTTTTTCAATTAATTTATTAAACTATTTTTACTGTACCAGAGTATTAAATTAATTAGCACATTTGTATTATTTTTATAGATTGGGATAAGGACCATGTTGATTTAGAATGGACTGCACCCAAGAAAGATGGTGGTTCTCCAATTACTGGATACATTATTGAGAAGAGAACTAAATTTGGGTACTACCGACATGGATGTTTTTAAAGAAAAGTCTATTAGACTTAAAAAATGTATAATATGAATGATGTTAATGCTTCTTTACAGACCTTGGGAGAAAGCAGCTGAAATCCGTGGTAATCAAACCAAGGGAACAGCACCAAATCTGACTGAAGGAGAGGAATATGAATTTAGAGTAATTGCTGTGAATAAAGGAGGTCCAGGCGAGCCTAGCGAGCCATCTGCTTCAGTAATAGCGAAGCCAAGATTCCGTGAGTAATCCTTCTCCACAAGTTCAAATGCACTTCATTTCTCATTATATACTCATTAAACTCAAGTATTTGTAAGTATATCTTTTTAAACTTTTAAAACATTTAAATGTAATTCATTGATTTTGATTGCAGAGGCACCAACCTTTGATAAGTCATTGTTGCAAGATCTGGTTGTCCGTGCTGGCCAGAAAATCAACTACACTATCCCAATTGAGGCTTCTCCTAAACCAACTGCTAAGTGGACTGTCAATAATAAACCTATTGAGCCTGGGACAAGAGCGGATATTCATACCACACAAAATCAGACCGTATTTGAAATTCTTTTCTCTGTTCGATCAGATACAGGCCGATACACTCTTACATTGGAAAACAAGTTTGGCCAATGTTCAGCATCAGCAAATGTTACAGTTTTGGGTAAGATTCTTGTCACAATTAAGGTTACTAGAGCTGACTTTTTGTTTCTTGTTTAAATAATTTCAGTATATAAAAATAGAGATAACTTGGAGTTATAAAGCAGAAGTCATATCAGTAACATCTTAGGTAAAACAACTAGACTTGATATCAACTTTACTGTTCAGGAGGTGCATTATCCTAGGCACTGATGCCAATGTTTCGGCTGTCATGTTGCGACCTTCCTTAGGATGAAATGCCCTGGTTTGAGGAAGGTCACAGCACGATGGCTGAAACACTGGTATCTGTGCTTAGGATGTGGCGCCCTTCATTATATTTCAAAATTCATTATATTTTTGGAATTTTAAAGAGGAATCTATGGACAGACAGTGTCTGATATGAAAATGACCATGTTTTACAGATCGACCTGGCCCACCAGAGGGACCACTTATTGTAAGTAATGTTACTAAAGAGAGTGCTCGTCTGACATGGAAACCACCATTGGATGATGGAGGCTGTCCCATTTTGCATTATGTGGTGGAAAAAATGGATGTTTCTCGTGGAACCTGGGCTGATGCTGGCATGTCAACTTCACTTTCTCATGAAGTGACAAGACTGGTGCATCGCAAAGAATATCTTTTCAGAGTGAAGGCTGTTAATACAGTTGGAGAATCAGATGCCTTGGAAACCACGAAGAGCATTATTGCTAAGAATGAATTTGGTTAGTGTCACTATATTAAAATAATATCAATAATATAATTTACTTGTAGCCAGAAAATACCTGTTTAAATCATCCATACAATGTTGTTAGGCAGTAATTACACACACTTTTTATATATCTAGAGGTTGGTACTGGCTCGAATATGTTCTTGGTAATTTTTATACCAACAAAATCCATATTTACACTTCTTCATTCATCCCGTATGGTTTTTTAATACATCATTTACTTTTGCATCAGAGAGACAGAAATTGCTCAAGCTTTACAGGATTTTTGGAAATCTAGGAATATCTTTTTAAATTGTTAAAAAATAACTGCTATTGTTACTGAAACTGTTATCAAAAATTCAAGTGCACATGTTCTTGTTTAAATGTTATGAGTTATAACCCTGTATTTTGTAATAGTCTCTGACATTCTTTCCATACTGGATTACAAATTTTAGTCGTAATTCTCTGCATCTCCTTTCATTGTCCCATTACAATATGTATTATGTTTTGTTTTCTGAAGTCACTAATAGTAATCTATTTTCAAATAATGCAATTTTTATCAACGATAAAAAGCAATCTTCCATTTATATTAGGGTGATTATATATTTGTTTCATACTTTTTTCTTGAAACAGATGAACCAGATGCACCTGGTAAGCCAGCTGTTACTGACTGGGACAAAGATCATGTTGACCTTGAATGGACACCTCCTAAAAAATGATGGTGGCTCTCCAGTAACTGGATACATCATTCAAAAGAAGGAGAAAGGCAGTCCTTACTGGGTTAATGCTGTGCATGTTCCAGCCAATCAAACAATGTGAGTATTCTATAAATTGAATAATCCATAAATATCATTTATAGCCTTTCTCATGGAGAATCGATACTGAGGAAAAAATGAGAACTTTTTATTTTTCTACTGGTTGACAGTAAGGGATTCATATGCTGATTAAAAAATAAAATAAAAGTTTCTATCTCATGTACCATTTTGTATGAAAACCATATCAAAATTTCACTAAAAAAAAAAATTGTTGAACTTGTGCAATTTTTAATCCAAAAATTTATTTTACAATGTCATTAAGAACAGTTCATTAAATTTATTGAATACTAAATATAAATTTAATACTAACTGTAATTTGTATTTTTATAAGGCAAAACCATACTTTTTCACCTCAATGAAGAAAAATTTTTAAAAAATACAACCTTAAAAAGGTTTTTTTTTTAACACCTGCTGTTGCTGCAGGATTATTGAACTTTTGACATTGGGTTTCAACAGTAGTCACCCATTAAAATGGTGACCTTTGGCCTTTGTAATGTTGTTCCTAGGAAGAAATTTGCTTATGAAACATTTTCCAAGTTCATTACTTTTAACTCCTAGATGAAACAAAAAATATGAAATAGGAATATAGAAAATGTATCCAAGCATACAGTCTATAAGTTAAGGGTAATTGTTAACAGTTGTTTTAGAGCAAGTTGTAATACTAATTTTAACACATTCCATTCTGCATATTTGCTGTCAGCCTAGTTTTTACAACTGTGATCATTTGGTACATACTGAATCTGAGGATGAATGAAAATCCCGTCTTTTATTTATGACAGGATCTATTCTTAAGTATTTAAAGTAATTCCCTCATTTAGTCATGATCATCACAAAATGTTTCATAAATCTTTGCTTGAAATGCTGTGATGTCCCTTCCTATGCGAATGCTAACTGACGAGCGTAATTCACGTACGAGAGGTTGTCACTTGAGAAATGATCAGAGTGACCGGAAGAGCGGGAAGGGGGTTACGAAGTGGGAAGAAATACAACCGTAGTAATCGTGAGATATATGAGTTTAATTAATTAAGTCCATGCCAAAGATCACTATATATATATTGAAGGTATAAAGGATAGTAATGAGAGAGAGAAGGAGCGCAATGAAGTATGACCAGGAATGTCGAGCGCACTCATGTTGGTGTCTGCTGGCTTACCATGGCCTCCAGTTCTCCGGCGGGCGTGTTGTCGTTCGACATCTTGCTGGCTGCTGGTTTTTCGTGAGTCGAATCGGAGTGACGATGGCGTGGTGTTGCTTCCATGGTAGGAGTGGACTGTCGGTGATTTGTGAGGGCCGTTTATATAGGTGCTCGCTAATTTGACTGAATCTTTTGGAGAACGTCATTTTTAGAAAGTGGATTTTCCCCAGGCAGGTGTCAACATCGTTTCTAAATGCGGATTTTCCTGATGTTTCTGCTTGGGCCACAAGATGATGAAATGTACGTTGAAATAGTTTAAAATAATTGTATTTTTTTATATTGGTTCATCACATGCCAAAATACATAAAGTTAGACAATGTGCAAATTTTGCAAATTTTGCTGTTCCTTAGTGTAATATTCAAAATTGGTTATTTAAGAAAGAGTTCAATATCAAAAATTTTTCATAAAAGTTAAAATAGAATTATATTCAACAATTTCTAAGTGAAGAAATTGAATAGGCTACTGAAGAATTCTGTGAAGAACATTTGTTGCATCTTGTGAATATTAGAAGCAAATGATATTAAAATCAACGAAATCCATGAAAAATGCTTTAAAAGTGACAAAAAAAAAAGTAAAAATGACTTATTAGTCGAAATCGAAGAAAAATGCAAAAAATGTCATATAAAAAATGGGACATTTCCTTTTGTCATAACATAAAATTAATGTCTATAGTAAAAGACATTGTTCTAAAGTGAGAGAAAAAATGACATTTCATTAAAATCCGCCCCTATTTATGACTATTCTTTGGCAAACCGCGACAGTTATCATAAAAACTCTTATTCAGTATTTCCATAATAATCATAAAATGACAGAATATTAAAGAGGTACAAAAAAGAATCTATCCCTAAAATCTTTCTGAAGATCAGGAAAATGAATTGAGAAATGCATGCAAATGCAATGCATGCTTTTGGGAGTTCTATTTTGATGCTGACTGCCAAAACTACAGATTATTCACAGAAGTATAATTTTAATCTTATTGTGCTTCTCAGGCAACTGTGCCTGATTTAACTGAAGGACAAGAGTATGAGTTCAGGGTTATTGCTACGAATGCAGCTGGACAGAGTGAGCCAAGTGAGCCATCAGATACTGTTACTGCCAAGGCAAGATATTGTGAGTACTATATTTATTTCATTTTATTCTATAATTGATGTTTTATAAACTTTTCAATAAATATTGCACATATGTTGGTAAATTTGCCTTTTCTTTTGATAATTATTTAGATTTTTTTTTCTTTCTTTTTTTCCCTTTCTTTTTTGAACTAAAAGAAAATAAGTAATCAGAATTGTACATGTAATATGGAGTTTGTGAGAAGTTAACTTTACTTCTACTCTGAATTTTGGGATTAAATTACTAGTGAACAAAACATAGCTTTTGCATTGCAGGTGTCATGTTCCTCTTATATCATTATTTTGTTTCAAAAAATATGTATTTCTCTGTAGAATGTTTTTCCCTTTGAATTATTCTTTTTTCAATTTGCAATAATTGCAATCATTAAATGTCATTGCTGGATCAGTCATTCATTTCATATCTCATATCATTCCAGTGGCTCCGAAAATCAAGACTCCTCTTAATGATGTTCGTCTCAAGGCTGGTTCTATTTTCCATATTGATATTGATTTCATTGGAGAACCTGCCCCAGAAGTAACATGGTCTGTAGATAGTAAACCTCTGAAGACTGATGACAGAACTACTATTACATCTATTGGACATCACACTATAGTTCATACAGTGAACACAAAGCGTTCTGATAGTGGATTGTACCATCTTTTGTTGCGTAACAGTTCTGGCATGGATGAAGGATCATTCCAGTTGATTGTACTGGGTAAGATTTTAGTTGAGGATTAAAATATTTCAAATTCTTTAACCTTATAAAGATTACAAGCAGAATTTTTCATGAATGTGTACTGTATTTTTATATGTAATTGCCTACTTTTTAGATCGTCCTTCACCACCAGAAGCTCCATTAGAATATGAAGAAATCACATCATCAAGTGTTACTTTATCATGGAAACCACCTAAAGACAATGGGGGTAGTGAAATTACGTAAGTTACCTTCTATTGAAAAGAAAATAACTTTAAAATAAGATATTTTCTTTCGTTAAATTAAAGCTCATTCATAAACAGTTGGCTGAGTTGTCATTAAATGACACCCAATCTACCTCTTCTTTGAAAAATAAAAAGTTAAAATTAGTAATTTTAGATTGACATTCAATATATATTTTTCCTTCTATAGTGGCTATGTAATTGAGAAGCGTGACTTGACACATGGTGGAGGCTGGGTTCCTGCAGTTAACTATGTCAATCCAAAGTATAACCATGCTACTGTACCACGTCTCCTTGAAGGAACAAAATATGAGTTCAGAGTATCAGCTGAAAATCTGCAAGGTCGTTCAGATCCTCTTAACACTAGTAAACCAGTTGTGGCCAAGAACCAATTTGGTGAGTTTTTAATGTCTTGTTAAATGCTTACATGATTTTTCCAGAACTTTTACTAGAATTTTGTGAAGGAAATAGAATAGTATTATAATCAAATATTCAAATGTTTCTTCTTCTGAAATAGATGTACCTGGAAGACCAGGAAAGCCAGAAGCAACGGAGTCTGATAAAGATCACATTAAGATCAAATGGACTCCACCAATTAGTAATGGTGGCTCTCCAATCCTGGGTTATGATGTTGAACGGCGTGATCGAATGACTGGACGTTGGGTAAAACTCAACAAGGAGCCAACAAAGGTACACTTATTGTATCTGCACACACATTATCTACCACTAACTTCAGCTCTAGTTTCAAAGCTTATGAATAAAATCTTCATTTTCTTTTTCTGCAGCACCTTGAATTCTATGATGATCACGTTCAGGAAGGTCGTCAATATGAGTATCGTGTTACAGCTATTAATGCTGCAGGTCATGGAAAACCTAGTGACACATCTGCATTGATTACTGCTAAGCCAATGAAAGGTAAATAAGAAATAATTATGATTATTTGAAGATAAAGAATATTTTTTTGACTTTTGACATTGTTAGGACTAATTTTTTAAACAAGGAAATTATTGCCAGAAATATTTAAAATTATTCTCATTAATAGAGTTTTACATTGGCAGAAAATAATTTTTTTTAAATATTATGTTATTGATAAAATAAGTGATAAGGTATTTCATTACTTAAAATATATTAAAAATGTCCTAAGTAAATTAATAGTCAATGTTAGTTAGTTTGTGAGAATATTTATATTTGAGAAAAGAATATCATTGAGTGAAAATCAAAAACATCATCAAGTAGCAGCATGCAGGCATCATTAAACAAAGTGTATGAAATGGTAGATAAATGAAAGAAGAATTTTGAAAAGTCCCCAGCATATAAACATTTTTTGATTGGTAATTGAAATTAGTTAAATAGTAACTTATTATGGTTTTCAAAAAAATATTTTTCAAATAATTAAAACTATATTTGATGTTGATTAAAAGCTTTAGCTCAATAATTTGTTATGGTTCAAAATATAACATATGGATATTACTTTTTTAAAAAAGATATTTTGGCAAACTCTTGTGTTTTTAAACAGACCCATGACTCATGGATTATCTTTATGAAGTGATTCAGGGACCAAAACACTGTGATATTAAATAATCTTAATTCATAAATCAATAATTTTTCAGAAGAACACAAAGATTTTAGTTCTAATAAGATAATGATGTTTATTTCTCAAGAATATATTATATAGCATATGACTTTCAGTACAAGCTCAAATGATGCAGTATAAAATCTAAAATTTTAAGATCAAAGTACATTTATTTTTATTCCTTTTAATTCTGTTACAGAAAAACCCAAATTATACTTGGATGGGCTTATTGGAAAGAAAATCAAAGTTCGTGCTGGTGAACCAATCAATATTCAAATTCCTCTGTCTGGAGCACCTATTCCAACAATTGACTGGACAAAGAATACAACAAGATTACCAGAGTCCAATAGGATTTCAGTAAGTTGCAATGTTATACCTGGGTTATACCATTCTCAATAACTGTCAGGAGAGGAAGTATGAAAGTATTGTAACTGTTCTATTTTTTGGAAAGTTTCATTGTGAATGTCTTTCAATATTAATATCAAAATAAATGTGGAAGCTTTTTCATTTTTTCGTTTTTTATTAAAATAAATTTAATCAAGATAAAATAAATATTAATCAAAATAAACATGTTTAGATGAACACTACAAGTGACAGCACTCAACTTCGAATTGAGGCTTCAACACGAAAAGATTCAGGCAAATACACTATTACAGCCAAGAATGATTATGGTAGAGATTCAGCAGACATAGAAGTTATTGTAGTTGACAAACCTGGAGCACCCAAAGGACCATTGCAGTACACAGCAACTACCCAAGACAGTGTATCCTTGGCTTGGAATCCTCCAAGTGATGATGGTGGTGGTGATATTCAAGGTATTTCCACTTTGATACTTTTCTAATTAACAACACTCTTAAGGTGGGATTGGAGTTGAAAATAAAGTCAACTTTTAAAAATTCTCATATGTTTCAATTATTCATCATGTGTACATAACTATTAATCCACAGTATTTTGCCTAAATTATATCAATAAAACTTTTATATGTTAATGACTTTGATTTAATATCTTAAATTTAATTTCAGGTTATGTTATTGAAATGGCTGAATATGGTTCAGATAACTGGAAGCAGGTCCCAGGGTTCTGTCCAAAACCATCATTCACTGTGAAAGGTCTCACTGAAGGAAAACGTTATGTATTCCGTGTGCGAGCAGAAAATATTTATGGTTTGTCTGAGCCACTGGAAGGAAAGCCCGTGGTTGCAAAGAGTCCATTTGACCCACCAGATGCTCCTGGTCAACCAGAAATTACAGCTTATAGTCCTAATAATTGTAGTCTTACTTGGACACCACCTACAAGCACAGGAGGAAAGCCCATTACAGGTGAATTCCTCAGCTCTCAGCTGAATTGTACAATTAAATAATTAGCACATGAGTGACGATAGATACTTCATTTTAATTAATGAGGTAACGTGAATTTTAAAAACGTATATCAAATGTTTGGAAGAAAAGAACAACATTTACAGGAGAGGAAAAAGAAAATTAATGACCAAACTTAAAGAGTTCTTCTGTGGGGAAACCTTCCAACATGTTTTATGTATCATAACATTAACTCATTTCACATTTAACATTATTTTAATCCTATTTTATTTTTCAACTTCATGAAATTTGATCGGCTGTTGTTGTTTTTGTAGTTTTTTGTAATTTTTTCTATCGTTATTGGTATATTTCTTCACTGAATTCACAGAAAAACATTTATATTCATTATTTTTATAAAATTATATTGTATTTTGTTTTGTGTATGTTTCACCTCCTTTAAAATTACAAGATACTGTATTACTACATTTCATTTTAATTTTTGTTACTGATTTAAAACTTTTTTCTTATGTTCATAATTCAATTGAGCCATTTTTTAGGCTACTATGTGGAAAAGAGAGAAAGAGTGGAGAATGGATCAAAGTTAATAACTATCCTACACCTAATACCAGCTTCACTGTACAAGATTTAAGAGAAGGTAATCGTTATGAATTCAGAGCCATTGCCATAAATGAAGCTGGGACCAGGAAAGCAAGTAAAACCATCAGACTCCATTGTAGCTGAGCACCAAAGATGTAAGTTACTTGTCAAATTGAATTTTATGTAATGCAAAGATCAGCATAAGAAATTACACCATTGAGAAGAAAATTGCTAATTTAAAATTGAGTTGGGTTTGACCAATTAAAATATTGTTATTTGTTTCTTTCAAGTGAGGCCAGATGCTCCAGAGCCACCTAAACCAGATCGCATCACAAAAGACAGTGTTACTTTATCATGGCGGCCACCTCGTAGTGATGGAGGAGCCAAAATCAGAGGCTATATTATTTCAGAAGAAAGCAAAGGGAGATGCTGATTGGAGTGATGTTAACTCATCTCCAATTCCTGTCACAGTTTTCACGGTAATTTATTTCACTTGAATTAATTAAACTATTTATATTAATAGAAATTGGGAATTTCGTTGATGACTTACAAAGTACTGTTAAATAAGATCTTGTAGAAAAGCTAATATAATTGTCACCACCTGTCACCTTATTAGAGAGGCATTACACCCAGAAATATGTTCAGCAAAGGTAAATGAATCCAAGTTGTGGACCTTGTTACTGAGTAACATTGTGTTTTAATATTAAATTTGTTCAAAGAATTGTCACTCTGACCAGACCCAAACCCGATTTTAAGGCCAGTTACTCTAACCATTGAGCTACAGAAGTGACCAGTTCTTATTATATATTATAACGGACAAGATACATCAGACCTATGAAACTGTTCAAGAAGAATTGGTCTCTTAGTAGCTCAGTGATTAGAGCAACTGGGCATAAACCAGGAGACCTGGGTTCAAGACCCAATTGGGGTGACATTTCTTTGTAAAAATTTAATTATGTTTATGTTATGTTATTTATGTTAATGTTATTCCTGCATACAACACTTCCCTTGTTTTGCTAAAAATATTAATTTTTATGAGTTCATCAAACTGAAAGAATCAGACTGTTTCAATTTAAAGAATGTATCCCCAAAACTGCTGCTGGAAAC
>JAHLJT010008446.1:144011673-144034894 GCA_031308135.1 Acheta domesticus | reverse complement strand
AAGATTACCAGTGATCTCAGTATTCGAGATATGACTGTTATTGCTGGGGAAGAGTTTACTATTACTGTTCCCTACACTGGTAATCCCATTCCAAAACCAACATGGACCATCAATGGAGAAGAAGTATTTACTAGTGATAGAATTAAATTTGATACTACAGCTAATGCTACTATTTTCTACAACAAGTGTGCAAAGAGAAGTGATATGGGCAATTACACCATTCAGCTTGTCAACAGTGAAGGATCAGATACGGCATCATGCAAAGTTTTGGTTGTTGGTGAGCGAACAATGTCACCTATTAAAAATACACTTTTATGTACTTGTTTATTTAAAAACACCTTACCATCATTAAGTTAATACAATGTACATACCAACAATACACTCCAAGGATTTGATAAATGGTGTGCTTGACTTTCAGATAAGCCTTGCCTCCACAAGGACCTTTGGATGTCTCTGATATTACACCTGAGACATGCTCACTTAGTTGGAAACCACCACTTGATGATGGTGGTGCTCCAATTACTAACTATGTGGTGGAAAAACTGGATCCTTCAACTGGGGTTAGAAATTCACAGTCAAAATAACAATTAACATAGATGTACCTATTAATGATGGGTCATGGTGGCTCAATGATTAAGTTGTTTGCTTGCAAACCTTAAGTTTGTGAGTAAGAATTCCAGAATTCCTGGGATGTGTAATGCCAAAGGCAACTAGCCTCCACCTCCCTCATGGGCTTTGATAGAACTCTATGCAGAAGCACTGGGGCCCTTTAAAATTTTGAAGTACCTAATTAATATTTATTTACCAACACTGTCACTCTTCTTTAAGTATACATAATTGTTTTCTTCAAATTACTTTACAGTTATGGTCAAAGGTAAGCAGTTTTGTAAGAAGTTGTCACTATGACGTTATTGGACTGGAACCAAACAAGAAATATAGCTTCCGTGTCAGAGCTGAAAACCAATATGGAGTCAGTGATCCTCTGGAAACAGACCAACCCATCACAGCTAAATTTGCTTTCACTGTACCTGATCCACCTGGTCAACCGCGCATCATTGATTGGGATAGTGGCAATGTAACTCTCACTTGGGATAGACCTCACAGTGATGGAGGTTCCAGAATACAAGGATATAAGATTGAGTACAGGTATATTATGATTACTATTGGAGAACAATAAACCATGAATGTAATTACTAAATAGGTCTTTGATAATAACAGAATGTGTAGTAATAATAAAGGAGTAATAATTTAAAATGAAAACAAAAATAAAAAGATCAGTAATGAAGCATAAATAACTTCTTTTAATTTTGCAGAGATGTAGCTGAAGATCAACAGTGGCGTGTAGCCAATGACTATCTGGTAAAAGACACAACATACCAAGTTCATAGTTTATTGAGTGGCAGAGATTATGAATTCAGAATTCGTGCCAAAAATGCTGCTGGGTTCAGTAAACCATCTCCCCCTTCATCAAGATTTAAACTGAAGGGTAAATTCAGTGTACCATCTCCACCAGGTATTCCTAAAGTTGTTAAAGTAGGAAAGAGCTATGTTGACTTGACGTGGGAACCACCAGCTTCTGATGGTGGTAGCCGCATCACTGGCTATATCATTGAAAAGAGAGAAGTTGGAGGAGCGCCATGGGCCAAGTGCAATGAGTACAATGTACTGGATTGCAGTTACACGGTTCTCAATCTCATTGAGAGAGCAGATTACGAATTCCGAATTTTTGCTGTCAATGCTGCTGGCAAAAGTGAACCTAGTTCATGTACTACTCCAGTCAAGATCTGTGAAATTGAAGGAGGAGAGAAACCTGAATTTATACGCACTCTTAACAATCAATGTGTCCCATTGGGAACATCAGTTACATTGGAGTGCGAGGCTCAGGGTAAACCTGCTCCTTCCGCTCGGTGGCTGAAGAATGGCAGAGAAATTATGCTTGGTGACAGATTCCGAGCTGAATCTAAAGGAGGGGTCTTCAGACTTATTATTTCTGGAGTTACTGATGTGGATGATGGAGATTATACTTGTGAAGCCAATAATATTCTTGGATATGTTACAACTACAGCTAGAGTGAAAATAGGAGGTAAGTACTTCACAAACCTTCAGCACATGTGAGAAAAACATTTACTAGAAGTATATAAATCAGTATTATCGATGATCTTAAAAGCCAATTTTCATTAAAAAAAAAATAAGAATTGAAGAAATCAGATATGGTGTGCAGCTCTTATTCTTATTTTCAAGATATTACATTTATCTTTCGTTTCCTCAGCTCCTCCAAGAATTGAAAGATTGCCAGGTGATTTGTATTTGCCTGAGGGTGACAATACAAAGATCAAGATTTATTACTCAGGGGACCAACCAATGGAAGTGACATTAAGTAAAGACGGAAGGAAAATTGAAGAAACCACTCATATTAAATATACAGTATTTGATGAGTACCTTATCATATTTATCAAAGAAATCAATAAATCTGATGCAGGAACATATACATTAAATTGTAAGAATGATAGTGGTAGTGTTTCCGGAGCATTTACTGTATATATTACAGGTAATATAAATCATTGAAAAATTGTTGTATTAAAGCACATGGATCTTGTTGGCAATATTATTTGTTAAAAAATGACCTTTACATGTGAAACATTTTCTCTTTATTATAGGATTACCTGGTGCACCTATCGGGCCCTTGGAAGTATCAGATATTACCAAGCATACTTGTACTCTTAATTGGAAGCCCCTTCCTATGACGGTGGTCTTCGTATTACTCACTATGTTGTTGAGAGGAGAGATATAAGCTCATCTCATTGGATTATTGTTTCAAGCTTCTGCAAAGAAACCACTTTTACCGTTCAGGGACTTTCTGAAGGACAAGAATATCTCTTTCCGTGTGATGGCAGTCAATGAGAATGGAATGGGACCGCCCCTTGAAGGAACTAATCCAATTAAGGCCAAAGCACCTTTCGGTAAGTAAAAACGATTGGTAAATAAGTTCTTGAAATCTTGGAATATCCAATTTTAACTAATATTTCTATTTCTTTCCATGATTATAAATATATTATTATTATTAATAATAATAATAATTCATTATTTACTTCTTCAGATCCACCATCAGCACCTGGAACTCCCAAAGTCACTGAAGTTGGTGGTGACTTTGTCAATCTGTCTTGGGATAAACCAGAATCAGATGGAGGGTCACGTATTCAGGGATACTGGATAGATAAGCGTGAGGTGGGTAGTGAGGCATGGCAACGCGTCAATGTTGCTATATGCCTTGCTCCACAAATAAATATATCAAATCTGATTGAGGGTCGCCAATATGAGTTCCGTGTATTTGCTCAAAACATAGCTGGACTTAGTCCTGCATCCTCAGCATCCACGTCTGTGAAGATAAAGGATCCTTTAGGTAAACTGATATTTCCATTAATTTCAGTTAGAACTATAAAATTAATTACAAACAATAATGAAATTTCCCATGAATTTGTTATAGCTGCTCAGCCTCCGGAGATTGTGAAACCCCTGCGTAATATCAATGCAATCCAGAACAGAAATGCAGAATTCCAGTGCACAATTACTGGCAACCCCAAGCCCACCATTACATGGTTAGAAAGACAATGATTAACTTTGAGTGCTGTGCTCTTCTTACATTACTTACATATGGCATTCCTTTATTTTGCAGGTACAAAGGTGCACGAGAGCTTACTCAAGGCTCTAAGTATCACATGCTTACAGAGGGAGAAACATACTCACTTGTGGTTAATGATGTTTATGGAGAAGATGCTGATGAGTATGTGTGTAGAGCAAGTAACAAGGGTGGAATTAAATCTACCAGAGCAGAATTGATAATCATGAGTAAGTGTATTTGAATACATTTTGAGTTTTCTAGTTTTAAAATTATTCAAACACAAAATATATAGAACATTTAACCAAAGGAAGGAAAGAATGAGCATTAATCCCCTTCCACTTTCCAAATGTTTTCTTTTCATTTTCACTTTATATTTAACATGTAAATTAAAGTATTGTAATTTCTGAAAGAGGTCAGATGAAAAAAAGAACAGGTCTAATAGCCAGGTACTAGCCACAAATAAAAACATCTTTTTTTATTTGAATTTTTATTGTTATTTACATTGTTTGCTTTTACTATATAAAATAATTATTTGTTTAATAGCTGCTCCAAAACTGAATGTACCTCCACGTTTCCGTGATACTGCTTTCTTTGATAAGGGTGAGAATGTAGTAATAAAAATTCCTTTCACTGGTCATCCCAGACCAAGAATGTCTTGGACCAAAGATGGTGAAACAATTGAATCTGGTGGTCATTTTGCGGTTGAAGTCAAGGTACTTGTCAACTAAACATTTAAGTTTAGTTATTTTATTATACATGTTATTAAGATGTCCAAAGTAATTTCTTAAGAAAACTTCTATTAAGAAAACATACTATTTACAAACATTATATGCACAAAAATATTTATTTCTGATGTTTCCTACTTATGTATTCTTTAAGTATTTCCTACTTATGTATTTTTTTATGTATAGGAAAGGCATGCAATCCTCACAATTCGTGATGGTAGTAAACTTGACAGTGGACCTTACAGACTTGTTGCAGAAAATGACTTGGGAATGGATTCTGCCACAATATCAATTCAAATTAGTGGTTTGTATCTAAGAGTATTTTATTATATTTAATGTAATATAACCTATACATAAAACAGTGTTTTTAACAAGGCCAGATACTTCTTTTCGTAGTCCTTAGCCTTAGGTACTACCTTTCATAGGCTCTTCTATATGTGTATATAATATATACAAGATACAGTATGTACAATTCAATCATATTGAATTCATTAAGAAGTGTGTGATATTTTAAAAAGCATAGATTTTGACAATATTATAGAGTTTACAGAATCTAAAAATTGGACAAAAATGTGTATATTAAGAACATAAACAATTAATTTATATTGTTGTACAAATAAAAAAAGTTGTAAATCAATTATTAAAGTTAATTTTTTAAATATTGTAATTTTTATAAACGTACATATGATTTAATTATTGTTTATTTTAAGATATATTCCCAGCAAATTTTTCCTCAAAAGTTTTATAAGGCCTAAGCAGAATGCCTAGCTTGTCTATCAGATATACTCAAGTAAACCTTTGTTTCTGAACTATAAATATAGTAGCTTTACTCTTCCCCAAACATTAGACACTTCTAATGACCTTTTGACATCCAAAAAATGTAATTTGTAATTCAATTAATGTTTAACATATATATCAGCAATAAATTAAATTGCAAATTGATATCATCAGCATTATTATTATTATTATTATTATTATTATTATTAAATGATGATGATAAATAATTTATAGTAATACCAATAAAATGTGCATTTTTGTCAGATCGACCTGATCCACCAAGATTTGTTTCTGTGGAGAGCGTTGGACATGACTCCTTGGCTCTCACATGGAAACCACCCTCATGGGATGGTGGCAGTAGTATCACTAATTATTTGGTAGAAAAACGTGAGCACCCGATGACAAGTTGGATTCGGGTCGGTAATACACGATTCACTACGATGGCAGTAACTGGATTAAGTCCTGGCCACCAATATGAATTCAGAGTTTATGCTGAAAATGTGTATGGTAGAAGTGATCCAAGTGATGTGACTTCCCTTGTCCAAATGAAAGATACTGGTAAGAAGGTTGTCAAGAGAAAACAATATGAAGGTACGTAGGAAATATTTTATAAGATAGTTAAAATGCCATTAATTGTCGTATCAACTTTAAATACTCATATAATAAACTTAAATTTTTAGTTGATGCAACTGGTAAAAAGATTCGTGGCAAAGCTGAAGACAAAATTGGAGACTATGATCAGTACGGTAAGTATTTGTACATTAATATATTTTACACATAGTTTCTTGAGCCCTCATTTTGCTAGAAGTGAGACAAGTGGTTAGTTTGGTTTGTTCAATGACAGGTCTATAATATCAAATTTGTAGCTCAGTTTTTGATATAAAATAGTTTCTATTACATTGGAGCTAAAATTTCTGCTTGTTTTGTTTTTCTTCCTATTTCTGAAAAATGTTTCATTCTTGATTCAACTAATGTTGGGAGAGGAGTAGGAGTGAGGGTTCCAGGGCTCAAGAAAATTGGCATGAATAATGTACGTACAATCATTACTGCAACCTGTGCATAGGTATACCATAATTAACAAAGCGAACTTAACAGATATATACTTATTAAGTTAGCTGTGACTGTGAAGAACTTTAAAATGGTAGGTGTTAGTGAAACAAATAATTTAACATTTCATTTTTATCAATAGTTTATTGAATGTTCTTAATTGTGCTGAGGTGAAATAATGAAAATTATAGTTGTAAAAGAAAAGAATACAAAAATAAGTTTTCAAGCATTTACTGGTGCTTTAAAGTAAGTGGTTCATGTTTCAAATCTAAAACTAGAAATAAAAAATATGAAAGAAAATTAAAATGATCAAAATAATACAGTTGAAAAGGAAAACATATTTTGTTTTGATTGTACTTCAAGTTGTTCATCATATTTCATTTTTGAAAGGACTGTAAATTTCTTAAAGTGACCAAAGGCTATGTTTACTTTTCAGTATTTGACATATATTCTAAATATGTGCCTCAACCAGTTGAAATTAAGACCAGCAGTGTGTATGATCATTACGATATATTAGAAGAAATTGGAACTGGAGCATTTGGTGTTGTTCATCGATGCAGAGAGAGAAAGACTGGAAATATATTTGCTGCTAAATTTATTCCTGTATCACATGCAATGGAGAAGGAATTAATAAAGAAGGAAATTGATATAATGAACCAACTTCATCATCCTAAACTTATTAATTTACATGATGCATTTGAAGATGATGATGAAATGGTTCTTATATTTGAGTTGTAAGTAATTACTTACACAATTTCATTAATACATTTGAATGCTAAATGTAGTAATCAAATTCTTTGAAATAATCAGAATTGTGCAAAGAATATAAATCAAAGCAGCACTTTAAAAATTTTATATGACTGTTCTTTTCTTCATTGCAGTTTGTCTGGAGGAGAGCTATTTGAGCGTATCACAGCTGAAGGGTATTCAATGTCTGAAGCTGAAGTCATCAATTACATGAGACAGATTTGTGAAGGAGTGAAGCACATGCATGAGAAAAACATCATTCATTTAGGTAAATATTATGTTTTATTAATATTATAATATTCTGAATACTTCACAATATTATGTATGATTATCTTTTTATTTGTATTTTCATGTTATAATTTATAAGTTAATTTGTTTTCTACCCATTTCATAATTGAACAAATTAGTTTAAATGACCATACATTTCACTTTTTAGATATCAAGCCTGAGAATATCATGTGCCAGACAAGAAGCAGCACAAATGTGAAGCTTATTGACTTTGGATTGGCAACTAAACTTGATCCTAATGAAGTTGTGAAAATCTCCACTGGAACAGCTGAATTTGCTGCCCCTGAAATTGTTGAGAGAGAACCTGTTGGTTTTTACACAGATATGTGGGCTGTTGGTGTGCTGGCCTATGTGCTGTAAGTAAAATGCACACATTCTTTACCCTTGAGGTGCTTTACTTATTTTCTCTGTGAAACCAATTTTTTGAAAATCTAGATTGAGCGGCTTATCACCATTTGCTGGAGACAATGATATTGAAACTCTGAAGAATGTGAAAGCATGTGATTGGGACTTTGATGAAGAAGCTTTTGCTAATGTTTCTGAGGAAGGAAAAGACTTCATCAGGAGGCTACTAGTCAAGAACAAGGAGTAAGCTTCAATGTCTATTTGTTCTCAAGTACTTCAAATAATTTTTTTCCCAATTTCATGATTTATTGTTTTTGCAGGAAGAGGATGACAGCTCATGAGTGCCTGTTGCACGCATGGTTGACAGGAGATCATAGCAATCGCACTGATGTTATTAGTAGCTCTCGCTACACTAACATTAGGGACAAGATCAGAGCCAAATACACAGACTGGGAATCATTCATTCTTCCTATTGGCAGACTGGCTGAATACAGTTCCCTGCGTAAATTACTGGTTGACAAGTATCGCATTCATGATACTTCATTTGGTATGTACAATTTCTTTGCTCAGAATCTAATAAATAATATTCAGAGAGTTATTGTACTAGTGTGAAACTAATTTCTTCATTTCTAATTTTATTTCATCAGATCGTAGGCAAGCAGCTCCAAGATTTGTTATTAAACCACAAAGTGCATTTGCATATGAAGGACAGAGTGCTAAATTCTACTGCAGAGTAATTGCAATTGCTACTCCCACACTTACATGGTATCATAATAATGCTGAACTACGACAGAGTGTTAAGTTCATGAAGCGTTATGCCGGTGATGACTACACATTTATTATTAACAGAGTAAGAGTAGAAGATAGAGGAGAATATATTATTCGTGCTGAGAACCATTATGGCTACAGAGAAGAAGTTGTCTTCTTGAATGTGCAACGTAAGTCACTTCAAGTTAATATTCATTAGAAGACTTAAAAAATCATCCATTATTTAACATTTACTTTTAATTTAAGTAGCTGTGCTATAATTTTCTTACATACTTACTGCATTGCAGCTCTGCCAAAGGAAGTCCCACAATATAGACCTGAAGTTCAGCCAGTTAGACGCCGTGAACCATTGGCTTACACCATGTGGCAGGAGGAAAAAGAAAGTGCTCCATGCTTCACATTCCTGTTGCGACCTCGTGTCATGCAATATAGACAGACATGTAAATTGCTTTGCTGTCTTAGTGGAAAACCTGTTCCCACAGTAAGTAAATATTTACTTCTTGGAGAGGGCAATATTTAGGAGTAACAGGTATAATATTCATTTGAGTTAAAATTGCCTGCTCATATTTCTTTCTGAAACATTAAACATTTACATAAAAAAATGTTTCTCACAAGATAAAATATATTTTAGAAAAGGCATATTATTTTTTTAATAGAGAGAGATGGAAATTCTATCATTATTGAGCATGAATATTTTAATTTTTGTCTTTCATCATGCAATGAATGAAATTATGTTAAGGTGGCTCCACACATTCACTATTCAGCAAACAGTAGGCAACCACTCGCCGAATCTGTAGTAGTGTGGATGGGTCGCTTGCTATTTGCCGAATGATGAACATTCGGCGCTCGCCCTACCCACTGCATGTTGGTCTTTTGGACACATTAAAGGGAGCGAATATTTGACGAACACATCAGCTGGTCGGGATCAGGCAAGCAGTAGCTTGCTGCTTGGAGAATGCTGAAAGTGTGGAGCCACCTTTAGGGCAGTTTAAATAGTGTTATCTGACATGTAATTCAAACCTACATTGTTTTTTGGCAGTGATTTAGGTCATATATGATTCATATGCAAAGTTTAAGCTGCCAAAACAAATTGAAAAAAGAACTGTACTACTTGCATAACTTCCAGTTTGTTTTAGCAACTAAAACTTATATTCAAGAACCACATGTGATCCCCACCATCAATAAAAAGAATTATGTCAAATTTTGACACGATAGGCCACTCTCTTGCAAGTATAGGAATTCACAAAAACAAAAAGTCACCAATTCATAAGTGAGAGAACCTGTTTGAGAATATTCTTTATTTGTTCAGAGATATGATAATAAAATTCAGGAATGATGGATTTTACATATTCTACAGTAGTATGCACTCTTCTCTGAATTATTGTTTTCCTTGAAACTATTGAGGTGCCTAGAAGGAAATGGTTGCAAGGGCTGATAATGAAGTTTTGAGAAAATGGGGACTCAAAGTTTGTGTGAATCAGTTTTTTTTTAGCCAGTCATCACATAATGTAAGCCCAAAGTGTTAAATTTTCAATTTAATGCAGAATAATCAATACATTCTTGGATTAATGGTAGCCACTTAAAGATCTTGGATTCATACAAGGAAGTGTTGACATATGCACTTGTAGTCTCCAATAAAGTAAAATAAATGGCCTTTTAAGCAAGGGCATCCAAAGACAGCAAGAGGCCTGGGGAATGAGATCTATGGAGGCCCCTTATTTCAAACAAAGTTGTGCCCCTCCCTGAACACATCAACAAAATTAATCTCCAAAGTTAATTTAAATTAGAAGTAATAGTATTTTTTATTTGTTTTGAATGAAAACAATTTTCAGGGCCCCAATTAAGTCGGGGCTTGGGGTAAGTGGCCCCAAAAGCCCCTCCCCCCCCTCTCTTCTAGGTATCCCTGCTTATAAGGCCCTAATAGCTATGAAGGCTACTAGCATTGGTCTCTGACACTAGACTTCTCAGAGGATCTCATCACTTTGATATTATGATCCATATTGTAGTGCTTATACCAGCCCCCTGTTTTCACTGAGCATTGCCTGCAAATGGAGTTAAGTCGTATATTAGTAATAGCAGTACACAAAGGGAATGTATAATCAACTTTTTTAAGGGGAGTTAAAAGGTTCATAGAAATGTCAAGATACCATTAAAAGAAAAGAAAGGCATCCATTCAAATTAAACATAATTATTTTTCATAAAAAGAATCTTAAGTATTATCAAATTAAATTTTTAATAGAAAGCAAATATATATTTAAAAAAGGCTTTCAATTAAAAAAGTGATGAATTAAATGTTTAATAATTTTTATTTTAGGTCAAATGGTATAAGGACAAGAGAGAATTGAGCAAGTATGAATATACAATGACACATGCTGATGGAGTTGTTACAATGGAGATTGTCGACTGCAAACCAGAAGATTCTGGAAAATACAGATGTGTTGCTACAAATGTCCATGGAACAGATGAGACAAGCTGTGTAGTAATTGTTGAAGGTAAGGGTTAGAAAATGTTCCTTTAAATATGAGATGTACAAGCACACTCTCACAAACAAGATCTCTCACCTCATTGCTTGTACAATTTTTAAGCTGGCACAGATGTAATGATCTAGGTAAAGAAGGTAATCACTATTGAAATAGATGAGAATGGATAGGAATATAATAAAATATATCATTGTAAATAGTCATACACTAAAAGAAATATATATCTGTGCACAACCCATATAAAAGAGTAATGCAAATCCTTTGAAAATTGTTTTTAGCTTTCTTTGAACCTAATGTCCACAAGTTATTCGCAAATGGTCTAAAATGAATACCTACTAAAAATAGTGGAACAATCTATTGCTCATAAATAATTATTATTTGTGTTTGTTTATTTAATATAACTATTTGCACATCAAAAAGAAATGTCAAAAACTTTCCCTACAAATAAACTTTCAGACAAACTTCACACATGAACTCTCAAGATGACAATATTTAATATCTTTCTCATAACGCTCTCCTCATAGACATCTTCTTTTTTCATAGGCTTTGGAACAACTGCTGAACAATCTGAATTAGCTAATAAATTGATTTATTCTGGAGGTAACCAGTGTGATACAAAAATAAAACATTTCTTTGTGCCTTTATCTGTTGAATCCTTTTCCTTCATTAAACTATAATCTGGAACTCACATAAATACTGACTGCTATGCCTGGTATTCACTTCATGAATTGGTCAACTTGATAATTTTTACCCTCTTTCTGTAGGACCACATTTTTTCTTAGTGATATTTTGAAAATAAATCCCAAAATTTGTTTTTCTGATTTTAAAGAATTGTTTTTCCTTGTTACAGTGATGCTCTTTGCATGTTAGTGTGCACCGATAGTACCCTAGATTGTAATGCATGAAATTTTCCATTCAGATTAACATATTAACGATTTTCACAAGTATAACTTTTGTTGTAGAATTTTAAGCATTTACATACTTCCAAATGCTGCAAATTGTGATTAGTGTATTATTACTTCATTAGGTATGATCAGAACATTTCTATTACATCTGTATTCTTTCTTTACCTCTTCAAACTTATTTTCCAAGCTGAAAGATTTACTAGAAGCTTTGTACTTGAATACTTAACTGCAATATTTCTGCAAAATCATTGAAATATTTGTACAATTTTTATGTTAATTGCCATGAATACCTGTTAATTTCATTGAATATGATTATGCATTACTGGTAGCAGCTTAAGTAATGTTTTTAGTTAAAGTGCCTCTACTATCTTATTTCATGGCCAGTCCAATGGCAATAATTACACTCTTTCTGATGTAGTAAAACTAACATACTTCATGTTGAATAGTTTCGAAGGTTCATTTATTCAAGATCTAGAGTATTTTGTTATAGTTCTATATGACAAATGTTTTTGAGGTTCATCTATATTTGACAGCTTCAAATTGAAATCTATAATATATTTATATACATATATTATGTTTGATATAAATAGATCGCAGGTACATAGAACAACCTAGTCGGCCAGCTCCTCAACAAGTGACTGTGCGGACTGCTCAGAGCTCTTCCAGTACCAGCAGTGCAAGACAAAGTTCTTCAAGTGCAACTAACTACAAGGTAATATTGGAAAACGGTTAATAGTTAAATTTAATTTAACAGATTTGGAACAAAAAAAAATCTAACATACTAGTCTTTCGTCTACAGAGATGATTTTACAGGAAAGGCTTCTTATTTTATGATTATAGTGTATGAAGGCATCTATGTCCTTCAATTACCATAGACAAAATAATTCGAAACTTAAATTTGTGCTGTTTTTGTATCATTTGATTATGGCTAATTCGCGAATTAGAAAGGTAAGGTGTGTACTTTCGAGTGCCACTGTGTCAATTGTTAATATCTAAATATTTACTCCTCACAAACTAATCTAACCTCACAGTATAAACCTCCAATAAATAAATGTAGGACATTTTACTTTCCAGTATACTATACGTACGTATATATTGCGATTTTTCTAACTTTGCCCCTCAAGGCCCATCTTCATAATAAAATATGTCACGGTATTTCGCGACGTTCTCAATCATGCCGCCAGATGTCGCATGATCGCATGCAGTGCTTGCGAACACGAGACTCCTAACGACTCGACGGATAAAGACGCGAAATGATGCGTGATATTCCATCGTGGCCATAGGGGCTTGAGGGGCAGAGTTAGAACAATCGCACTTATAGTATAGGGAAAGTTACGTAATGCTGCGCGAAAAAACAACGGATTTTCGGCCGAAAAAATCATTACCGGGTCGTGATAACGAAAAAGTGGATAAACCCAGTAGCTAAATTAAGGGGGGAAATCTCCTAACACGTAGTGCAGCCAGAATCCCTGTTTTGAAGGTCCTTGATACCGAAAAACCAATTGAAACCAAACTTCTGTCCGTCTGTCTGTCTGTGAACAATGCGCTAGCGACTAACACTTAAACTGATCAGCCGATTTTCTCCAAAATTGATACTCCCTGATCGATCTGACCGATCTCGTGTCCTCTTGAATTTGAAACCGATATTTTAATTTTGGGGGTTACTTTACATGAAGCCCCTGGGACATTTTCAAAAGAAAAGCGCCAACAATTTTGACTAAATGTTGTTGTTGGATAGTGTGTAAGTCATTTAAGAGAATGGCGCAGTTCTCATGTAGGTTGAAAACTGAATTTTTGAAAATTGCAAAAGTTTGAATTTTTGTCGGCGCCTTCCAACAACTACAAAATTGAAGATAAAGATTTTTCCTCTAAATAAAATTTGTTCTCCAAAGCAAGTTCTTTCATTAAGGTCATGTACATTTTTTTGAAACTTTTAATACTTTTTGTGCAGTATTGCGTGCAATATGTACAATTTTTAAAAAATTACAAAACAAGGTTTTCTCAAAAACGGCTTAAACTTTTTCCTTTAAACTTTTGGTACGGATTGTACTAAATGTACTCTACGAGATGACGTAAACGTCATATTGCTCTATTCTTTTGTTTTTTTCAAAAATTACAAAAATTAATTTTTTTGACTTGTCTCTCACGACAGTAATATTTACATTAGCGGCGATTTGTTGACATTATTATATTAATGAGTACATGATCTTTAAATAATGTGAAGTAAAGTTTCTCGAAAACTCAACTATTTTTTGTGAAAACTAGCTCAAAATTCCGCATTTTCAGAAACGCTTAAACGCCATTTTCTCATAAATTGCTCAAAGTTTTTTCTTCAAACTTTTCGAACGGATAGAACTAGTTGCTCTCTTTAATATGACGTAAAGTTTATTTTGGGGTATTTTTTAAAAAAATTACACAAATGTAATGTTTTTGAAAGATCTCTCACGCCATTAATATGCACATTTACTGCAATTTGTAAATACTATTGTATTTGTGAGTTATATTTCTTAAAAAGACTTCAAATAAAGTTTTTCGAAAACTCGAACATTTTCTGTGAAAAAGAGATTCAAATTTCGAATATGCAGTAGCGCTTAAACGCCATTTTCTTAAGAACGGCTCCAAATTTTTCAAATAAAATTGCCATTTAGGACGAGATTTTACTGTTCTTTAATATTCTAAATTAATATTTCCGTTCTGCCATTAGAAAAACGAAAAATTAAGAAAATTTCAAAAAAGTGTACTTTGGGCGGCAATAGATGGCAGCTGTTTTTTTTTTTCTTAATGAAATGTGTTCATAATAAACAGATTTTCAAATAAGGTTATATTCAATTTTTCCAAACAGTATTTTTTGCGAAATTTTGTGTCAAAACATAGGCAATTTTTTATTTATTTTCTTTCAACCATTTTTTCTTAAAAAACACACAACATTTTCTGATTAAATTAAGACCTTAGATAGCATAAAAGAAACTTAAGATAATGGTGCAAGTTTCATGGTCGTTGAAATGCCAGCATTTGCAAAAAGAAGGGGAAAAAAGTTCGCGGCTACTAGTGCTACTACAACTGCCTCTGCCCTAAATTTACTACTGCCTCTGATAGGTCATCGGCTGTAACGGCGTCATCCAGTCGGTAGTTTAACTTTTCGATTGGATGACACCATAACAGCTGATTTACGTCAGAGGCAGCTCTGAATAAATCCAATTACAGAGTTCGCGGGATCAGAGAAACTGCCGCGAGATTTAAAAGTAAGGATTGTAAAAACACGTACTAACGCAAAGAAATGATCTATCGAAAGGAAATAATATATCAGTCTGATTTCAAATTGTCGATTGAGAGTAAAATTAAGCATCTTGAATCTAAAGGAACTTGATTTCGTAGTTGCGTTTACTGAAGAGTGCTATAATTGCATGAACTTCCTTCATTGGGTTAGGTGGTTTAACAAAAATTATTCCGCCCTTAAGTGAGAAATGTTAATTTATAGAAACTTGTTAATTTAGTTCACATTATTGTGAGATACAACAAATAATTGAATAATTTAATAAAACAAAACGAAAATATGAGGAGAATTCGCCTTTCGAAGATTTTCATGTTCCTTGCAAAAATGTTTACATAAGGTAGAATTTAAAAAGAAAATAAACATGAAATAAGATAATACCGATATAAGTAGTTAAGGTATAGCTAATATTACCTACTTATAAGGTATACCTAATAAATAGTAACTGATATAAACATAAATCAAATCTCATTTGTTTGATAGAAAATATCAGACAAACATATTTTCCTATGAAGCCATTATTCCTTCGAGCACATTTTGCACTTACATTCCGCGCTTCAGCAGGTATAGAGAAGTTAAGGGTCCAATTTGACAGGACCCGAAACAAAAGAACGTCATGACGGATGATGGCATTGTAACAAGTAGTGTCGAAGCCTCTTACAAATGAGCCAATTGCAAACGAACACATTGACGAATCGAGCGCAGGGACATAATCTGCAGTTTGTTGCCAGTAGTAGCTGACAAAGCGGTTCCTTAAGAAAATTATGTAATATTGAAAAAAATCAATGTTCAAGTTTTGACGAATATCCACCATTTGGGGGTGTCTGATGTCGAAAAAGGTTTATTTTCAAAAAGGCTGTCTGTCCGTCCTCAGGGTTCCCAAATATATTAAAAAAATATTAAACAAGCGTGAAGAGGGAGGGACAAGAGAGAAGGAGGCACGATACAGCAAATAAAATTCAGTATTTATTATTACTATATGAATTGTCCGCATTACAAAACGATCTTCGGATACATCGATTTTTACTTTCTCGCTCTTCATAAGAAAAAGTGTTGTAATCGTGCTCCGGAAACGGTGATTTTTCGACGGAAAAACTCTTATTGCCGGTCCCTGGTAATGAAAACGTAGATAAATCTTATTCCTGCTTATAGTAAATTACTTTATTTAATTCATTGCGTAATTAGAATACATGTTTTGTGAGCCCATGACACCGAAAAATCATTTGACGGCAAAGGCAGACAGACTTGTCAATGGTCAACGCTAGCACCCAGACGATTTCCTCCAAAATTGATATTCCGTGATCGATTTAAAAGAACTCGATGCCCTGCAAGTTTGAAACAGATATATTGGTTTTTGAGACTGATTGATGATTCCGGGCGCATCAACTGCTAAAGCCATTAGTCCTCTAAGTGTACTGTATGTTTAACCATGGAAGATTGCGGTGATTATCTCCCAATGGATGGCGAGATCCGGCGCCGACCTACGTCGGGTTAGGGGATTTTCCCCTAAACAGGTATCGCTCCACCAGAAACGGCACCGCTCTAACCAAGATAAGGTGTAAGCTCCCGAAATTTGTGATAGTGTAGTGCATGTGCGTGTAAGTATGTGTATGTAACGGGAAGGAACAAGGAAGAGGAAGGAAAGATCGCGCGCGGTCCATAGCCCGTTTGTTAGGGTTCTGCTCCGGCATTCGCCTGATGTTGATCGGAGAAACCACGGAAAACTACCAATCAGTGCAGCTGGCCTCTAGAATTCTCCAGAAAGCGGCTTAATTCGACGTAGCTGACGAGCTAAACTGTCGAAAATCCTGCCACCGTCGGGACTCGAACTCTAGGACCTCGCTGTCAGTGACATTAGTTGAAGCTTAAGCCGCCTTTGCCGGTTTGGTTTTTGAGGGTACTTTACATGAAGCCTCCACATTTTCAAAATGTTCTCAAAAATGGCTATAATTTTTTTCATTAAACTCTCCTGGATAGTATAGAATAGAAGACGCCTAAAATAATGGCGCAGGTCAATGTAATGTGTACTGTGTCTATAGATATAACACTGTAATGTGTACCAGAGTAGCACTTTAGTGAACAACCCAATCTCAGCAGTTCATCCCCGGTTTAGGTATCACAGGACCTAACTGATGTTTCTGCAGTGCCTGCAGCAGACGGGACTCCCGACGGTGGCAATATTTTCTACTCAAGCTATATAGCTAGGTCGAATTCATTTGCTGGTTGGAAGAGAATTCTAGCATTCGGCTGCTCTGATCGGTATTTTTCCGTTGTTTCTACGATCAACACCAGTCGAATGCCGGAGCACTTACGTTTAACCACTGCGTTGTTGATAGACGGACAGATGTTTTGCGGTAAACCAATTTTTCAGTATCAGTGGCTCGCAAAACGTAGATTCTGACTGCACAGTGAATTAGAGGAAGTTATTTACAATGTAGGAGAGAGAATTATCCCTTTTTACGTTATCACGACCTACAATACTAGTGTTTCTGTCAAAAAGAGCCGTTTTTTGCAGCAATATTACACTTCCTTTTTACTACGTAAGTAGTCGTGAGAAAGTAAAATTGTTGTATTTGGGGAGAGGGAGTCAAACCTTCCCCCGAATCTGTCACTGATTATGCGGTAGGATTGTACAATTATTTTAAGACCAGAATGGCGACGTTACCTGCTTGAAAAATGCTTGTATTGAGCATTTTAATAATCATTAATTTGTATTTCACATACTTTCTATTTTTAATTTCTTGTTTTTTATTCGTTACGTCTTTTTACGCAACAGGTCTCTGCAGCCATTTTTTAGGCATTGTGCGTGTATTGGAGTAATCCTCCTTTAAGTTATTTGTCGTTTGTCTCGTAACGTCGCTCCATGCCTTTTATGCCCTCGGCCAGGGTTTATTTATTTTTTTTATTTACGTCAAAACAGTTTAAAACTGTGTGTGACGAGCTATGAGGAGAAGTGAAATTTGTGCACGTTTTCATAATTCTGTGATCTCTATCCTAAACCATATTCCAGTCGAATTTTTAATACAGAGCCTTTTTTTTTTAAGTTTTGTTGACGAAATATTCGCTCCTATATTATAAAATCTATTTTCAAAGGTAAATTAGCTGTAAATTTGTGCCCTCAACCCTCATCATGTCTTCATCAAAGAATAATACTTTTTGCCGTGACAATATGGAAAATGATAATTTGAAATAACTATATTTCCCACTGAAATTTAGAAGACGTGCACAAATAATGAAGTTACATTTACAGGGTCTCGGCGCCGTTAGTAACCGGGGTTCCCCGACGGTTACCCATCCGGGAATCCATGGTATCTTGAATTGATATACTTCCGTTACTTCATTGAGAGTAGTTAAGCAATTCGGCTAATGACGCCGGCATTCTTACACTGGCGGCTAGTGCCCCAAAAACTGGGGGTTGCAGTTACATCGAATGACGGGAATGTAAATTCCAATATTCAAGCAATACGTAAGCAATTCGTGTAAATTAATTAAAACTTAAGTGTAATAAAAGTTTATACTCAACATTACTTACGTAATTTTATGCATAATGTTCGTGACAGTTATGTTAACCTCCCACGCACATGATTCTGGCTTTGATTTCCAGTGGGCACTCGGGTGTTTGCATTAGTTCTACTTTGAGACAATTGTCTGTAATAGTATACATACAAAACAAAAAAGAACTAATTTCGAAAATACGACGATCGCACTCTAGCACTTTGCGACAAACACTATTTTCGACACGTTTTAAACTAGTTCATTTCATACTCTTAGTTGTTATTGCTGTCACTAGTGGTGATAACAAAATAAAATTCCTACCATACTATATATTGCAATAATGAAAGATCTTTCGCGTACATTCATATTCACAGATAGTCTCGCGGATTAACTCTAGGTTCTGCCAAAAAGATCATTGCATACACCGTGTGCAGCGGAGGGACAGATAAAGGATTTTCTTCCATAACGGCCAACTTTTTTACACTAATCAACAAACCTAAAATCAAATGAAAATAAATTCCTCAAACATAATAAATAATGCATTTAATATCGTCAAAAATTGACTGAACTTGTATACTTTCAATAACACGCGAAATTCATAAAATGAAGTAGTAAATAGTTTCGAAGTTAGAAAATTGGTGTTCCCCTCGGTCGCCAAGCCGCGCTCTGTGGCCAGATGTAAAAGATCTATACTATTTGGCCTAAACAACTAGGGCCAAAGTGTAAACGCAGTGAACGCAGCCAAAGAGCTTGTTAAGAAAGTGTTGCGTGACTTGGTGCACTGCCTAGGAGATCACCAGACGCCCGGAGAGAGCGCTCGTTGATTTCATATCCATTGATATTGTTGCAATATCTTGAATATTGAATGTCATAAAAAAAGTATATTCGTAGCATTCTGTAAGAAACCCACATTTTGGGGATTATTACTTTTTGTGGACATTTATTCCGAAAAATAGGTTTATGCAAAAACGTCTGTCCGTGTGTGAACACTGCTAGCGGCTACATCGTAAGCAGAATTTTCACCCTTGATATTATCCGCGCACGTTTTCTTGAGCCCTCGTTTCGCTAATTGTGAGAGGAGTGGGGAGTTTGGTTATTTTGACAAAAGGAATTTTATATCAAATTCGTTGTTCGTTTTTCGATGTACAATGATTTCTATTACACTGGAGCGAACATTTCTGGTTATCAGATTTTGTCTGCATATCTGTTGCTATCATTTATTCTTAATTTCAGTGTTGACCAAGGAGGGGGTAGGTATTTCGGGGCTCAAGAAACCGTTTGCGTATAATACACCCCGATCAATCTGGCTGGTGTCGGATTGAATTGGAAACGGATATTTTAACTGTTGGCGGTATTTAACATGATGCCTCATGGACCAATTGTTTTCAAAACTGGATCCAAATTGGTTCTTTAATTTATTCCCAGAGCGAAGTACGCTTATAAAATAGCACAGGCCCTATTTTCATTTAATTATGAATTTTTAAAAGTTGCATGGGTTCAATTTTTTCGACTTTTTACAACTACAAATTTCTTATTTCGTTCTGCAGTGTTCTTCAAAATTAGATCTGTAATGAAGGTCCTGTAAATTTTTGTAAAAAATAGTCGTTTTCGCGTATTTTTGTCTGAAATAAAAGAACTTTTCAAAACATTTTCTTAAAAACTGCTCCGAATTTGCATTATTTTTTGTCGATAGTGCAAAGTATGTTTCTAAAACTGGCGTATGTACGATTCTCGATAAACTCTGAACTTTTGAAAATTGCAAAATTAGCAATGCGAGAAACTATGTGATGTAGCTTTCTTTCATGTTTTGGTTTAAAATAAGTACACACAAATGTACATATTTTGTTTTTATTATGATACACTGTTCCTCATTTATTAATATTAATTTACTTACCTCTTCAGTGCCAAGTTTTTTACTCATTCTCATACTACTTACGTAGTATAGAGAAATAATTGAAATGCTGAAAAACGGGATTTTTCGTCAGGAAACCTTGTATTATGGGGCCCTGATTTAAAAAAAGTGGATAAACTTTGTTCCTACATGTAGAATATTACTTCTTTTAGCGGTATAGTCAGAATCCATGTTTTGTAGGTCCTTGGTATTACCGACCTCTAATATCGACAAATTGGTTTGACGACGAAACGCGCCCGCCAGTGGTCAGTCTGAACAGGTCTGTCGATTTTCTCCGAAATTGATATTCCTCGATTGATCAGCCCGTACTCGAGGCCTTGCGAATTTGAACCGATAGCTTATGATTTTGAGGGTTCTCAAATCTTGAAATTTTCTCAATAATGGCTCCAAATATGTGGATTACATCTTTCTGCTAGGAGAGAGCAATGGTTTTTAAAAAAATGGCACAAGTTTAATTTTTGTTGAACTCTCGAAGTTCTCGAAAATTTACAAATGTTACAAATAATATGAGGAAGTGTGTGCTTTAGTAGCACCGCTAGTCTTGACAGGCTCCTTGGAATGTTGACTATTGGTTATATGTAGAGTATCCCAATGGTAGGAAGAAGGAAGTAATTGTATTCTTATTTTAGAAATGATTATTATCTAGCAAATCTCTGTATTCATATTCACTGCAATAGTACATCCATAGGGATTGTCCATATATTATGTGATGCTAAAGCGAGGGGAGGAGGTTTGAGGTAGCATTACACTACATTACATAGTGGTAGGGGGGGTCATATTTTAGTGTCATATTTTATTTTTAAAAGTTTTCAACAATTCCTGAAATTAATCTTTTTATTCAGTCTTATAGTAAAACATTAAAATATAACCACATTAAATTAAAAAAAACAATAAATTCAAAAGTTATGATACATAAATTGTCAAAATGGAAATATTTTTTCATCAATGGTATATTGATTGAATATTAGATTACAAAGAAAATATTCAAAACTGATCTATAGTATATTCTAAAATCCAATAAATTGGTGCGGCAGACTCAAGGCCCATGTGTCACAAACGATGGTTTGTGTACAATTCCTGTAGCAAATACATTACAGTTGTCAGAAATTTACTCGCCTATGCATCCTTCCTTCATTTAAAAATCATCCGCTATCAGCATTGCCAACTAATTCTGACATTAAATATCATGAATTTAATATAAAGACAAATAAAATTTAATTTTAATATAAATACAATTTGTTGTTACTGCTTTATTGTTAATTTTTTTCTTATTGTAAATGGGTGGGGGGTCTTGTCACAAGAGTTACGTAATTATTTACAAAGGGTTTAAGCGCCTCCTAAGTTGGAGGGGAAAGCAGTCAGAACACTCCAAATTTGCATTACTAATTTTTGGACAGCCTCAGAAAAATTAAATAGGGCTGTGTAAAACAATAATTCCATTCTATAGAATACTTGTTTTGTACCTTAAAATATTATCTTATAGCTAATTTATCCCAATGGCAATTGATTGATTAGTTTGTATTTTAATCCATTTATAATTGTATCGTATTATTTCTCAGTTTGTAATCATATTAGAATTGTATTATAATGTTAAGTGTCATTTCTGTGATGGAAACCAGCTGAATGATCCCTCAACTTACAAATATACTCATTTGGAAAATTAACTTGAGTTTTCACAATCAACTAATTTTGACTCTTGGGAGGAGTATTGTTTATTATATATGCTGAAAGTGTATGTAATTTTTCTAAGGAAAATAAATTGTGTTTTGCAGAATAATTCCAAATCTATTTTAACAAAATGAATTTTTGGAATGAAATTCACAATAGCAATTTCCTGAAATGGGAATCATTTTTTGGAACCGATAATACAAATTAACACACTTCTACAATGTTTTTGCATTGCAGTTTTCATATTATTTGTTACACTCTTGGGTGAAGCAATTTTATTTCACATTTACTGGTAGTTCAAGACTGATTTAAAGACAATTAATTAAATGAATAAAGGGATCAACTCATTCCCAAAATGTCTCTTTTAATATTTACATAGTTACCATTGCCACACACCTGAGGTTCTTTTGAACATATAACATCTGTAATTTAATGTTACAATTTCTTTTCTTGTCTCAAAATATTCAGATAATACAATTCACCTTCATTAATATGTTTAGTTACCACTTATTAATATAATTCACCTTTCTATTTCAGTCTGCAGCCACAATTGCAGTTAGTAGCTCTGAAAGTTCATCAGCCACTTCAGACAAACGAAGTATAAAAAAGTATGGTAGCAAACTGGATGCCACAGGATCACCATCCCGGTCACGAAGTGCTACCAAGGAATTGATTTGTAAGCCATTTCATCAGCCTGTCATACCCCCTCTCATTTTTACATTCAGTAAGGTAATGTAATGTGCAGAGATAATTAAAATCACTATTAATGGTTCACTTCTTTTATAGTACCACCTGTATGACTCGCTTATGTGTGCCACCTGAATTCACTGCAAAATTGGCAGACTTACCGTCAATGATGGCGAGTCACTTTTACTGAGTTGCTCAGTGACAGGAGACCCTGAACCTCAAGTGACATGGTCTAAGATCATGGACAGGTAAAAATATAACTTAATCAGTTTTTCCCCATACGCAAATGTCTATTTAAGCTAGGGAGTATATGCTACAATGAAATACATGGAAATATTACTCTTTTCATTGATAAAATTTCAGCCCTTGAGTTCATCTGATATAAGGTGGATCTCAAATACAAAGGTGGCGTAGCTTCTCTGTCAATCAATGAAGTGTTCCCCGAAGACGATGGTGCATACTGTTGTGAAGCAAGCTAATTCAATAG
>JAHLJT010008446.1:143881762-144010673 GCA_031308135.1 Acheta domesticus | reverse complement strand
ATAAGTTTTTCTACGCAAAGTCTATTTAAGCTATGGAGTATTGCTCAATAAATAAATGGAAATATACGTCTGTTTTCTTAATAAAATTTCAGCCCTTGAGGTCATCTGATATAGTGGATCTCAAATACAAAGGTGTGAGTAGCTTCTCTGTCTAATCAATGAAGTGTTCCCCGAAGGACGAGGGTGTGAATACGGTTGTGAAAGCAACTAATTCAATATGTGCAGTAAAGACAAAATGCAAGCTCACTGTGAAACGTAAGTAGTGTTATTTTCTATAGATTAATTAAATACTTACATTTTCATGAATAGTGTGTGCTAAAGTTCACAATAGTGTTCAAGAACCACTAAATTAAAAAGTATGCACCATAAAGGAAAAATACCAGTCAACTACGCACATTATTTCACGAACTACCATACATCATTCCTTTTTTCCAAATCTAAAACCTGTATATCCCGTATATTTTTATATCTTATCAATGGCTGAATTTACTCTTTACAAATGTGGGATTGAAAAAATTGTTCTTTTATTTAGCAATGGACTCTGCAGTCCGTGGCAGCAAATCCAAAGGTGGAGACAAACCACCGAAAATTGTAAGTCCACCTGCAGTCTGCATTTGTAAAAGATGGTGAACCAGTTACTTTGTCTTGCCGAATCATAGGTATTTTAATTTTGTCAATTGTGTGTGTTACACTGGTATATTTAGATAGTAAACTGCAACTATATGACATGCTTTGACTAACATGGTGCTGAAAAATTTGATGTTGTATGGCTTCATAATTAATAAGGAAATAAAACCAAGCAAAGACTTTGAATATACTAATGAAGCGAACATTACAAGTTGAACATTGCTGAAATTTTCCCTGAAGATTCTGGCACATACACTTGTGAAGCGTTTAATGATGCAGGCGAGTATTTAGTAGCTGCACACTCAACGTCCTTGGTAAGTCATTCTTAGTAAGAATAAAAATAATTTGAAGAGCAAAGCCAAGTTTGTGTATAGTGGCTCCTAAATCTTTTCTTCATAAATCTTAGGAATCATTCTGTATTTATACTTTTGTACCTTATTGAATATTTTTTTATAAACCCCAAAATGCATTTTCTTTTATATTGGAATAACCAATAGATGAGTCACACATTTTTACACTACAGAAAAAATATTTAAAGAATGTATAATTGCAAAATTGTTATTTATTTGTTTCAGTACCAAATGAAGAGCCCAAAAGCCCAGTGTTCAAAACATTCCCGCAGTCTGCCACCGTTCAAGAAGGAGAAGGTGTGAAGTTTGAATGTGAAACAGAGAAGGCACCACAGAAAGGTAAATTTGTAAGCAATACTAATTCACACTGCCACTTTAAATACTGTGCTCATTTCATTTTCAGAACAACATTAGGTTGAAGTTTATTTTTAATTCAAGTAACATATTAATTTAAGCAACAGTGGTCCACTTTGTTACAATATGATAATGTAATTTCTAGTTACCTGGCTGAAGGATGGCAAACCTGTGGACGAGGAAAGTTCCAAGTACCAGTTTGTCCAGGATGGTAAAAGAAGTTTAAGTTCGAAATTCTTAATTGCACAGCAAGTGATGTAGGTCAGTACACAGCAAAGGCATTAGGTAAGAAAGGTGAAACAATGGCAGCATTTGCACTCAACGTATGTCCTGTTGGAGAACTTTGAAGCAACGTGCACCCCTCTTTGAAAGGTTTATGAAATGTAAAGTAAGTATGCTTCATCTACGCTGTGTACCAAAATAATGAAGTGAACTTAAGCTCCATGGTACTCATAATGTATTCTTTACAGTTTCCACGTGATATCATCGAATCTAAATAGAAACGAAACGAGCGAATTCTTCAGACATTGTCTGGATTTTTATGTTAAAACTGTTGTAATGTATTGTATAAATATTGTACCATTTTACTTCCTCAGATACTACTCGCACTTAAGTTAGTTTTAGTTCTGTAATTGAGAATGTGTTGTGGACTTCAAAATGAAATCCAACTAACAAGTATCTGAATTTATAAATGCCAGCATCGTTAACATCTTCAAATTAACATTCATGCATGGTAGTTGGATTTCATTTAATGGGAAGAAAGGTGATAATGCTATGCAAAAACATTCATTACAAATTGGCTCTTTTTATTCACACAACTGCTTTTGACAATTCTCAATTAAGCAGGATAGTTGTACAATTTTATTTCAAAAGTTATAGTATTTTTTTTAATTATATCACTTTCTTATTACGAAGGGGCATTTATTGGCTACAACTCTTCAATTGTCAGTTGTTTACACAATTTCAATGGAAAACTGCCTGTTCTTGTTATGTATTTTGTAATGTAAACATAAAATAATGGGAAAATGAATTGCTAACAGCCAAAATGGTTATATATATTTACAAACTTCAGGACAATTGTAAAAAAAATTATAACTTTCTATGGTCTCATTATGGGCAAAATAAAAATTATGAATTTATTATTGTATTTCTAAATTACACTTTACTTACACAATGGTACCAATTATTCCCCCCAAAAATAATAATAATAAAAAAAAAAACAGTGCATGCACATAGTGATTTGCCTAAAAAAGAATAAGTTTAAACACAGACATTCGGAAAAACACTTTTGGCTAATACAACGGTCAAATTTGATTTGTAACACTGATAAATTGATCAAACAGTACAATAACTGGAGTTGAGATACAGAAAGGAAAACAAACCAGTAATAGAAAACTTTCATTGCACCCTAAAAAAACATTGTATTGCTTATATTTGTTACAGTTATTAACAAATCATCCTCCCATGTGAATTTCGAATTTCCATCTCATCTTCCAGGCATTTAATGTAGAGCAGGAATCTTAATAACAGGCCAAGTCCCAAGCAAATAATTTCCCTTCTTAGGAATGGCTGGTCTTCCATGGTTCATTCCAGCACCCAAAACGTATTTTCTCAGCCCACAAACAACATGAATCTTAGCAAGAACACACTTGTGTGAACAACAAAAATTACAAGTGCAACACACTCGAACATAACTGAAGTGTTTTGGCTGTACAGGATTGATATTACAGCCCATGACAACAACTACATATTTTGGTTAAACCTTGTGTACAACCATAATTATTTTAGTACACAAGCTACTAACAAATCTCTGGCAAGGTAGATGGAAAATTTGTCCCGTTGGAGGAATAGTAGGTAAAGGAATAATTAAAACAAAAAAAACATTAACCTATATTCCACTATTACTTTATTTCAATTGAATAACAAGGTATCATTAACAAATACACAACAAATAAAAGTTTGGATGACTGAACTTCGCAATATACTTACTCCAATGGCAAATAAACAACAAAATCAACTTATCGAAATCCAACACTCATATCACTATTCACTAACAGGCGGAATTCACATTTGCACTTCACTGTTCTTTCTACACACACATTTCGTCTTCTCTACACTAATTATAACACGAAGTACATTTAATGTTCGTTTTGTCAACTACACACACAAACCTATTCACGGCATCACGTCCCGGTAATATCTTTCACGTACTTTAACGACAAAGAAAAACAACAACAGATCCAGAAAGTATTGTAGAGACCGCACCAGAGAGTATATACTTCGATTTAAACGTACGGTCTGTTGACGTAAACCCGCTTTCACGATGTCCAAGCGGGAGCCTGGCGGAAGCTTAAACGTCACTTCTGTAGGGTCATCCAAGCTAACGAGCTACCGATTGGATGACTCCGTTGGGACAGGACGGAACATCGTCAAAGGACACTAAATACTTCGAAGATGTACTAAATGACGTCACAACGTTTGGCGGGAAAGTGTTGGGTGATAACCTCTGCTGTGCGATTCCTAGAGAATTACTAAGTTTTTGTCTGTATTATGCAGTTGCCAAGGTGCGCGTGTCTCATCTAATTCATTATTTACAATATTTGCTTTCTTCCAGTTTATTTAGGTTCTGGCAGCGAATTTCCTCGACAAATTGGATTTAAAAAAGCACTATTTTATCAACACATGTCAAGTCACCACCTTTTCTTTTTGAAAACGGTTCGAAGTAAATATTATCATGACCTTAGTGATGATGCTGCTTTATAATAAAATGAAATATATGAATCATTTGGTTCCACGTGCCCTTTCATCGATTATGACAAATACCAACGAATTTCGAGCCCCTCTGCTATTCGAGTAGAAGTGACATCTTCTTATGTTTTTATATACTGTTGGCTTTTTAAATATTTATTTTAGAAACGTTTATTAGTTATTATCACCGAGAGAAATATTACCTACATTAAACTTTAATAATCGTTTGAAAAAAAGTTCAGAATGTTCATAAACACAGTCCCAAAACTGTTCGTGATTTTTCACAGTGTGGAGCAACTTTCAACACTAGGTTAACCAGAATTTAATATAATTTAACAATTAATTTTTCAAAGTATTAATTGTAATAAATACATGGTTATTGAAAAATATAAATCTTGCACTTTTTTATCATATTTTCAAAAAATGTTTGCAATTTCCTGTGCTAAAATCAAATTTTTATGGTTGAATTTCAATTAAGTCACTTGTTATATTATTACTTGTTACCCTCAATAATTTTAATGTTAACATTTTTTTATGAAACGTATTTTCAATGTCTTCCGCTTGGAATTTTTTAATGAACGTTTTATGCCATATCTTGTAATGCAATTATGACACGACTTGATAGTCCTGGTGGCAGAAGAAAATAGATGTGGTGACCTACGTAATATTTGGGCTTAGCTTTTACACAAATAAAGTCTTAAAGATGATGGCTTAGCTTATACACAAATAAAGTCTTGAAGATCCACAAAATTTTAGTGGTTCATACTTATTATGATGCAATGTTTGTACTTGTTCAGCCAGTGCAAGTAAATGACAACATATTTACGGAGAGCTATGTCCTTTATGGGTTGTTTATATTACTGCAAAAATGTAGAAAATCTACATACGTTTTCACGTGAAACATCTGAGAATGACAGGAAAAGTTTAGACGCGTGAATTGCGAATTACGAAGATTGGACGAACCTGTTACCAACCATTAACTTGAAATAACTTTCTTTTTTTTTTTTTCTTTTTTCTTTTCTGCAAAGCAGAATCTACTTTTGTCCTTTGTTCCGAGGGTGCTATAATTTTACATTCCTGATTTTTGGGAACAGTAGGGCATCTAAAAAAATCTTACTCTGCCTGGTCTCTTTCGCCCCAGTCCACTATCGGACTACAGCCTGGTGATCGTGAAAATATAACTTTATTTTAGAGAGAAAATAACACCTCACTGCGAGAAAGTGTGCCTAAACAAATAAAAACCTCTTTAAACCATTATAGGCAGGCGAAAACCAACGAAGAACGACCACGACGTTTAAGTCGTGTCGTGAAAATCGACAATTAAGTCGTGTTTTATCTATAAGCTCATGGCTTCTAGCAGGTAGCTTGCTTGCCACTCAGAGGCGACGGTGCTGCCCTCCGAACTACTAAAAGTCACGTGTTCTGGACGTGTCCACAGTGATCCATGTCATTATACTGCGATTTTTCTAACTTTACCCGTCAAGGACACTCAAATCCCACCTTCGCGATGGAATATGTCACGGCATTTCGTATCTTTCTCCGTCATTCCGCTAGATTTCGCATGATCGCGAACGTATCAAGCAGTGCTTGTGATCATGCGACTTCCACCGGCAACACCGAGAAAGACGCGAAATGCCGTGACATATTCCATCGCGAAGACGGGATTTGAGTGACCTTGAAGGCAAAGTTAGAGAAATCGTAGTGTACGGTGGACCTCCTACCGTATAAAATGAACCTGTTTTACAGTGGCAAGTATATTTCTGGGGCCACGAGCGTCGTTGAGAAGGACGTTTGTGAATTAATTAATAAGATCCATTTTATAAGGGAGGAGATGTAACAATGACCTATACTGCGATTTTTCTAACTCTGCCTCTTAAGGCCCATCTTCACAATGGAATATGTCACGGTATTCCGCGTCTTTCTCAGTCGCGCTGCTAGGTATCGCATGATCGCGACTGTATCAACAGTGCTTGCGATCATGGCACCCCCAGCGGCACGACCGAGAAAGACGCGAAATGCCGTGTGATATTCCATCGTGGCCCTGGGGCTCGAGAGGCAGAGTTAGAAAACCGCACTATAGTGTCATCGTCCCATCGGCCACTATAGAAAAATCGAAGTACCGAAGTAGAAGAATTCAGGACTTGTGCATTTCCACTCAAAAGCAGACTATACTCCAATTTAAACACAGCTTCACTTCAAGAACACAAGTTGAACGGAGAGAGGGACACTCTCATCTCATCCAATCGAGAGCTTCGTTATGACTTACATTTTTGGTACTGGAACTTCCAATTGTCTCCCTCTCCGTTCAGCTCGTGGTCTTGAAGTGAAGCTGCGTTTAAATCCCAGTGTAGACACAGTCTAATAATTCATTATTATACTGTGGTATGGAGATGTCCAGAATGACGTCACAACGTTTGGCGGGAAAGTGTTGGGTGGCAACCTATGCAATGCGCATAAGCTATTTCTAGCGAATTAGTAAGTTTTTGTTTCATATAACATTTGTTATTTACAATACATTTTGTATTCTTTAGGTTTGTTGAGATTCTGGCTGTGTATCTTTTTCACAAATTTAATTTAAAGAGGCATTATTCTATCAGACATACATCAAGTCACTATCTTTTCATTTGAAAATCGTTCAAAGTAAATATTATCACGACCTGAGCGATGAAGCTACTTTGTAATAATATGAAATCTATGAAATATTTGGATCCACGAGCCCTTTCATTGGATATGAAAAGTGTCAACGAATTTCGGGCCCTTATGTTATTCGAGTAGAAGTGACTTCCTATATTTTTATAAAGTGTCGTCTTTTTAAATATTTATTTTAGAAAATTGTATTGATTATTATTATTGAGAGAAATATTACGTACATTAAACTAATCGTTCGGAAAAAATCCCGAAAACTCATAAACACTCCCCAAAATGTTCGTAATTTTTCACGGAATAGAGGAACGTTCAACACGAAGTTAACAAGAATTTAATATAATTGAACATATCAATTTTTCCAAGTATTAATTCTAATAAATATATGGTTATTTAAAAATGTAAATAAATATTACACTTTTTAACATGTTTTTAAAAATGTTTGCAGTTTTCTGTGGTGAAATCTAATTTTGATGGTTGATGTTTTAAACCTGGAAATAACCATGTAAATTTTCTCGCTTCAAAGCAGAAATCCAATTTTGACCTGAGGTTGTTATAGTTTTTCTCTCCTGATTTCTAGGAACGCAAGAGAATCTAAAAAAGCGTTTACTTTGTCTCTCCCGCCTCCTTTTGCCCCAGTCCAATACAGCATACAACTTGATTAGCGTGAAAATATAACTTTATTTTAGAGAAAAAAGAACATCTCACTGCAAAAAAAGTATACCTACACAACACAGAAACATTTTAAAAACATTATAGGCAGAGGAAAACCTCCAACGAAGAATTATCACATTTTAAAAGAAATTCCACACCTATGTCGTGTTTTGTGCCTAAGCTCCTGCCGCTTGCCACCCAGCGGCGACAGTGCTGCCCTCCAAAGTACAAAAAGTCACGTGTTCTGGACATCTCTACCACATCGCATGTTTGCGGATGCTAAACAGTAACTCACAAAATGTCACTATCAACTACTTCATCTAACAAGTGAACGCAACACAAGACAGATACACTGTAACTACTTTCACGATCTCGATTGCTTACGACGGTGTAGGTGCTTCCCACAAAATCCTCACAGCAGCCAAGACTGCCGACGTCTTGAAAGCAAATTATACAATGGCTCAGCTTTAATTGTTATACGCGAATGGCAATGAGACCACTGGTGAATTTATATATTGAAGACTAAAATATATGTAATCTATTTAATAAATCATTCAATTTCGTGGATATTAATTAACAAATAGCAAACGGGCACTATTTCTAGTGTGTGTCCATTATCAAGCAGGGTCTCCCGAGTGAAAGAGAGAGAATTTATTGACCGCATGAAGTGTGCTGCGCTCTCGTGCACAAACGAGCAACTTGCTCTTTAGCTTCTTTCCGCAAGGTATGCTAGCCTAAAGCAGTCGGATTTCTCTGGGCCAGGGGTGAAGAGGGGAACCTCGCCATCTGCGCATGCGTCATTGCTCGTCGCAAGTCTCGCGACAGACGCTAGAAGCATTTTAGCTTCCAAGGAATCACAGGCCAGCTTCAACAACCCGCCGAATTCAATCATAAGAAATCAATTTAAAATTAATACAAAACGTGTTTTCGCTCAACGGACAACTTGTCAGATTATCAATACAGTATTTGGGGGTCTTTATTAATATTAAATAAGGGATGCTCAGCATCTCAGCGTCTCCTAACGCTACGCCACTGATCTCTACACTCTACACACTAGTTCCTTAATTAGTATATGTTAGGAAAACTCTGCGGATGTTATTCTGCCCTTCATCTCCCTCTTTCTCCTCCCTTCACCCGTTCTCACTGTCTCTCCCTCCTTCCCTCACCCTGTCCCTGTCTGTCTGTCTCTGTCCCTCTCATTTACATTTACTTGCAGATTCTGCACATCTCTGAGCAGGTGAAGTAATATCGGAAGCGCCGGACCTGCAAAAACGTAATAGAATGTTCGAGAAGAGCTCATTCTATAGATTTCGGTGTGAGAACGTTTCTTAGAGGCAGCCTCAAAATTTTAGTGTTTATGACGTTAGAACGCCTCGTTTAGGAGTTATTTAATGATATAGATTCAAAATGCTGGCGAGTGTGTTGTGGGTTGCATTTGACGTGAATATTTAGTTTTGTTGTACAGCACCATGTAGTGGAGTAACAACAGAATTAACAGCACATACATCTTCTGGGTGAAAAAACACGTAGAAGTGCGAACTTTCACAGAGATCGGTCCAACGGTGTTGGAGTTTAGTTCTTATACACACACACACACACACACACACACACACACACACACATATATATATATATATATATATATATATATATATATATATATATATAAGTTTTATATACATTTTTAGTAGAAATCATGTGCATATTTGGGTTCATGTTATTCCTTATAAATCCTAGCTTTGATAATTTTATACAAATCGTACCCTTGCTGGTATTTTTCACACAAATATGGATTTTTTCTGGATAATCTGATAATTGGCTTCCATTACTAAATTATTGTTGTCTCAATTTGGACTCTTCTTCAGGATAATGTCCTTAGCATATAAGGGACCAACTCTGCATGAGTTCAAGGAAATCAGGGAAACCTGAGAAACTACAATCAAAATGGGGATCCGACATCCAAGTGTATTTACAATTTTTTGTTTTAGAACGAGGTAATAGAATCACAACAGCATACAAAATGTAAAATGTTTACTAAATTATTGAAATATATTATTTCAAAATACATGAACAAAGTTTGTAATATGTCACCAATATTGAAATAAATAGCTCACAAAAATTAAGGATTAAAATTGAATTTCATGAAACAAATACTGCATTCCTTTTAGTAATCTTGCACATTGTAAAATAATGGTGCATGAAAAAATACTTTATTTCTAATTGTAAGTATGAAAATGTGTTTCTAAATGAAAGAATGAATCTAGATTTTGTTTTCAGGGAAGGAATTACAAAGTTTTGTTCAAAGTGGTAGGTACTTTATCAATAGTTGTAAGTTAAAGATAAGAGAAAGAAATCAGTACAAAATTACAAGAGATCACATAAAAATGCAAAGATAATTAAATGACAAAACATTTTGTATGAGATTTTTCTATAATAATAATAATAATAATAATAACAACAACAACTCCACCTAGGGAGTACACGACCTTTCAGTTAATGGTGGAGCTTGAGTACCCCCATGAGCCTGAGAGCTATGTCAGTGGTAACCTAGCTACTGGTAGGGCCTTCCTTTACTCCAATTTGAGGAGAGTGGGAAGTAAGTAGAGAGGGAACGGTCATGAACCTTTGGACTTCCTGTTTTCGGCTCATGGAGGGTACAGGAGAGAAACTGGGTTGGCACACCAGGCCACTGATTCGAGTGGAGGCCCGAACCCTGCATTAGCCAGCGAAGGAGGCTGCCTTCAGTAGTCAGTAAAAATCCCGTAGGGTTTAGTAATGGCGACTGGCGATCGGAGGGACCCCTTGCGGGCCCTGCGAGGGGATGTCCTGAGGCCACTGTGGGTCGCAGTAACGGATGGCAGGAAACAACCCAAAGGTTATGTGTGATCTGTGAACTCGAACTTGCTACCTGCGAATCTGAACTTGAAATCAATGAGCAAAATGGATAGAACAAGCAATGTACTGAACCTTAACGTGCCTTTTTATACCAATGTCCCATACCTGCTCAGAAACCGAGCTAATGTCACCTTGTCGACATCTGGCCATCCCACGGATCTGGCCGTCCCAGGGACCCAGAGCCGGCAGTAGCTCGAAGCCATCGTCAGAGATGGACCCGGGATGAATTGAAGGAGGTGATGTGGTGCTTTTACTATGCAAAAGCAAAAAATGGGGGCTCAGAAATAGAAGTTATTAAGATATGGAGAGAGCGGAACCCAGATTTGAGACCTACCCTAGACTCAAAGAAGCTTGCCAGTCAACGACGATACATACTCAGCAGTGGAAAATTCACAGCAGAACCACTTGCAGACATCCAGAGAAACGCGGAGTATGTTCTTTGATCGAACTATCCACATGAACATTTAGAACCATCTAATATCCCTGAAAACGATGGTCCTCTTGAAGGTTCATCTCTTCCATGTGAAACATTCGTCAATGGTGAAAATTCATCTGGCCATGAGTCACACGACAAGGACATGATGCGGGACTTCCTCCGACGCGAGATAGAACGAGTACGTCTACTTCCATTCGAATCGCATGCACCGTTGAGGAGAATGCTAAGACTAAGAGAGTGATAGAAACAGCGAATTCTGTCTTAAATGAGGTTCTACAAACCTCAAGTAGAGATCTAGATATTACTGAAATCAATCACATCGTGTATGCAACTGGATATCTAGTATCTCAGATAATCTTGGGTCCAGCAAGAACACAGATGGCCGCCAGCCAGCCAGAGTAAACAGCTCTGTACCCCCATGGGCGAAAATAATTATGAAACGGATAGCCGACACACGGCATGAAATATCACTCCTAGCCGAGGCATCTTCTAAATCAAATCATACTTCTAAGTTCAACAAAAATACTTCATGTTGAACAAAAATACCTAATTGAAAATGACACAAGGCTAATGGTAGCTGAGAAGCTAAAAGAGAAAATTCAAGCATGGGCTCAACGAATCAAACGTTACAAGCGTAGGGAAGATTTCCGTGTACAGAACCGGTTGTTTGAAACAGACGCGAAGAGATTCTATCACAGTCTGACTCGAAAACCGAAGGGCAGTGCTGCCCCTCCTTCAAAAGATGACGTCGAAATTTTTGGGCAGGAATCTGGGAGGAGAGCAGATCCTACAACAAAAACGCATCTTGGCTCCAATCTGAAGTTGATGCTGCGAATTGACTCGTGGAAACAGTGGAACATGTTCACGAATTCTCGAAGAGGATCTCTGCCAAGCAATTAAGAACATGGGAAACTGGAAATCCCCTGAGATTGATAGGATCCACATTTATTGGCTTAAAAAATTAACAGCAATACATTCTCATCTAGCAAAGGCTGTTAATAAAATTTTAGAAAACCCTAAAATACTCCCCGAATGGGTCACTCGCGGCATCACGTATTTGCTACCCAAAGCGGGAGACAGCTCTACAAAGTTATAACTGCAGCCATAGCTGACAAAATGTACAGACACCTTGAGAAGAACCATCTGTTGCCAGTTGAACAGAAAGGATAACGTAAATGGTCCTATGGCTGTAAGGAAATCTTGGTACTGAATAAAATCCTCTTGAATGATGTAAAGAAACGAAAACGTAATTTAAGCATGACTTGGATTGACTACCAGAAGGCCTTTGACAGTGTACCACACGATTGGATTTTGAAGACCCTGGAGATCTATCGATTTCATCCTAGCCTTGTTGAGTTTTGCAAGGCTAGTATGAAGTCATGGAGTACCAGGTTACTAATACACATCGGAAAGGGAGTATTAGAAACGAGAAGTATTCAGATAAACAGGGCAATTTTCCAAGGAGATTCGCTATCCCCTCTGTTATTTTGCATTAGTCTTATCCTACTATCTAGACAGTTGTCGCACACTGACTTTGGTTACAAGCTCCATGGTGATGAAAGGCCAGTATCACATTTGTTTTACACGGATGATCTTAAAGGGTTTGCAAGGAATGAAACGATTCTCTCCCAAATGCTGTCCGTCATCAATGATTTTAGCAATGACATCTGTATGCAGTTTGGTCTTGACAAGTGTGCAAAATCAACTTAAAAAGAGGCAAAGTGACAACGTAAGAGAACATTGAAGTTGATACGAACATTGTGATTCAAGATCTTGAGCCGGGTAAAACATACAAATATCTGGGCATTGAAGAATGTGAGACCATCTCGAACGACACAATGAAAGAGAGAATTCGCAGGGAGTATTACAGAAGAGTGAGACTGGTTCTGCAGTCTGCTCGGAACTCCAGAAATAAATATCAGCAATAGATAGTTTGGCGGTCTCTGTAGCCGAATACAGTTTCGTACTAGTGGACTGGAGCAGGAAATTCGCATCATGGATCGAAAAAACCAGAAAAATTGCTTACAATGCATCATGTTGCCCACCCTGGAGCTGATGTACATAGACTTTACGTGTCACGTAAGGAAGGAGGAAGAGGCCTCAGACAAATTGAAGTCACCTGGCACAATGCAATAGTCGGGATGGGAAAGTATGTAGTCAGACATCAAGATGACCCACTAATGAGGCACGTCATGAAATCTGACCGAAGAATGGGACACAGAGGCATTGTAAGCGTAGCAAGAAGCATTGCGAACAAGACTAGGCAGAATAACAGAGACATTGATCTTCTAATGCAACTTAACATGAAATGTGAGACACAAAAATTGTTAGAGAAATCATGGAGAGATAAACCACTCCACGGACAATATTTAAAACGAATGGACAGGGTACAGATCAATAAATATCAATCATTTATGTGGCTTAAAAGGGGAAGAATGAAGCCAGAATCGGAAGCACTTGTAATAGCTGCCCAAGATCAGGCGTTGAGAACAGGACATTATAATAAAGCTGTTCTCAAAAGTTCCCAAGATGATAAATGCCGCATTTGTCAGGAACACGTAGAAACTATTGATCATATTGTCTCAGCTTGCGATGCATTTATTTTATTTGTTTTTAAATTGTTTATTGGAAATATTGCTTGTACTGTACTGAGGTCCTTACGACCTCAGATGCAGTAGAAATGTAGAAATGCAGATCTATATATCATGCAAAAATCAGGTATTAATTTATGCTGGAATTGACCCTCTTCAAAATCAAATTGTCGTCTTGGATGACATGTACAGAGCGTTAACCAATTCCATCTGGAGATCAGTGCCCTAATGGTACGTGTACCGATGAGAATCAAATTTCGCGCCATGCCGCTTCTTACAGACATTCAAACGGCTTTTCGTTAGCGCTGCTATCGGAGGCGATGGGTGTGGTCAGGGCCAATAGAGACATGTCCAGAATGATGTCACAACGTTTGGCGGGAAAGTGATGAGTGGCAACCTCTGCTGTGCACGTCAGCGATTCATAGAGGATTAGTAAGGTTTTGGCTGTACTATGCGATTGCCGAGGATTGTGTTTCATATCACGTTTATTTTCAATGATATTTGCTTTCTTTCGCTTGTTTAAGTTCTGACTGACCATCTCGTTCACAAATTTAATTTATTTAAGTAAGATGCACTATTCTGTCAGATATCGATAGACAGACAAACAGTACCGGCAGCGTACAAGCGACTCAGCCAGTGTGATGCGCTGTTGCCATACATTACTATAAAAATATTTACTTACTATATACAATACATTACTATATAAAACTTACTATATACCAGTGGCGTAGCGAGTCTCGTGCGTTTGAGGATGCTCAACAATAATGCGAACTGAAGACATCATGATTCTTAATGTTCTCTAGAATCTAGGTTATTGAAACAAATGTTACACTACTTCAATAGATTTATGTCAGGAGACTTCTTGAAGGCAAATTATGAAATAGCTCCGCTTTAGTTCTCACGTGCGTTTAACAATGAGATCACTTGTGAATTGATATATTTCGAACCCCCAAAAAATTAATGTTTACGTCAGAATTCAACTTCTTAGATATTAATTGAAAATTAGTAGGCAGCACTATATCTACTGTTTGTGCTCATGACGAAGCACGGAATCACGGGTGAGAAAGAAAAATATTTCTGACAACCTCAATTATGCTGCGCTCTCGTGCACAAACGAGCAACTTGCTCTCATAAGCCATTCTCACCAGCCGTATGCTAGCTTCTCGGGACCGGGGAATCCTGTGGCAGGGTTGAAGAGGGGAGGGGAGAACCTCACCGTTTGCGCATCCGTCATTGCTTGTCGCAATCTCGCGGCAGACGCTAGAAGCATTTTCGCGTCCAAGCAATCAGAGGCCAGCTTGTATCAATGCGCGGAATTCAATCATAGCAAATCACTTTAAAATTAATACAAAACGTGTTTCGCTGAATGTGTTTCACTCACTTGGAAGATTATCAATATTAGGCTTCTTATATAAAGATTAACTATATTTAGGCTTCTTTGATTAATATTTCACGTGGGGATGCTCAGCATCTTAGCGTCCCCTGACGCTACGCCACTGCTATATACTCTACTTTATACGCACATGGCACCACCTACATGACAGTGATAGCAGAACCTTAGCTCTTACCGACAGGCGATTACACGTCTTGATACCATGTTCAAAAGTAACGACCACATTTTCATGCAGTAAAATTCTCTAAAACGCGCAGTAAAAACACAAAAAACATGCAAAAATATGCAATAAAGAGACCAAGACTTTGCAAAACGGTGTTATATAGCCTACAAACTCCAGTTAAACCACTTAACATCTTATTTTTTTTATTTTGGATGTAATATTTGGGTGAATTATATATACTTATAATTTTACTGTTTTTACTATAATAAAGTTAATACATATTGTTAAAACAAACCATATTTGACATTTTAAATGTTATTCGCATACAAAATCAAATTAGTGTAAAACAAAAAAATATAAATACACCTTCAGAGATAAAAAGTAATCATGTTATAAGAAAAGTTTCTTAATTGTTTTCACTATAATTTACAATTGTATATCTTTTCAAATTATTTTCTGAGAAATTATTGAATCTTCTATCAACTAATATCTGTTTCAGACAGGAAAAACTTCGTTCTACATTTGAATCGGTTATTTATGAAAGAGCCTAAGTCAATTTTTTGTCAAAATTAGATACAGGCGAGATAGGTTTCTGTGAGTGTTGATACGCATTTTAATTATGAAAGGGCACTATCAGGTGATCACAAAGCTATGAAATGAACACTCATTTTTACAGTTGATTTATGTAAGGGCACTAGTCAAATGACTTAAATCGTTTCATAAATTAAGAGTTTAACGTAGCTTATGAATTATGGCTATCAGCATTGAGTTTAGTAACTACTGCTTAGTATTTTGTTTTTACATTTGAATGTCACTGATTGTTGAATAATGAGATGTTGCCAGATTGTCATTATTAATTTATTTCAAAAAGCTTTTCCGGGCACATAGCAACCAACACCAGTCCTTTAACTTCGAGCAACAGTGGCAGGAGAACCCAATTGATTGTCATCGTTTGTTGTTGATTAATGAGCAATTGTGAATATAAAAACAGCCTTGCTCTCATAAGCTTTTAACGTCATGGTACCTTCTGTTAAAGATTGTAAGAAAATAAAAAGGGTAGTATGAAGTCCAGAATGTTACAAAATAGAGAAGATTAAAAGAGCTCGTCTTCGTGGTGAAGAATGTGTGAATTACCGCAATAAACTTGTTACTTCTTGAAATGTTTTGTTCTGCTAGAATCCGAGGAAAATTTACCGTTCATATGATAGATTCGGATGATGTATTGGATTTCAAATCCTGGTGGCGTAAATAATACAAAAAATGTCTTTTGACAAAGTCTACAGACAAAGCAAGTCTGTTCTGCGATCACAAAAGCATGAAATTTCAAGCTTTATGGAATTCAAGTATGATTCTTCCTTTAAGGGAACTGTTTGTATGCCAATTCATTGGAGGTTTCAATACATTCATATTACAATACATTCATATTACACCACAAGTCCCAACAGAATGCCTTGTGAAAATTGCCAACTCAAAAGGCGTATCCATCCCTCTAATGTAACAATTCATGAAGAAAAACTCAGGGACATTTCAAAAGCAATAAAGTATATTCCAGAAGAGAACCAAGAGTTTTATAAAGGGATTTTGAAGTGGTCAACAGCTTCAACACTTTCTCATCAAGAACAATACAACTTACAATGTTTTATGAGGAAATGAAAAAACTGTACATGACTCTGAGAATGAGTAAAAGAAAATAAATAGCAAAGTATAGTAAATATAATTGTTTTTATTCACGAAAGGGCATAAGTCAGCAATTTAAACAAATATTTTTTTCTTTTTCTGAGGAAACAAAATAATATAAAATTACAATTTGCACAACAAATTATGTAAACTCATGAATAGGACAGGCCTACAAATTTTTCAATTGAATAAAAGAAGCAGGTTATGAACTAAAATGTTTTTCTCTATTTCCCCAAAAAATATTTTTTTTACTTAAGCCCTTTCAAAAATAACCGATTCATTTATAGTTGTCTGTGTGCGGGCCTCATTCTGACCTACGTGCTCACGCTGCTAAGTGCGGTAAATTGCGTTCATTCTCTCTTGTACCACGCAGGGCAACACCTGTTCTGAGAAATTCGATGAATTTGAAACGCAGTGTAGCGCGTCGCTAAGCTTCGCGTAAGGTCAAAAGTGATTCGCGCATGCCGTCTCGTGTTGGTAAGTTCAGCGAAGACTGACAAAACGGATATGTGATCCTATTGGGAAGATAGACCTCGAACAAAACGTTGGCTGAGCGCCCTCAACCGAGGGCCGCGGACCTACACCTGCTGCAATAACTCACCAATTTTAATTAGAAAATAGGTATCACGAAAGTATAGGCGCTCAGGTAATAGGGCAACAAAATGCAGAATTGATACGCATTAAACGACATTCGGGTTTCACAGACCATCCGAATGCACTGCTGGGATATGTTATAAAAACGTTTTTCTTGAATGAAACTTTTAGAAAGATAAATTAAAACAATTTGACAATATAGAAATTATATTTTGTGCAATAAAACTATGAATCTTGCAAATTCGACTAGTAAAATCCGAAAATGTGCAATTTTAAGGCAGCAATACCTAAAACGTGCAATATAGTGCAGTAACCCCCAAACGTGCAATTTCGTGCCAAATAAAACAATATTAAAATAACATCCGTTTCATGATTCAAATTTCTGTTGAAGTTCCAATTTCAAGTTAACAAAGAAAAGATGCGGTAACACGGGAATCCGGTCTTTATTCATAACCTTCACCAGAGCCGAACGTCATCGCCTCCGCGACTGAGTGAGTCACATGAGCGGCAACGCTGATCCCTAGTTGTGAGAAAGTAAACAAATCCTCGCAATCTGATTGCTTCAGAGTAGGTCACATGACGTATGTGTCCCCACATAAGAAAAGACCCTAAAATTCAACATGGCGGAGTTTCGAAAGTGCCAACCTCATCGAAATGAAATGCATAGAGGATACCGTCGCGGCGTATTTAAATGTATGTAATGTCTTTCAAAATGCAAATTTGAAAAAATCATTCTATTTATGTTGTTTATGACTTATAAATCGCAACAGACCAGCGGTAACATAATTTAATTTATAAATTTCACAAGAAAATAAAATCTTCACAATTTTCATCTTGTTTAAACTGAAGAATGTGTGAAATAGTGGACTCTTATTTATAATAAAACTAATATTAGTGCCATGATCAGAGGATTTATGGAATAAAGATGAAATTAAATGCAAGGCTGAAATTAATTTGAAGTTTTCAAGTAATACACAGTGTAATGAAATAAAATTATTCTTCACTGAACAAGAAATATCTGTATCATAATGATTTTATACATATAACATCAACATACGACTGTGATGAGACCTTATCAAAGGAATAAACATATTCATTGTGCTGAAATGACAAATGTTTGCAATTTAGTGAAAATTGCATGAACCGGATGTATGATTTCATTTAACTTAAAGGTTTAGTAAAGAAATAATTTACACACCATAGGTGGGTTCGATTTTAATAACAAATTGCAAGGGCAGTCATTAAAATTTCTTAAACAATGATCCACAGCAATTATCTTCACATTTATCATTGAATTTTTACTAGAATTTTAGTGCCAGATTTCCCCTGGGCTTACAAACATACATTTCATTGCATTTATCTTAAGCGATTGAAAAACACCAGGGCAAACAAAAACTAGTGGTGCTACAAAAGCACATACTTTCCCGCGTTATTGGAAACAGCTACGTAGTATTGAATTATTGCACTTTCTGCGCTACTAAAAACTGGCTATCATTTGAAAACGTCCAATTCAACCAAGAAGCGAACAACTCACTGTTTCCATCGCAGTGTTGTCAAAACTATGTGAATTCTACAACTGCATAAAAATATAATACAAAAGTTTTGTAAACTTGTATTGGAAAAAGACGTCTGGTACCCCCCGGACAAAAACGCCATCAGTTCCGTTCGTTCTCGGCGGCGATATCAGGCGCGCCAATACTACTATGTCACAGAATGCCAGTTCCGGAACTACCATTATCGAGAACGAACGATACCGAAACTTGGCCTGTTATCGGTGTGCGCCGACCGCGTCAAGTAAATGCTGGAGGCATCACAGGAGCTCTCGCCACCGTTTAGTATCGCTCAAACTCGAGGCAGTCTGGTGATAAGTCTTGTTGAATAAGGCAAAATATTTTTTTGATTTGCGAGATTTGTACGTTGATCAATGTACAAGCTATATAGTGGCACCTGTAATTTTTGTAGATAGCGTTAGGCTTTTGACATACATTCATAATAAAATAATGAAAAAAATAACAATTATGACGAATATTTATTTCTCATACTTTCACGTAAATATATTTTATAGCATATTTAACTTTCTAAGCTTTTTTTCTTGAAATGTATTTCTATTTTCTTCTAGTTTGGTTAAAAATAAATGTTTAAATCATTTCCACTTTCACCAATCCCAGCCATTTGGCACCGAACCTCTATTTTTTGTGTAGATCTAGACCGAGGATATCATTTGTTTTTGAATTTGACATTCTGTATCTTTAGATACCACAAGCTTGCTTTACTATTAATTCTTTACACAAACAAAAGAAGCGGATTATCGTAAGTGGCCGATGGGTCATGAGTGACCGCTGGGCTCAGATTCGCAATGCAATAACACTCGCGTCTCAGGGGGCAAGTCGATAATCCCGACTTCCGACGTTGATATCTCAACGTCCCACATTGTCTTCCAGGAAGGCAAAGGAGATGGAAAGAAGGTTCTGTTAACTGAAAGAATTACGCGTTAGGTCTCTTTCGTATGGCAGTGATAGAATTAAAGTCAATTAAAACATTTATTTTTATCATTTCTAGACTTATACTAAATTAATATATTTTTCTATGGCGCAAAAATGCTATAAATTAATAAATGCTATATAATTGCTATAAAATAATTTCCCCTCATTTTATATGATGTATAAATGTAGTATATTATAATTAATTATGTATTTCGAATTTTTGAAAACTCTACCCGTGTGTGGCGATAGGGCAAGGAGTTGAATAGGCTGATTTGCAGTGGGTACCGTTGTTTGATCGCCAATTGTTTCACCCAATTCAGAAGCCATGACGGCTTACATCCACTGTTACACAATAAATTGTGCATAGTGACGAAAGGACGTTTTCACGCAGGGAAGAACAGTACCCATCTCAATTTTGTTTCGCTTATGCGTTTTTATGTAAAGATGAAATTAATACCAAATGTTAATTGTGATTTTATAAATATGCCTTACATTCGAATTGTTAAGAAAATTGTAAATGACAAAACAATAGGCATGAAATGAATTATTTTTCCCTTAACAAATATTTTTGTGCTTTCATGTCTAATTCTGGAATGTAATCGTTTATCATTATTTCCTTTACTTGAAAATAAACAGCCGGTCCATTTACATTATTAGAGATTCCATTAATAACCTTGATTTCGATATTGTGTAATAATTTACAATGAAATAACAATTGATAAAAATTATTTTAGTTTTTTTGTTTTTATTTTTTATATTTTATTGATATTGCTAAAAAGTTGATTTTAAATTACTTTTTGCACACTTTTTTTGCTTCTAATTATTTCAAAAATTGTATTATTTTCTCTCTAAAATTATTTGCAATGAATCTAGTGATTGTTACTTTTCAACCAATTAATAGATAAATTGAAATTGTATTTTACTGTGATTATAATAAATCAATTACAATTAAATGAAAGAGTTCTGCCATCACAATACGTGGCGACCGCAGGTGCGTCGAGCTGCCGAGCCGCCGAGCCTGCGCCGAGATGTCCGTGAAGTTGGCACCACCACCAAAGCGAAAACTATTTAAACAATTACCATTCGTTTGTACCTCGTTTGTACCCGTTTGTTCCACAATAACATTCGTTTGTACCAAAGCCGCTTAAAAAAATACAACACTTTCAATTGTGGTGACGCTGACACCGCCACCAACGTAAAAAAAATTGGAATCATAGCAGATCGTTTGTACCACGTTTGTACCGGATTGTTCCACCACAATTTGGGTTTGTACCATAAAATTGGTGAAGATACAGCCATTCTATTGTTCCGCGGGAGGCTTACGCAAACAATAACATCTAACGTGTAACCTTGGCAGTAAATAAATGTGAAACCATTCATAATTGATTGTACCTGGGTTGTACCGGATTGTTCCACCGAAATAAGCGTTTGTACCAGAACATTAGTCAACATAGAACGATTTTAAGATCGCGGAGAGGAGGCCCACACCAACAATCCGGGCTCCGAGACTGCGAAAGCAAAGCTACCGAGACCGATCGATAATAGAATGCATTTTACCCGGCTCTAGTCACGACTTTGTGTTTTTTTTTTAAATCTTCAGAAGAGCCACGATATCACAAGAATCCCCCACAACCGAGAGGTTACAATATAAGAGGTAAACTCCGACACTCCAACAATCTCCACGAAAGTTGGCACATCTACGTGTTTTTCCACCCTAAATGTTTGTGTGCTGTTAATTTTGTTATAACTTTACTAGATGGCGCTGCAGAACAAAATTGCGCTTCATTTTAATTCAATTTCCATTCAAACTGCATTTTACCTGGGCTTTATTGTTGTTGAGCGTTGCCGTGTGACGCAGGGCGAGGCCCAGGACAACGCGCGAAAGACAAACGGACGCGCGCGAAAGACAGAAAGAGAGAGAGAGACGAAGGGAGACGAAGAGAGACGGAGAGCGACGGAGAGATACAGAGAGTGACGAGGACAAATACAGAGCGAGAGAGACGGCGCGCGTAAGAGAGAAAGTGACACAGGCAGAGGGACACAGAGAGATAAGAAACAGAGACACACACAGAGTCAGAAAGAGACAGAGAGTGACAAGAGACCGACAGAAAGACAAGAGACAGAGAGGGACAAAGCAAGAGACAAACACAGTGAGAGAGACATAGGGAGACAGAGGCAGAGGCTGACAGACAGACAAACGCAGAGACACATAGGCAGAGACTCAGAGAAACAGAGACAGAAAGACAGACATTCAGAGACAGAGAGACAAACAGAGGGCCAGAGAGACAGAAAGAGCCAGAGAGAGACTGAGACTGAGAGACAGAAAAAGACACCGATAGAGACAGAAATATGCAGAAAGAGAGAGAGACGGAGATGTTTTCTTTTTCACAAGGATTGAATATGAAAAAAAAAAAACGGGCAACGCCAGATATTGTGCTAATACTTTCTAATTTTGTGAATTCTTGGCGGATATAATGTCTTGGCAAATACAATAGGAACCTACAACGTAAATTTAGTGACGTTATATTTTAAATCACGTGCCACATGAAAAGGGTTGCAGAATTTTTTCTTGAGAAAAACATGACATCTAGTGGGATATGAAAAATTTAGGGGCACAATTATGTTGCTACGATAGTTGGAAATAAAGCAAGCAGAGTAAACTATTATCGAAGTATTTTCTTCCCATTAATATTTATTTATTGAGATTACATTGATTCTCATATGAGGAGGTTCAATATCCCACCAGTGCCTCAGACTGACGAGCGGCTAAACTCCTTATTTTTATAAACCACTTTGCCATCTTTTATAACAGCATAAATGAGATGAGAATGAGCTCCGTATTGATAGATGACATGCTCCCACCTGAAACAAAACAAACTAAATTAACCCTTAAGTAGACGCGCGAGCAATAGTCAACGTAAATGGGCGCGCGGCGTATAGAGTACGCCATCTCTTTTGCTTGATGTAGAGCAACTAAAATTTAAATAAATACTTTAAAATAACGTGCTTATTACACTAAAATATTTTGTTCGAAAATTTTTACAATACACAAAAGTTTTTTTTAACAAAATAAACAAAAAATAGGCAAAAGTAATTTATAAATTTACAAGATTCCACCCTGCCGTAATGTCTATTTTTCCATGATGTGCTTATTGTTGTACAATACTATTTTATTTAGAGGCTTTATTAATTATACACTGTGCCCGCTGGTGGGAGATACCTGGTTGAGAAAACCCCAATAGACTACGGTAGGTCGGCGCTATCCAACGGGGGAAGATCACCGCCATATCACAACAAAAGCATGCACTACACTTACGGGAATACTGTTCTTATCAAAATGACATTCTCGGAAACACCAGTCCATCAAACCATCATCCATAAAATCAATCAAGTCATCTGAAATATCTATGAAAATGATGAGTGCAGAGAGCTAATCTTTCATATTATTAGCCACTTCTGTTTTTAGGGCGAAAAGAATTTTCGTCAAAATATTTTTTTGCGTGTTGTAGAAAATTTACTTTTCAAGGGAGTCATTTCCCACTTTTTAATTTCTTGTATTTTTTTCTTGCCGCACGATCTATTGTGTTTGAAAATGATTTTAGAAAAGTATTCTCTACTGTTTTCAGAAAACTCATCGCTATCGCTATAACTATCACTATTGTATCGTCATGTCTTCAAATTTACTGTCGTGATCGGACATTTGTATATTTTCCGATTCACTATCTGACGAGTGGTCGTCGATCGGTTCTTCCTCACATCTTGATCTCGAAATATATCTGCTTCATTCAGTTTTTCACGAGACTTAGGTGAAATTACAAAATGTTACACGATGTTTGGACAAATTTCAAATATCATTCCATCCCAAACTGTGTATCTAGAAGATCGCAACTAGTGCTCCGCGTAAAATGGTAAAAAGTTTAAATTACTTACATAACAAGGCGCGCGGCGTACTGAGTACGCCAAGATGCACGGGGAAAGCAAAAGAGTTGGTACACTGCTTACTTGACACAAAGAAAAATACGTACTGACTCAGAAACGGCAGAGGAAGAACTGGTGGTAGGGTATTTGGTACCAGCATTTCTGGTTTATCGAAATTCTAGGAAAGAAAGCTAAGAAATGTACCGTGGTTTACTCAGTACGCCGTGCGCCCACTTAAGGGTTAATAAGCCATAGCAAGTACATGCATGACCATTTTTTTCTTTGCTTCATGTTCTTTCTGTGCCCAACAAGAGGGTGTTAATATAGAAAGTTAGGAGCAATTTTTTTAGTCTTGGTTTTTCTGTGACCTGACATAGAAAGGTGAAAGGTAGTTAATCACCCTAGTTTTGCATACACACACTCTTTAAATAGTGGGCCTGCCTGCTAGAGAACTATGAGCACGCAAGAATATCAGTACTTGGAGCTTGAGACGCAGGACAGAAAATTTCATAGAATATCATTCAAAACTGAACCGTCTTTAAAATGAACAGGATTTTTGTTCTTCATTTATGAAGTATTGAAGTACAATTAGAATATATTCAATACATTAATATGTACTGCACATTGATACCTTGTTAGTGATTCCGGGCGCGTCAGCGACTAAGGTCATTGATCCCGTAAGAGTAGTGCATAAGTGCAGTGTTTTTCCTCCCGACCAGTCTCCCGGCATGTGTGGTAATGTGTATTGCACATTGAAATTGCTGTTTACCGAGATGGGAAGTTAATATACACAACTCACCTGGGAGCGTTCACTATAACAAAATCAGCCCATTTCCCTTTCTGAATAGAACCGTTTGAGGCAGATCTTCCAAGAGAAGCAGCAGCATTTAGCGTGGATGCCACAAGCGCTTCATTGACGGTCATCCCCAAGTGAACGCACGCAAGGTGCATGACAAGAGGCTATAACATATAACAGAACGCGTCATTCAAAGAGGAACCAATCAAATAGCAATGTAAACTAGTGGTGGTACAACAGCACATATTTTCTCGCATTATTTCTAACTTTTGCAATTTTCGAAAATTCAGAGATCTCAACGAAAATGAGACCTAAGTCATTTTATATGCGTCCTTTATTCCATGCGAGGAAAAAATTAAAGAAAAAAATTTGAGCCTTTTGAGATATTTTGTAAATTGCATTAATTTCAAGGATGAATTACGTGAAAAATACTTGTTGCAATTCCACTGACGTATTTGCAACACTCGATTCGTTAACTTACAATGCTTCCTGCGATCTGCTGGTACCGTGATACGTCAGTGGAGTTGCGTGGGCGTTGCATCGAGGAAGAGGCTTCCTCGTGCAAGACGGCACTTAACGGCAGCTGGCCAGAAAGCTGTTCATTATGTCCGTCAGTCTGCCCGTCCGGTTATCACCAATCTGCAGTTTTGCTCTCAGATCGTGTGAAACGAGCAAATAATCTTCACTCGATAAGTAATTGGCATCGACGCATGTCTCCTTTGTTTTCCTACAGCAGGTAACCTGATCCTACCGTAATGTAAGAGTTGGTTTCTATTTACAATACCAAAATTAGAGAAACTAGTTGCAAAATGAATTTGACTATGAGAGTATATTCTTTATATTAAATACACTAAACTTTGTGGGATTAGCAATATACGAAGTTTTATCTACTCAATGCATAAACATTTCTCTAATAAAAGTTCTATCACACGTACACCATAGTAATAAAATAATACAATGAAACAAAACAAATGATACACTTCCTGACGAAAATAACATACAGTGAGTGTCAAAGTATTCGTACACCTAGTCGTGTTTCAAGAAAGCTTTAGTAATTTGGTCGATAAACAAGAAAAATAAATTGTAGAAACTTAATGTTCTTTCCAAATCACTTTTATCGCACACACACAAAAAAATGAGAGTAAAAAAAATATTTCACTTCCAAAGCAAGACAAAAATAAAAATAAAGCACTTTTCCCTCGCGACAAAAGTATTCGTACACTGCACATATCTACTGTAATATCTACTCTAAATAATAATAACTTGATCAAATGAATCCCAAATATTTCGTGGGGTTCCCTTTGGCATCAATTACTGCCTGAAGTCTTCTAGGCATGGACTCTACCAAATTAGCAGTAAAGGAAGGTGAAATTTTCTCCCATTCATCTTTCAAAACTATATTAAGTTCACTTACACTCGTGAAGTCTCTTTCTCTAAGTTTTTTTTAAAATTACTTCCCAAATGTTCAATTGGATTTATATCCGGTGATTGTGGTGGCGTATGCAGTTGTGTGGGTGTATTGTAAAGAAGTCAAAACCTCGAATTTAGAGCCGTGTGTTTGGGATCATTGTCTTTGTGGAAAATATAATTCCGTCCAAGTCCCAATTTATCAACAGTTGGTTGCAAATAGTTTTTCAAAATGTTTGTATAAACAAACTGGTCCATTACTCCTTCGATAGTCTGCAAGTTCCCCACACCAGAAGCTCTCATGGAGCCCCACACCATCACTGATCCACTTCCGTGTTTAATCGTGGGCAGCAAGTTGCGCGGATTGAGTCCCTCGTTCTTCTTGCGCCAAACGCGTTGCTTTCTATCGCACCCAAATATTAAATTTACTTTCGTCGGTGAATACCACCCTTTTCAGAAATCCTGGTCTTGATTCCAATGCAAAAGAGCGAAATTTAATCGTTTCTTTCTATTTGCTTTACTCACCCAGAACTTCTTACGCGCATGTCGACCATGGCAACCTTCCTCCTCAAGGTGCGATGTACTGTAGCAGCCAAAATAGACACTCCTCTACTCGTAAGGTCAATATCTATCTTTGGTGCACTTCTTCTAGGATTTTTTTTTTAATTTCACGTACAATGAATCGTCGATCTTGATAAGACAACACCAGAGGTCGTCCGTATATCGACTTATTTAAATAAGATTTTCTCACACATAATCGATCTATTATCGATTGAACGGTCAACCTGGGTTTTCCAAGATCATTTGCAATGTCTCTTAGAGATTTGCACCGGTTGTGCATATTAATAACTACTCGTTGCTCCTCTGCAGTCGTCTTTCCTTTGCGACTCATCGCGCCGACGAACTAGCCTTGAACTGTTTCCCAGTGACCGTTACAGACGACTGAATGAGATTTTGTAATTCCCACGATGCGGAAAAATCGTTACAAATTGTGATTCCCTTTCAGACACATATAGTTTGAACTCTCGGTCTCATTAGAAATAAAAAAATATTCAGTGTACGAATACTTTTGTCGTCCAAAAAAGTGTCAACCCTTAGTGAGGGAATTTTTTGCAAGAATTATGCAGGTCTTTTTTCTTTTTCTTTATCTAGGAATGGACAGAAACAAGATGTAAAATCATAATTATTTTTCTCGCAGATTTTTCATGAAAATTTGGTACAATTCGCAACGTTTGTAAGCGGAAATGCGAGGTGTACGAATACTTTTGACACTGACTGTACATACAAGAATAGATTCACTTATATACACTATTTACACCAAAAAGGACATACAAGGGAATTACTATTTACAACTGTTTCCAATTTACAGATCTAATGGATCTGTCTTTAATCTAATACACAGTCAAGTTATTAATAAATCATTTAATTTCTTTTGGGATTAATTATACTTTGTTTTCAGTACCCGTTTTTATCACTGGAATTTCAGTAATGAAAAATCAAGGCTTTCAAGTGCCAAGACTGTATTCTTGAAAAAATAACAATTTTCAAAAAATAACATTAATTTGTTTTCTTTAACCCTTTTTAAAATGTCCATTTCATTCTGTAGAATGTTTGATTTAGAATTTTACAGAGATTTACAACTAGAAACAATCTGCGTTCTAATACGACAGTGTAATCATGAAATATAATCAATATTTAAATTTCGATTTTACGTTATTAAATGGACTGTTTTTCTATGCGCTGCAACACTGACGAGTAGCTTTTAGTTCTCTGTGGGGGAAAACACGACGAAATAGTTCTCAGCGGAACGTTTTAACTCACGAACGCCATTGGAAGGGTGGATCCGCGCGACTTGTGCGGCGTGGCCGTTTCTTCGTCGCTCAAGGTTAGCGAACTGTGATCCGCTGCGGCGCCGCTACGCAGAAATTCGTGGGATTCCGTCGCCTCGCGTGGCCTCGAGGTCCCGTCGTCTGCTCCGTTTCCGTTGAATAAACAGCCTCTTTCGTTGATGTGCGTCGTATTGATTTAATAGTGAAGATAAACCACAAATTAAAAAAAAAACTGGGAAAACCGTAACTATATTAGTCGAGATTCCATCGTAATGAAATCGTACCTCGTGGATTGTAACTACTTGGCTACGGTTTGATAAATATCATTTGATCCACTGGCATGCAATGCCTCGAATCCCTAGCATTTCTAGTTTTGTTAAAAGTATATGATGGTCAATAATGTCAAAGGCTTTTGACAAATCTAAGAAAAGGCCAATGGGAATTTCCTTCTGATTGAGTGCAACAAGTATGTCGTTTAAAAAGGAGAAGGTGGCTGTGTCTGTGGATCTATTACTCCTAAATCCATGTTGAGCATTTGTGAGGACATTATTTGCATTGAGAAACTGTTTGAGTCTATCGATAAAAAGCCTTTCCAGAATTTTTGAAAATCCTGATAACAGGGAGATAGGTCTGTAGTTCATTGGATCAAAGCAATTTCCCTTTTTAAACAATGGTTTATTTTTTGCCATTTTGAAAACATCTGGAAATATCCCTGATTTTAGAGAATAATTGCAAATATGAGAGAGTGGTTGCACTATATATGGAGCACTGAATTTGATAAGAAAATCTGGAATGTTGTCCAGGCCTGCTTTATTCTCCATTTGTCCAATGATTTTAAAAATTTCAGAGGGAGTGGTTTCATATAAAAATATGGTATTTACGATTTGTGTAACACTGGTGTTTGGTTGGTGTGTTTTATTGTTTAGAGAGTGTTGAGAGATTAATTTTTTACCTATTTGTGAAAAGTGTTCATTGAATATGTCAGCTATTTCTTGTGGGTCCTGTAAAGTTTGGTTGTTGTGGTGGAGCTCTATATTTTGTTTGTTATTATTAGATGGTGCTGTAGTCTTTTTTATAATATCCCACATAGCTTTTGTTTTGTTACGTGCATTTCTAATGTACTTCTCATTTGTCATAATTTTTGCTTGATTACTTTTTTTAGGATCGAGTTATATGTTTTGTAGTATGTAATGAAGTTGGAATTACATTTGTTATGTGCCAGTATTTTAAACATGTTACATTTTCTTTCACATGACACTTTGATGCCTTTGGTGATCCATGATTTTGTTTTCTTATTTGGGATTTTTTGGAAGTTTTTGTGGAAAAATAGCATTGAAATGTCTTAAGTATATATTTATGAATGAGTTGAACTTATCATTAATATCAGTTGCCTTATATACTTCATCCCAATTTTCTAATCTGAGTAAGTTTTGGAATTTTATTATGTTTCCTTGGGAATAGTTATGCGTTTCTTGGTAATTTGTCTGTTCAATGACTTTTGATTCTGTTTGAAGTGTTAAAATCTGAGCAGTGTGGTCACTGAAGCCTGTGGTGAATGTAGCAACAGAATAACTATGGTTATTTGCATCTATTATTATTTGGTCTATAGCAGTGCTACTATTTTTTGATATTCAAGTCGGGGTATTTATGGTTGTTTGTAGATTGTGTGATTTTAGAAGGTCTTTAAACAGATTTTCATTACTGGATTGCGAGAGGCAGTTTATATTGAAATCACCACATATAATAATTTTATACTGTCTGCGTTTTTTAGGTTTTGTAAGAAACTCTTTGAGATTTTTTAAGAAGATTTTTAAATTCCCAGTAGGACTGCGATATGTGCATAAAACCCATGTATATCTTTCTCGAGAGATCGGGTAAGATTAGGTAGTATGTGCATTATATATCCTAACTACCTTGTCTAGCCTGCTTTGAGAAATTCGATGAATCTGCAATGCCGCCTGTCGCTGAGTTCGTGCTCGCACGTACAGTAAAATGTGACTCGCGCGAGCAGGCACGTGTTGATGAATTTAGGGAAAGGCGACGTTCACAGTATATAACACGACCCGTCCCGATTGCTGATATCTGCGAAGACAGACCCCCAAAGATAATGGAAGGAGTATTTATTTTATCAGTATTATCTGTTTCCAGCACGGGTTCAGCTTCAAATTTCAAAAAGAGCTTCAAATTTCGAATTTACAATAGCGCTTAAACGCCATTTTCCTTAAAAAAAAAAAAAAAAAAAAAAAAAAAACGCTCAAAATTTTTCAAAGAAAATTGCCATTTAGGTCGAGGTTACACTGTTCTTTAATATTCTTAAAATAATACTTCCGTTCTATTAGGTAACCGAAAAATTAAGAAAATGTCAAAAAATATTCTTGCGGAGATTGATGGCAGCTGGCAATAGTATGTGGCAAGTCCGAATAGCTAGCCGAGAGCAAAGGAAATAGAAAACTAACACGGGAAAGCCTGTGCCATTCTGGTGCAGCACTAGTTAATGACTATGTTTTGAGCATTCCTGAAAATGTTGAACATTTACACACGTTCTCAGAAGGGTGTTCTGACCAGAATAGTACTATAGTGAGGATGATTCATGTTAAAGACAGACTTCATTCAACAAAGCAGTACTTCATGTTCAAAGTTATTATTTCCTTCCTAGTGACGGAGACTCTGTTCTCAAGATAGGAAATATGATAGAGTACACACATTGATTGCTAATACATCCAGGAATACCATATTTATAGCATGCCTACGCAGGACTTGAATCTGCGATCCCACAAAACCATGTTCAATTCAGTACAACTGCCTTAGCGACCGCAACTGTTCTCGGCGGCTCATTTGATTTAAATCACGATTCAAATCAATGATTTAAATCACTGACACCATAGTTCTAACCAATGTTCATCAGCTAAACGATGAACATTATTAATATAATACACACCATAGCCAGGCAATGCGCATTTGGGTTGAAATCTGTGCCTAGGGCCACTGGCACTCCTTGAGAAATCATCTGCCTCACTGGAGGGGGCTTTAGGTGCATGATGAATGCTGTTGTCGGTAAAATAACCGCCACCACTCCAGACTTTGCCATAGCAGCGATTCCCTCTGCCGAAATTTCTTCCAGGTGGCTGATGGCGGCTGCATTAAGCTGTGCACCCATCTGAAGTAAGCACACATTCACATACACACATTAAAAATGTATATTATGTACAATATAGAACTTAAAATGTGATTCCAAGTTATTATTGATTTGCATCTACTTGCATCTGTATTTGCAAGTAGATTATGATTTTGTAAGTAGAATAAATTCGATCCAGATCCTTGCATTGTAATTTTGATCCAACAATCGTGGACACTTTTCCTTTTGAATGTTTTACGAGTGAAAAAATCTACATATTCGCCATTACGCATAAAACGTATTACAAACAAGAACACAAAACTCTTGTGTCCTGTGCCCGTGATTCAGGGTATCAGAAGTGATAGAAAATATACGAAAACCTTTATTACAATAGTAGATCTAAGAGGTAAGTTAGAGGAGATAATCCTTAAGAATTATTTTACAAATGGTTTTAAACAAGTTGGTAATATGTAAAATGAATATTCGTAGATAAAATTATGACGTTTGCAGGCAATTCTCTATGTGATGCAATAGAAAGATCATTTTCGGTGTGATTGAGTTTTAGCGCTTCTAAAAGATGTGAATGTGAACCAACTTCTAGAAAAGAAGCGATAGTAATCCTTTCCGTTAGTGGCCTTGGCTGAGAGTACAAAACACTTGTATGTGAGCCTATGGTGTATGTATATGGTATACATACATATGTGAGCCTATGGTACATGTGTATGAGGGAAGCCTACGCTCGACGCGTTGTTTGGATTATCGACCTGTCACCCAAGGAAAGTCGCTATTTTTCAATAGAAAAGATACTAACCTAAAAGTAAATTAAAATTGGTTACGCACAATTTAGTAAATGCTTCTTAATAATAGGTGTGGCGTGTGGAATTTTTTGAAAGCAATTGAATGTTGAATGTTATTTCATTTTTGAAAGCAATTGAATGTTATTTCATTTTAAAAATTGTACGAAGTGCTTGTATTTTGTGTATATTACCAAATGGATTTGTGTTTTGTTTTAATTTCGTTGATTTTAAAATATAATAGGGGAGAGTTGCGTATATTGAACCACTTTTTGGGAAAATATCTACATACCGTACCAATAAGTTTTAAAATGATCAAACACAAGTACAGTTTATGTTACTTTATCACAACTTGAAATAAAATTTCAGACCTACACAGATCTCAGCAACGTCATGAAAAATAAAACAACAGACCTCTGCAAAAGTTCAATTTAGGAAATTGGTTTCCCAGAGTGAATTTAGGAAACTGGTTTCCCCAGAGTGAATTTAGGAAACTGGTTTCCCAGAGTGAATTTAGGAAACTGGTTTCCCAGAGTGAATTTAGGAAACTGGTTTCCCTAAATTGAACCAGATGTATTAATTAATATTAAATCACGAAATCAAATTACTTTAAAATCCAGTCATAATTTGAATACCGCTGAAATGACAACTTAACCTTGGTAGATACTTTATCCAAAAATTTTACTATATCCACTTGCACCTCTCTTATTTTTCTCCTGTATACCGCCCTAAATAACGAGTTGTATGCACGTGAGGTCGTATTCATAAAGTGGAGAAATCTTCATCATATAGGTGGATTCAACTTGTTTCGCCAAAATTAATTTCTTTGCAATAAACCGGAATTCAAAAAAAAATATGACATCTTAACCCTGGTTCCCTCAACACCTGAACAAAAAATTCGTAATTCGAATTACCTTTCGGACTGGACTGTGGTGTACAGGAAATCATATTTCCAGGCGTTTCATTTGTATTTAAGGCAGACATCATCAGTGGTGAAGTGGTCGTGAACGACGGCCGTCCAATCCGGAAGGTAATTCGAATTGTGAATCCAGCCGGGAAAGGCTACGTTGCTTTATTAAAAACAATCGATAATTGAAAAAATATCATCAAACGTACCGAAAAAGCATCTTAATGCTTCAGTTTTGCAATAGTCAGTAAGAATGAGAGAATTTGAAATTTGTAAAATTGTAATTCTCTTTTTTTACTGATTCTGAGTATTGCTAAATTTACTTATAGAAAACTAAGAATTTTAAAGTGATATGTCAATTTTGTCTACAGGGGACAACTCTACAATATTCTTACCAATATCAAATTCTTTTGTCTAAAGGAGACAATTCATACAATACTTTACAAAATATTTTCTCATCACCAGAAGAGCTGGATCTGTAGTCTTAAACTACAAGAATTAGTTCTTGAAATATTTTCGATGCAATTAAAATCATTGAGAGCTAAAGTTCTGGAATCGATACTTACTTCAGCACTGCCCAAGGCGCACAGTTCGTCCCCATGAAAATTGATTCTTAACCCGATATTTTTTCCAGCAGCAAGAATTTTTTCTACTCTCTTCCACATTAAAGACACCTTTTTCACAAAAAACGTCTATATTTTCTACGTTTATGGTTCCATTTTCTTTCAACTCTTTTACAACCGGAATTTGTTCATTCACAACAGCATTAACTGCATCAGTAGAATTCATGCCTCTGAAATAATAATAATAATAATAATAATAATAATAATAATAACAACAATAATTGCCATCAATCGATTTTTCGGTGTCAACGACCCACAAAACATGGATTCTGACTACACAAAGCGTTTAAAGGAAGTAATTGAGGAACAAGATTTATAAACTTTTTTCGTTAGAAAGGTCCGGCAAATAAGAGTTTTTGTGTCGAAAATTCGCCTTTTTCCGGCGCACGGTTACGATACTTTCTCTTCTTTCGAAGTAAGTACGAGAAAGTAATAATGAAGCTAATGTACAAATATATCTGCAGGAAATCGAATTAGTTTACATTATTTTTCTTTTTAACGACTCATTTTAAATGAGGCATTCGGTTGTATGGTATCGGACAATTTTGACTAAATCCATTGATTAATTATTAGTGATTCCGGGCGCGTCAACGGATAAGGCAATTAGTCCCCTAAGTGTAGTGCATGCTTTTCATCGGAAGATCTTCCCATGCTGGATGGCGAGATTCCGCGTCGACCTACGGCCGGCAAGCGGGTTTTCCCCCAACCAGATATCTCCCACTAATAGGGCACCGCTCTAGGCGCGACAGGCTCTAAGCTTCCGACCGGTCTCCAGGCATGTGTGGTAATGTAGAACATGTTAGTGTAGGAGTGCGTAAGTAACGGGTGAGAACAGAACAAGAAAGAAGCAGGAAAGATCGCTCACGATCCGTGGCCCGTTTGTTAAGGTACGGCTCCGACATTCGCCTGAAGTTGATAGGAGAAACCGCGGAAAACTACCGATCAGAACAGACGGCCGCTAGAATTCTCCTCCAGACAGCGAATGAATTAGACTTAGCTATCTAGCTTGTGTGGAAAATCCTGCCCCCGTCGGGACTCGAACCTAGACCTCCCGGTCGGAGCACTGCAGTGACATCAGTTTGACCAAATCGAGATTATTGTGAGAGAGAGAGAGAGAGAGACACAGAGAGAGAGAGATACCCTTGGAGAGCCGACGTCGGCAAGTGACGGGCGGGGAGGCGCGTCGCGAGGGCCGAGTTTCCATATCGCGACAAGAGACAGAAACAGAGACAGAGGGACAGAGACAGAGAGAGAGAGACAGAGAGAGACAGAGAGAGAGACAGAGAGACGAGACAGAGACACAAAGAATCAGACAGAGATAGACACTGAGAGAGAACGAGAGGGACAGTATCTCTCTGATTAGAAGATATTTCAAAATCTGTCAACAAATCTCGGTGATAATACTGGTCAACACTCATTTTCTTGCCAAACAATTTAAAGCCATTTTATGATATGTTTAATGCACAGATTTCAAATATAGCATTGGTTTGGTAGATTGGCTGTAGTTTTTGAGATCATGAAAATCGTTTCCGAAAAATATTATATTTTATTTTATTGAGAACTGGCTATTCGTAAATTGCCTAAAACTTGAACTAAATGTAACTAGATGTGCCAATGTATACAAAATTAAACTCTTGAAATATTTAATTTTAAATATATTCAATATATTTATATTTACAGCCTGCAAGAATCACAAAACAAATACGATATCCTTTTATGCGGCTCATTAGGGCAATCACGTGATGGCTCTAGCAGTAGTCTGCCATTGTGTCTATCCCATCTGCCCTGATATCTTCCATTACCGTTATTTCTTGATGGAACCGCTCGCTTTGTTCCTCACACATATTGCCAAGATTTTCTGGAAATTTGTCTAGATGGTTATGGAGATAGTGGACCTTAATGCTTATAGTTGCACCCAACTTTTGAAAGTTTAAAAGTAAGTCGGGCACCAGTTTTGGATAAATTTCTGCTTCATGATTACCCAAAAAGTTCTTGACAACTATGACAAAGCCTGTACCAATAACCAGTAAAGTGTTATTTTCGCTTCCAATGTGAGACATTTCTTTTCTTTTAGTCAGGATGCTATACGTTCAGCTGCTTTGTTTGGCAAACTGAGGTTACGTATTAAATCACTGACCTTATCTTGGGACTAGTGCTCTTTTGTAACACTTCCATCGTATTCACTGCCCACTGGTAACTCTTGGATTGCACCCCAGAATCTGTACATCCTCACTATCAGACACAGGACTTGCAGTGAGTGTGGTGAACATCAGGTCAATGTGGCACAGGTCGCTTTGCTGATTCCAAATAAGGGAATTGCTCCCTGTTCTTTTTCTTGTAACGATTGAAGGCTTTTACGTTTACAGAACAAAAATAACAATCGTCATGATTTTAGGGCTCTCACCATACCACCAGTACACCAAATTTTAAACTCTTCAGTTTTCCACTGACGGAGACACTCCACACAAGTTTTGCATACCACATCAGGAGCCCACGACTTATCTTGATCATCCAGTTTATTCCAAAATATGTTTCATATATTTTTCTACAAAGTTTATAATATTTATTTCGGTTTTTGTAGCGTTAATTCCCCACAAATGTATTCAAATACATTAAAGTTATTCAAACAAGGTCTTCCTGAAGAACTCGTTGTTTTGTAACAAAAGAAAATGTATTAATAAAACGAAGCTCAATTAAAGCATCCTAAAAATTATGCAATATTCAATGTTTAAAATGAAAACAAACAGTGTTTGTATAAAGATAGATATTTGCATTAGATACTGTGAGTTTTGTGATAGTATCATTCATTACAATGTTCATAGCACAAACACTAGAGCCAATTCATCAAAACTAATGACATATCTGGATTCAGCGTACCTGATTTACTGTAAATTCGTTGCAAAATCCTGGGCAAGTGAAAAAAAGTTTTTCTTTTGTCGAGCAGTGTAAATTCACTCGTGCGTCTTGTGCCTTTTGTTACCCAAAAAACCGCGGTTTGCATTTCGCTGCAAAACATGTGTCAGTTATTTAGACCTGAACGCCTGATATATGGTTTAAACTTACTCTGGAACTGCATGAGCGCCACAGAATGTAATGGAAATGTCAAGAGGATGTTCCTCTTTCGCTTTCTGAAGAATTTTCAGCAAACGCATTTCACTGTTGACATCTAATCCATATCCAGATTTACATTCTACCACGGTTGTACCTGAACACAGTACTTTACAATTACATTTGTAAGCAACAATTCTGCACAAATGCTTATTGGAAAAACGAATATTGAAAAATTACATGGAGCAACCGAAGGGGAATTCTTCAAAGATATGATGGTATTCGATAAAAAAAAAATTTTTCCAACAATAATGTATGTGAGGTGTGAAGAAAAAAATTGTGAAACAGTATTCATTGTTTTATGTTCCCAGTGCCGACCTGGATGGCCGAGGTGGCTAAGAGCATGTCCCGACGCAGCGCTTCGGCCTGAAGAGTCGCCTGTTCGAGTCCCGCCTTGGACATGGCTGTTTGTCCTTGGTCTCTGATGTGTGTTGTCGCGGAAGACCTCGCATTCTCTCTTGATCACAGATCTCGAAGGAGCCCGCAAGTGTGTTGGTGTGTTGTGTATGGTCGAATATATTGCGTCCCGTCGGTACGTAAAGGGTATACCGGCTGTCCGCTGGATAAAAGCGCTAGGATCAGCAACACAATGCGATTCTCTTCCGCACCTACTCACTATTTGCAACATTAATGTTAAAAAAGAGGTTGCATGGAAAACTCTGAACGGTTTAATTGAATAGAGTAGGGTCCATTCAACAAATTGGAACATTAGGTAGTGCCCATTGTTCATGCTCTATTAGCTCTGAGCAGCTGTTTTACTTCCTAATACTCGTAAAGGGGTTAGGGGTTGAGCAGGAGAATTGAATCGCATTGCATTACAACGCATACTCCGACCGCGTAGTATGAAACACATCGTCAATTTATATTCGTCATAAGAAACCCTTTTTATCTAATTGTAATAGCATTTTGATACATTACATTTAATCACGAAGTTAAATTTTCAATAATATAAAATTTTATTATCACGACCCAAGATACGGACCAGTCACACAAGTATATTTGAGGACGGTTACAATAGTTCGGGATTAAATGAAATGTTATTTGAATAAGTAATTATGTACCTTAGATATCTCCAGTGGCGTAGCGTGAGTCGCGCGTTTGGGAATGTTGAACAATAACGCAAAAAATTTAACATAACGCCCATGTAACAGTTTACAAACCATTAAGCCACGAAAATCGCTCGTAGCAAGAAGACCGACATTTTCTAAACTGTTTTTTCCTCACAAAAGTGTTCAAATGAGGAGTGGGCCGGTTTGTTCTTCAGTGAATGATATTGTTCATAAGGTCACTCAGTAACTCTTGTCGACCGATGGAAATCGAATAAATTATTTGGAATACTTACATTCGCATATTAAGCAAGAAGTCACTGTAAACTGAGCAAAACACGCAAACCAATACAGGCAATCCTGTAACTACTTCCATCATCTTGACAGAGTAGGTATTTGCCTTCAATTTCTCTAAACAACCAGTACTGCCGAATCGAGCAAAAGCTCAACCCTAATACCGGCCTACGTGCCAGTACGCCAGTTACTGCCAGTACGCCAGTTGGCGTCGGTCGCTCGTCGAGTGCACATTGTGTAGTTTGGTTCTTTCCCATGTATTCATCTCAAGTTTTTTAATATACGTTTGTGCTCGGTATTAGCCGTCTGATTGTTTTATTGATCGTTCTTGAGCTGAGATCCTAATCCTCATAGGGGTCACGCGTGAATGAAAATGACTTCACTTGCGAATAAGTTAACTTCAGGTCAAAAGTGAAATATAATTTATTTACGAGATATTTTTTAATATATTTATTTGGTAGTAGGTAAGCAATAGTTCTACTGCCTGAGCTCTGTGACTCACACGTGTCCAAGCGTGTGATACTCACATTGACTACGCCAAGTTCGCTCCACTCTCGTGACCAAACGTGCAACTGGCTCAGTCTCCTCATTCATGTTTTCTCGCCGTTTTACGCTATAGCGCACGAAACGCAGAAATCATTGGCAGGAGGGCTGAAGGAAAAGTGCTCGTCGGTTGCGCATGCTCTGTAGACCTGAGGGACTGCGCTTGCGCTTCTGCTCGTCCTAACCGTCCGTCCTACTTCCCGTCCTACAGTCTAATACTACAGTCTAATAATTAGACTGTGGTTTCACTCTGCCGGCGGACGCTAAACCATTCCAGCATTCCACAATGAGAGACCAGAATGGAACAACGCACCGTATTCAACCCTACGAAATTGCTGATAATTAGGAACTGGATTTCAATGCCATTGCATGTCTTCCTTCTGAAGCTAGAAAGTACTCTGCTCATTTGGTATGTGTATGAAACACGCAATTTTCAATTATTTAGACATGATTTATGATGCTTATCTTGCATATTTTGCCTGTTTTCGAAATAAGCATCACATTTCTGCTTCATATCTCTTGATATACGAATCAGTGGTTTTTGTAAAAAAATGACTTAATTATGGGCGGGAATACATTTTCAGCAAACGCCGATGTCTATAACTATAACACTGGACGTAGTAATCATATTCATCAGATGACAGCTCACTACAAAACATTCACATGCAATGGTATTCATTGTATCAGCTGAACTCCAACTTCACAGCACGATTGTTCGGATTGTAACTGATGTATGAAAAAAGGACTTGGTCTTCATATAAATTATATGAGAAATATCGCGTTACAAAGGAAATTAGTTATTTATGAAACACTCTGTTTATAGAGGATTCTAAAACGTTGTTGCACCGACAAAAATTGTACTTAACACCTGACCAACACCTCTGAAAAACACTTATGATTTCTATAAGTATAACATACGGCGTAGAAATCATGTATTCAGATATCATTGTCAATATTATACAACTTGATTGTTTTTACTTATTTTACTATTCAATTACCTGCATGCATCATTCTTGTTAGTCTGGATTTCAGACTTACATAGAGTTCTTCATCAGAGGCGTTTTTGGTATTCCTGACTGTGGAATATATGCCCCCTCCTTTTCATGAATATCCATGTATGTCGCTCCCTCTAGCTAGAAAGAAAAGAAATACAATTATTTTGCTGTTCATTCTAATTCAATACCAACATTAATCTGAAATTTCAGCATTACAGTAAACCGTCGTTAACGCGAATGTCAAGGGAATAATTAAGGAAATAATCGGTGTTCGTGATATAAAAATTGTATCATCCGATGATTATACTGGGTGAGACATTTAAGGGGTAAGAATCACCCCAGTGTGATCCTCACAACATTAGCAATAATAATTCCTCTACAGTTTTAGCCTCAGAAGAATAAATTCCCGCAGAAAATGTCTTTTGTAATTTGGCAATTTCGTCGTGGCCTGTATAAGAGCGGAACTTTCTGCGCATTTTCAATACTTCAACTGCTGTTGTAGACTCGGGAGATCATTGATTTCATTCGGAACAGCGAGTGCTCTGCAATTCAACAACCTGCTGGCGGGATAATAGGGAGTTTTAGCGCCAGGCGTAAGGAGACATCCTTAAACTCTATTGATCACGTGACTAACGACTTATACAGTCGCAATGAACAACGTTCAGAAGAGGTTTAGCAACAGCGTTATTGCGTAAAACCTGTCTCAAATTGAACTGAAGTGCCTAGGAAAGTTGTTCTCCAAAAGGCACCTTTGACTGAGTAGTCCATCAGCCGCCACTCTAGCAGAGGCGCTGCAAACAATGGATTTTTGTGGCGGGTTGCATACTGCCCCTTGGCTCATGTGAGTATTTTTAATGATAATTTTTGTTCTTTGAAAGATATCATCAAGAAAATTTAATAGCTTCTAGAACATCCTAAACTCAAAATTATTGCAGATTTTCATAATTTTAAAAAGGTTGACTATGGAGTAATTACGTTTTAAAAAAGTTTTTTATTGTTATATGCCAAGAATAGCACGATATAAATTTGATCTTTAATGAATAATTTAACTACGTATCTTATATGTACTCACAAAATTTTTAGAATTTTTAGAAACGTTTATATAGGGCAAAAAAATTGAAGAATGTAGGGTGTTCACAAGAAGTCATAGATTTTAAGAGTTGCCAAACAATCAGTTAGAAAATTGTAATATTGTACCTCGATGATGTAGGCATCATGGACAACAATATCCCAAAATATTTTCAAGTTTGAAGAAGTCATGTCATTATATCTACTTTTTTGCACAGAATGACCCAGGTACTTCAAGCATAAATAATTCTAGAAAATGACAAGAATTCATGTCCAGGTTGAATCCCATATAATTAGTTGTTTTTTTTTGTAGGTAGACACCAATATTTGCAGATGAATACAATTCATCTGATTACTTCTGTTTATTAATGGTTGCAACAATACAATTACCATTTGCATTGCCCAAGGGCAAGTGCGAAAGACATTAGAAGTATTTAATTATACCATGAGTTTTGATTCTTCAACAAATTTCATGCATTGTATATTCCATCATTTTATCTCTGTAGTTAGTTGCCCCCAAAACAGATTGTTTGTACACCCCTGTAAAGAATTTTTCAATCATGTCTCAATGTTATTTCAATATTCGGTTTCATTCAAACACAAAATATTACTATTTCAACAGCAAATACTAACTGGTACAATATAATTTTGAACATTGCAATTTAGGAAAATGATTGTACATAACAATAAATTTTAGGATTGTGATTTAAATATTAATATAAAAGAATGTTCAGACATAAAAGTAATTGTGAAATTGAATTACTTTATATGAATATCACGTGAATATTTACACATTTTCCATATGCTGCTGAAAGAATAATATGAATAAATTGTCAATTAAATTATATTTATTCACAGAATATTTATTCATAATAAATAGCAAGATATGGCATACTCGGAATTGCAAATTTTGTAAAGTCATGTAAAGTCAATGCATTTTTAGGAATTTCAGAATTTGTTCCCTTTTCACACTTTTATGTTTTCCTTTGAATTGTATGAATCCAAGCCTTACAAGGGCATGACGTCTACTTATTTAATAGAAATAATCATGCTCCAATATTGTTATTGGTGAAATTCAAGGGAATAAAAGGAGTGGTTGTTCTCAAGGCCCATGTGTCCCGATGTATCATGAGTTATTAACATTATATTATAATAATGTTCACGTTAAGCAATACATTTATGGAATATTGAGCACAACATTAAGTACACTGAGAATGCTAGACTAACTTTTCTCAGCAGATATTATACTCCAGAAAAAGGAGAATAAGTTATTTACAAACAAGGAAACAAAGACTAATTTAATCGTCTCATGCAACTGCAGACTGAAAATGTAAGCCATTTTTATAATAATGGTAATATTGGTGATATTTTATTAAGAGTTGAAGAGCATGCATTTGTATACATTGATAGAGTTTGAAGATGCTACTGGAACTTCAGAGAATTGCTACTTCTCACTTCTTTTAAAATTCCTCTTTTAATATAGATACCACAACAATTACTAAAACTGTAAACCTTCTTACACAAAAGGTATGCATATTATATTACATTGTACCCTCTAATGAAAATATATCTTGTTTTTTCGGTCAAAACATGGAATAACACCTTAATTGAATTTTCACTTTCATCTATATAAAAGTACCCTTAATATCTATTTGATTGTTAAGAAAATTGATTTCTCTAAATTTAATGTTGAACAGAATAGCAGTCACCAAGAAGAATATCACACTTGATTTCATGTGTGATATTCTTCATGGTGTTAATGATAATTACCCAATCTATTTATTTGTATTGTATGTTCAATAGTAACCAAGAAATATTGTTAAATAACATTTGCAATAGCACTATTTATTTCATGCTAAATACAGTAGATAATTGTGAATTGTCAAACTTACATGGAAAAGGCAAAAGTATTTTTATCATTTATTATGAATATGTGGATATAAACACTTTGAGAATGATTGCATCAGAATGTTCTCAACAATTTTCCATGAAACACACTGTTTTCAAATATTAAGATGTATTTCAATCAATCATAGACGATATGTACAACATCAAAATGAAGGGTGGAAGTTATTTTTTACATTTTATGCCAAACAAAGCACCCCGCAAGAAGTTTTCATTCTACAACTGTTGCTATTAGATGTGTGTCCATGCATATTAATACATATACTGCACCTATACATTGCTGCCTTGAATATAAAATTTACGGAAATTAAAGTGACAGAATTGTTCTGATGTACATTAGTAATAATGAATAATTCTCAAAAACATTTATAAAATATTTGCAATTTCATAAATGTGAATAATGCACAACAAAAACTTTTGACGGAGGCATTTCTCCTAAAATATATGCATGTAGGATATTACTTAAGAAACTAAATATTTCAAATACCTTACATTTAATCACTGTTCATAAGTCATACAGAAAAAGGGTACATCTTTTGACAAGGCAACACTAATCATCTGCAAATCATGCAAATTATGCCGTTTACTTATTTCACAACAACCATTTAGAATGATTTTGCTACGATACAGAAATAATCCTGAAGGTTTTTATAATACATGCAATGCAAAAACACATAAAATTCAGAGGGTAATAAATAAGATATATTGCAGTGCTCTCAAAATATTCAAAGGTCATATTCATTTGTTTGTGTTACCTGTTGTTCTGAAATATCCAGTGTTTGAAAGAATTCTCATTCCTCCCTCAGAAAATATGGGTACATCTCACTATTAGCCTACACTAAAGCAAAAAAGTATATGCCTTCATTTGATCACAAAAAGACAATGTTTGCTTATAGAAAAAAATACATTCAAAACACTGAATTATAATGATTGACATAATTCTCACATGCTACCCTAAGGCTGTCAATCTTATCATATGCACATAGGGTATTGAAGCATTTGGAATCTTCACAGAATGCTGTAAGTGAGGGGGGAAAAAAAATAAAATAAATAAAAAATAAAAAAAAATTAAAAAAAGGAAAAGAGAAGAAGAAAAAAGAGGAAAAAGCAGAAAAAAAGAAAAAAGAAGAAAAAAAGAAAAGAAAAAAAAAACCTTTGACACTTTTCCATATAAAATGCAATATATTTTGCCAACACTGAACATGTTATACCATCATTCATTCGTTTGGTACTATTAAGATACTATTCTTTATCCTCAGATTGAAATGGCGGGTATCTTGAAATTTGTATTATTAATTGTAGTGGAACATAGACATCACAAGTATTCAGTAACATGATCTTGATAATCAATTAAATTCCCCGTACATAAATTACTAGGAAAACCCGGCAAACGTTGTTCTGCCCTTCATCTCCCTCTCTCTCTCCCTCCCTCACCCTGTCCCTTTCTGCTTATCCCATTCTCTGTACCTCTCATTCACATTTAATTGCAGATTCTGCACATCTCTGAGCAGACGAGGAAGCGGCGGACCAGCAAAATGTAATAGAAGGTTTGTTCAAGAAGGTATTATGTTGCATATTACGGTGTGAGAAACGTTTCTTTGAGGCCTTTGGCACCTGAGCCCTTTGGTACATACATCTTTTCAGTTAAAAAAAAAATTAAATAAAAAAAAAAAAAAAAGTGCCAACTTTCATGGATGTTTTTTTTTTCCACTGAAAAGGTGTATGTACCAAAGGCCTCAAAGAAACGTTTCTCACTCCATATACCGTGTGTCTATATATATATATATATATATATATATATATATATATATATATTATATATATATATATATTATATATATATATAATATGTAAGACATCCAATGTCCAGTTTTATATATGGATAAACTATACTGAAAGGCTCGTCTCGATGAAAGCACCTAAAATGGAAACTAAAATCCAATTCGGAAGTGTGACCGTCCACGTGAAACTCATAGCTAGACATCGGATGTTTAGGGAAATGCCTATTTTTTTCTAGCGAACTTATTTAAAGGCTGACAATATATGTGCACGAACCATGACAAATGATGACATATGCCAAGTTTTATAATGCTTATTTTTGCTTATTTTAGCATCAATGCCTTTTTGTATAAATGCCTTTTCTTTAGAATTATTGCACGTTTTTGCCTTTTATGTATTATTTTTTATATACAATGCTAAGATATTAGAAAATCGGCCATGGTCCAATCCGACCATTCATTACGAAACCTTCAATTCACGTATTTGTATTTTGAATAACGAGAGAATTCGTGAAAGTATACGAACATATTTTTTCTCCATTTCCCTATTTCATAAATACTAGCCATGTTCTGAGAAAATGGTCGATTGACAATACACCGAGAGCACCTTTTGAGTGGAAATAAATGTAAATTCCCATAAGGTTTCAGTATTGCTAATGTTGAACTTCTAAAATATATGCTAGATATATCAGTCGGTGTTCAGAAATCCTTCACTGTATTCAAACTGATTTTGTTTCCCAATCGTTGCAGATTTGAAATTGCAATCCTTGAAAGTTACTGGTAATATATTGCAATGGAAACTATTAAGAATAAAATGTAGAAGAGTTGTAAATATGTATGGGGTTTTACAAGTAATGTTTAATTTTATTGTGAATGTAATTTATGACAGTGTCTTTTTGCTCCTTATTCTTGACATTTTCAGTGCCTTTTTAGACGCCTAAAAGACGATTTTTTAGTGCTAAACATCCGATGTCTACTCATAGCAAAAAAATCATCGCATAGCAAAAAAATGCTAATATTGTTTTTATAAAAGTAATATTGTCCAATGATTGAGATACGTTATGTCACTTCCCTCACTTTATTACTCTTCTCTTGGCCATTTTCTTATTAGAACAATGCCTCAGGATATTATTGAAGACCAACCAGTCGTCGTGCGAAACAAAAATGATAGACTTTTTGGGTAACACAGTCATGAAGCAAGTATGTTGGCTGACCTGAACATTTAACTTTGGCAGGCGCGTGTTCGAAAAGTATATTTTCAATACAAAATACTGCGGTATATATTATAAATAGTTGCATTTTTCGTTAATTATTTAATAAATGATTGAATGTCTCCCACGCATAAAATAATCCACTGCGAAATTAGTCTCCTTCATTCGCGTTCTTTAATTTCGATTGTGGTGGAACAATGGCGTATTGTTGTAAATGGACAGAGAAATAACGCTGTAAACCTGTGCACTCGCGTTTCGGGCGTGTGAAGAAAAAAACAGCAGTGGGCTTCGTGCAAGAAGTATTGAAGAAGTAGTATTAAGCGTGAGTAAATCACATCATATCTGTTGAAAGATTGAGCCTGAAAAAGAAACTCTTCCTCGTGAAGCGAAAGCAGATGAAAAAGTCGAATTCACGGCCACGCTATCTCCCAGCGCGACGACGAAGGCGCCATGGAAGAAGTCAACGCAACAGTTGGAGCTTCTTCCGAAGAAGCCGGGCCTTCGGAAGGAGCTGCCGTGGTAGACCAGCGCAAGCTCTTCATGAAGCGGAGAAACCTCACAGAAGCAGGCGAGTATTTGGCAGCACTCACTAAAAGACCGCGTGAAGTGTCAAGGACCGTGAAAGAATGAAGAGAAGGAGAGAGTGATTAAAATGTATGGTAAACGTTTTTTAAAACAGTGATGTGTAGCAAGCAATCAACCGAAGTCGCCAACGAATAAACAATTGGATGAAATTAATGATTCTTTCTGTTATACAAGAACTTCATTGGTAAAGAATTTATATCTACAGCCACTTTTTATTGAAAATAGGGAATCTTCAAACAAGTATAAGTTAATTATTTTGTTTTAATGAATGTAATAGTTGTTTTATTGTTTATTAAATGTTTAATTAATGTTTTGTCTTAATGAATACATTAGATGATATTTTACAAGAAAGCCCTCATAAAGTGTTTCACGGGGTTACTTAATGTAATATGTATATGTCTAACAACCCTAATATGCCTTATCTAATATATTACACATTTTTAGTATGTTTATAGTCTGACTATTTTAAACAATATTATGAGCATTGAATGATAAATTGATGATATGATAAATTGATGAATATTGTTAAATAAGGCTCCTTTTAGTACTGTTGCAAAATATCTTGAAAAATCAATGTTAGAAAGTAAGAAATTTACAAATGATTAAAAATGAAATTTACCAATTTATCAATGGTCAACAAAGATTGAATTCTTCAATATCTTCAAGCAATTGACTTCATTGAGACTGTAGCATGCATTAATATTCTGAAACTACTAGTGTCTATACTTGAACCCTAACTCCTATTCAAGCCAGTTTCTCCATTCTCATTGGATTCAAGGTTTTAAATAACACTTACTGATTCTGGATTTTCTAAGAGTTCATTTTAGTATTGTTTGGAAACACAAATTTTGAAATATGCTATTAGGCAATTTAAGAAGAACATAGAACTAACGTCAATAATACTGATGACAAAGTTAAAATTATTGGAGTAACTGTAAAAAATAATCAATTGTTAAATAAATTGTTATAAGGGAAATATTTTTATATGCTCCAAAACAGGCAAATTTTTCATTCAATAATTTTGAGTTCAAGATTCAACTGTTTTCCAATGCAACATAGGAAATTGGAAGGCAATTCTCGTCTGTCAATCATTCTTCTTTGTTGTTTATACAGCACATGCAATTTTGTAACTAATCGACCTACCTTCATGATGAATTCATTTATCCTATCTCCACTCCATATCGGATGAGTATGCGCATCAATAAATCCAGGAATTACACACATTCCATTTGCATCTATTACTTCGTCAAACGATGCGCCTTGCCATTTTTTCATAATTTCAGCGTTTTCGCCAAATTCTTCAATTCGGCCATTCCTAAACATACGCAAAAGAAGAAATATTCCGATAAAAATGTGGTTGCAGACGCACGTCAGTTCATAGAATTTGCCAGCGTTTCAATACAATTTTTACGTAATAATAATAATAATAATATATAATAATAATAATAATAATAATAATAATAATAATAACTCCACCTAGGGAGTACACGACCTTGGAGTTGGTGGTGGAGCTTGAGTACCCCCATGAGCCTTAAAGCTATGTCAGTGGTAGCCTAGCTACCGGTAGGGCCTCCCTTGCTGAATAGGTTGAAGGTGAGGGGTCAGACGAAGAAGTACTCCATTTTGAGGAGAGTGGGAAGTAAGTAGAGAGCGAAGGGTCATGAACCTTTGGACTTCCTGTTGTCGGCCCATAGAGGGTACAGGAGAGAAACTGGGTTGGCACACCAGGCCACTGATTAGAGTGGAGGCCCGAACCTTGCATTAGCCAGCGATGGAGGCTGCCTTCAGCAGTCAGTGAAAATCCCGTACGGTTTAGTAATGCCGACTGGCGATCGGAGGGACCCCTTGCTGGGCCCTGCGGGGGATGCCCCGAGGCCACTGTAGGTCGCAGTAACGGATGGCAGGAAACAACCCGAGGGTTAAGTGTGATCTGTGCGCAATGAACTTGCGTCCTGCGAATCCTCAATTCAAACCAATGAGCAAAATGGATAGAACAAGCAATGTAATGAATCTTAACGTGCCTTGTTCTACCAATGTCCCATACCTGCTCAGAAACCGAGCTAATGTCACCTTGTCGACGTCTGGCCATCCCACGGATGTTAGTCCCAGGGACCCAGAGCCGGCAGTAGCTCGAAGCCATCGTCAGAGATGGACCCGGGATGAATTAAAGGAGGTGATGTGGTGCTTTTACTATGCAAAAGCGAAAAATGGGGGCTCAGAAATAGAAGTTTTCAAGGTATGGAGAGAGCGGAACCCAGATATGAGACCTACCCTAGACACAAAGAAGCTTGCCAGTCAACGACGATACATACTCAGCAGTGGAAAATTCACAGCAGAACAACTTGCTGACATTGAGAGAAATGCGGAGTATGTACTTCGCTCGAACAATCCACATGACGAACATGTAGAACTTGAAAATGATGATCCTGTGGAAGGTTCATCGCTTTCCAGTGAAACACACGTCAGTGGTGAAAACTCATCTGGCAATGAATTACACGATAAGGACATGATGCGAAATCTCCTTCGGCGCGAGATAGAAAGAGTTAGTCAACTTCCGTTTGAATCTCGCGAACCGTTGAGGAGAATATACGAAAATGCCAAAGCTAAAAGAGTGATAGAAACAGTGAATTCAGTCTTAAATGAGGTGGTGGAGACCCCAGGCAGAGATCTAGATATTACTGAAATCAATCACATCATATATGCAACTGGATATCTAGTATCTCAGATAATTTTGGGGCCAGCCAAGAACACCGACGGCCGACAGCAAAACAGAGTAAACAGCTCTGTACCCCCTTGGATGAACAGAATTATGAAACGGATAGCCGACACCCGGCGTGAAATATCACTCTTAGCTGAGGCATCTTCTAAATCAACGCACACCTCTAAAGTTCAACGAAAATATTCAATGTTGAACAAAAATACCAAATTGAAAATGACACCAGCAGGCTAATGGTAATTGAGAAGCTAAAAGAGAAAATTCAAGCATGGGCTCAACGAATAAGAAGGTACAAACGTAGCATAGATTTCCGTGTACAGAACCGGTTGTTTGAAACAGACGCGAAGAGATTCTATCGCAATCTGACTCAAAAACCGAATGGCAAAGCTGTTACTCCTTCAAAAGATGACGTCGAAGCATTTTGGGCAGGAATCTGGGAAGAGAGCAGATCCCACAACAAAGACGCATCTTGGCTTCAATCTGAAGTTGATGCTGCCAATGAACTTGTAGAAAACTTGAAGATGTTCACCAATTCTCGGAAGAGGACCTCTTCCAAGCAATTAAGAACATGGGAAACTGGAAATCCCCCGGGATTGATAAGATTCAGATTTATTGGATTAAGAAATTAACAGCAATACATTCTCATCTAGCAAAGGCTGTTAATAAAATTTTTGAAAACCCAAAGGAAATCTGGCTCACACGCGGCATCACGTATTTGCTACCCAAAGCGGGAGACAGCTCTTTGTTGAAGAACTACAGGCCAATTACTTGTCTGCCAGTAGTGTACAAAGTTATAACTTCAGCCATAGCTGACAAAATGTATAGACATCTAGATAAGAATCATCTAATGCCAGCTGAACAAAAAGGATGTCGTAAAGGCTCTTATGGCTGTAAGGAATCTTGCTACTGAATAAAGTCATCTTGAATGATGTAAAGAAACGCAAACGTAATTTGAGCATGGCTTGGATTGACTACCAAAAGGCCTTTGATAGTGTACCACACGATTGTATTTTGAAGACCCTGGAGATCTATCGATTTCATCCTAGACTTATTGAATTTTGCAAGGCTAGTATGAAGTCGTGGAGTACCAGGTTACTAATACACAGCGGAAAGGAAGCAGTAGAAACCAGAAGTATTCAGATTAACAGGGGTATTTTTCAAGGAGATTCACTATCCCCTCTGCTGTTTTGCATTAGTTTGATCCCACTATCGAGACAGTTGTCGCAAGCTGACTTTGGTTTTAAGCTCCATGGTGATGAAAGGCCAGTATCACATTTGTTTTACATGGATGATCTGAAAGTGTTTGCTAAGAATGAAGCGATTCTCTCCCAAATGCTGTCTGTCGTGAATGACTTTAGCAATCACATCTTCATGAAGTTTGGTCTTGACAAGTGTGCAAAAATCAATTTAAAAAGAGGGAAACTCACGTCTGAGAACATTGAAATTGATACGCACACTGTGATTCAAGATCTTGAGCCAGGTAAAACTTACAAATATCTGGGCATTGAAGAATGTGAAACCATCTCGAATGACAGCATGAAAGAGAGAATTCGTAGGGAGTATTATAGGAGAGTGAGACTGGTCCTGCAGTCCGCTCTGAATTCCAGGAATAAAATATATGCAATAGGTAGTTTGGCGGTACCTGTAGCCGAATACAGTTTTGGACTAGTGGACTGGACTGAGCAAGAAATTCGCACCATGGATCGAAAAACCAGAAAACTGCTAACAATGCATCATGTTTCCCACCCTCGAGCTGATATACATAGACTTTATGTGGCACGTAAGGAAGGAGGAAGAGGCCTCAGACAAATTGAGGCCTCCTGGCACAACGCAATAATCGGGTTGGGGAAGTATGTAGTCAGCCATCAAGACGACCCTCTAATGAGGCAGGTCATGAAATCTGACCGAAGAATGGAAAACAGAGGTATTGTTAGTGTAGCAAGAAACATTGCGAAGAAAACTATGCAAGCCACGTCGAATAACACAGACACTGAACTTCTGATGCTGCTAAACATGAAGTGTGAGACACAAACAATGTTAAAGAAATCGTGGAGAGACAAACCACTCCACGGACAATACTTGAAACGAATGGACAAGGTTCAGATCAATAAAGATCAATCATTTATGTGGCTTAAAAGGGGAAGGATGAAGCCAGAATCGGATGCACTTGTATTAGCTGCCCAAGATCAGGCGTTGATTATTATGATAAAGCGGTTCTCAAAATTTCCCAAGAAGATAAATGCCGCATTTGCCTGGAACACGTAGAAGAAACCATTGATCATATAGTCTCAGCTTGTCCAATTCTAGCAAAGACCGAATACTTGAAAAGACACGACAGGGTGTGTATTTACTTTCACTGACAGATCTGTACAGCCCTCGAAGTTCCAAACATATGCCCCAAGTGGTACGAACACTCACCAACGCCGGTGACGTCTTGTCGATTGTGAACAATATTGTATGACAAACAAATCCAAACTGATCGCATGATAGCAGCAAAGAAACCGGATATAGTTATCCGGGATTTGGAGAACAAATCGTGTTTACTTGTTGATGTTGCTGTACCTTGCGATCAAAACGTCGTTACCAAGGAGGCAGAGAAACGTCTTAAATACAAGAGTTTGGAAATCGAGATCAGCCGAATGTGGGGCGTAAAAGCACAGGTCGTCCCGATAGCTATTGGAGCTCTGGGATTTGTTCCGCAAAATTTGTATAAGAACTTGTTTAAACTCCCAGGTAATTCAAAAGACTGGGAAGTGCAAAAAATCGCTTTATTTGGAACAGCCCACATTTTCCGCAAAGTATTGTAGAGACACCGACAGTCCCTAGATCTGCTCCTTAGGTAGCTGGTTGCAACGTGGAGTAGATTTCGTTTTCAGCCGACTCGTAACATTCTGAGTTGTGATATGGTGGAATAATAATATAAATAATAATAATAATAGCCAAGATATTAGGATGAACTTCGGTGTGGATAAATGCGCCACCATAAGCATACGGAAAGGTAAAGCAGAAAAGTTATGTAAAAATGTCCAAGGCATAGAAGAACTGCAACCTGATGCTGCTTACAAATACCTCGGAATACAACAAAATATAAAACTTGACCACAGTGAAATTAAACACGAGTTACCGAGAAGTACAAGAAGAGGGTAACCAAAATACTAAATACGAAGCTAGCTGGGAATAACATAATTACTGCCATCAACAGCTGGGCTGTACCTATGCTGATATATAGCTTTGGTATTGTAAAATGGTCTGATGTGGATCTAAATTCATTGGATAGACTTACTAGAGGTCTTCTTACAAAATTCAGATGTCTGCATCCTAACTCTTCTGTTATCCGTTTGTATTTACCTAAATGAGAATGTGGTCGAGGGTTACTCAATATTTTTAAACTCTGCAGAAACCAAGAACAAAAAATGAGAGACGCTATACTTAGGTCTCAGGATTCTCTCATGCAGAAGGTGGTGAGTGCTGACAATGGATACACACCACTTAATTTAAGCGCCCAAGACATGAATACTACAGTACCAACTCTAAAGGAGGAAATACAAAATTGGCAACAAATGATACTTCATGGTAAATTTCCGAACTCTCTGTTGGACCCTATGATTGACAAATCTGCGTCCTTGAAGTGGTTGAGCAACGGTCTCTTGTACCCGGAAACTGAAGGTTTTTTAGCAGCAATTCAGGACAGAGTAATAAGAACTAAAAACTATGAAAAACATATCTTAAAAACAAATGATATCGATAAATGTAGAAGATGTGGTAACAATGGAGAATCTATTGAACACATAATGGCTGGGTGCAGTACTTTGTCAGAGAGTGCCTATTTAGGCAGACATAATCAAGTGGCAAAACTCATTCACCGAGAAGTAGGAGTGAAACTTGGAATGTGGGGGAATAATGCTCCAGCATATTACAAGTATGAACCAGATGCTGTGCTCGAGACAAAGACGCACGTCTCGTACTGGGATCGGCCTATTATGACGGATAAAACAGTTGATCATAACCGCCCTGATATCCTCATAATAGACATAAAATATGAGAACTTGGCAATTGAATTAAAAAACATTTGGAAGTTGCACGATGTCTCCCATTTCCCCATGGTTATATCAGCTGAAGGAGTTGTCACCAGGAACTTTAAGAGAAATCTGGAGAAGTTAGATATCAAAAATATCTTTCACGAAGCCCAGAAAGCGACGCAAACCACCAATATTTTCGAAAAATTTTACTTGACCTTATTTCAAGATCTGTCTTCCAACAACAGATTTCGCGAAGGAAAATATCCCTATTTGCAATATTGTAGTTGTAGAAACATGCCGAAAAAATCTGGACTCATGCAATTTTCGTCAAATCAGGGATTTCAAAGAAAATGAGACCTGCGCCATTCTTTTACGCTTCTTTTACACTATCAGATGAGAAAGTTTGATACAAAAAGTTGCAGCAATATTTGAAAAAAATTTCAAAATGTTGATAAGACTTCATGTAAAGAATCCTCCCAAAAATTAAAATATCCGTTGATATCAGGATAATAACTTTCGAGCAAATCGGCTGAACAGTTTAAGCGCTAGTGTCAACAACAAATGAACGGATGAACAGGTTTTTGCTGTCAATCGATTTTTCGGTATTAAGGATTCACAAAATACGGATACTGACTACAGAGTGTGTTATAAGAAGTAATTTATAATATATACACTGAGTGATCAAAAGCATACAGACCAAAAACATGTTTTTCATTTTAGGTGCATTGTGCTGCCACCTACTGCCAGGTATTCCATATCAGCGACCGCTGTGGTCATTAGTAAGCTGCGGATTTATAGGCACGAAAAACTGTAGAAATAGGCATTCAAAACTATAAAATGGGCATTTAAAAGAGTAAAATAGGCATTTAAAAAGCCTATTAAATATATAAGATATATTTTTCTTATCCGTATTTATGTACTTGTGTAGAAAATTTCTGAAAAAATCTAGAAAATTTCATAATATAGTTACCTTCATGGAATGTATGCTTTCTTCATTGTTCTGGCAAACTCTCGTTGAAATCGTTTCTTACATTGTCAGGGAAATCGGACAAAAAAGGATGAATCGCAGTAGCTTTTTTTAAATAAATGCAAGCTGATATTCTAATGCTTCACAGTCATATCTTTTTTGTCGCGCTTAATTTAAATATTATTGAAAATATTTCATGATTTGTTTTAATTGTCTCGCATAACGCAAATTGTAACTAGTGGTTTTACATCAGCATATATTTTGTCGCATTATACACAAAAAAATATTAGCATTTTTCAAAAATTCAAAGAGTTCAACAAAAATGAGGCCTGCGCCATTCTTTTAAGTCACCCTTGCTCTATCCGTGAAAAAAATTGAAGAAAAACTTTGTAATGGTTTTTTAGATTCTTTTTATAACTTTCATTCATTTCAAGCAGAAATTCCGCAAAAATCACTCAATTTTTAAAAACAGTTATATATGACCTGTTTTTAAAAATCTGATTTTTTAAAACACATTTCATTTAAGGCAAAAATATCTCTATTCAATATAGCAGTTTTGTAATGTTAACTTTTTGCAATTTTCGAAAATACAGAGTGTTCACAAAAAATGAAACCAGCGCCAATTTTTACAGTCCCATTTACGAGGAGGAAATTTTACGAAAAAGTTTGGAGCTTTTTTTATTAAAAAATTACTTGACTTCCACTAACGATTTTGCACTTGTTTCATACTACGAAATACCCGCACTGTTGTGGCAGTGAAACGAAACATAGATTTATTGATAGTTGTCCGATTTCTCTGTACTCTGCAGGATAAAAAAGAAAAAAACGCACAATTTGTAAAATTATGATAAGGGATAATTGCTTTTTGATCAATAAATACGAGAATAGGCAACATTTAGGCATTTAAAAACGAAATAGGCATGAATTAGCAAAATAGGCACTATACACTTCTCCTATAATGCACCTAATGCAGACCTGCACAGCATTTTGCACTTTCACTGACCTCGGGAGCTGCGTGGGGGCAACTCGGGGGCAAATGAGAAAATCGATGAAGGGTGGGATGAGACCCAATCTAGGAGTGGGGACTACCAATCAGAATGCGCAATTCGAAAGATAGCGCGTAAATTTAAACAACAATCGGCAAGAACATGACGGTCATATACAGTTCGAGTAATATTGTCTTTTGTATTATAATGCAAATGTTTGTTTTCGGTATATGACAGGGCAAAATATGAAACTACAACGAATTATACAGATTAGATTTCGACACCAAGTGTTATAATTGCTTGTAGGGCTATAATTTAATTCGCTTTGCTACGATGTAATCACAAATTTAGTGTTGTGCTAAACACAAAATTTTGATACTGAATTGTTTTTGTTTGATGATGACAGCAATAAATTATTTTTTATTTACTATGTTTAATTGAATAAGACGGTTCTCTCAAAGCAAAAACATTGTTCTTAAGAAAAGTCATAATTATTTTCTGTTCTAATTTCTGACAAGACTGTAGAGTCGTTTACGACATCGTATAATAATATAAAGCCCTTTGCATTCTATTTAACCAATATCCATGATGATCTTATGATTGTCCGTAACATATCTTCACAGAAGTTTGCTCGTTTATCTCTTTTATTCAGTTTCATAATGGGGGAAAATGGTCACAAATGTGTTATTAAACATTACCATTCTTGGAATTGCCAAATATTATATTTTATGTCAATCTTGATGTGAGAGATTGCTTTAATGATTTTGTTCATTTTTATGATTTGGAGATTATAACGTTCCTGGTGAACAATCAATTATTAAATTGCAACTTTTGTTAGATAGAATTAAATAATATTTTTTCTTATATATAAGCATATATTTTAAAGCTATTGCTTTAAAATAATGCTTAAGAGTCGCAATGAGCATGTTATTTTCTTAAAAAGAAAGAAAATGAAAATACATACATTGGTGGATACAAAGGTGGATATACAGTAGTGCACAGAACGTAAACAGTGAATTATGACCCTGGTAAGTTGAAATACTAGACATAATCCATTGAAACAAATGTGCATATAATTTTGATGCATGGATCATTGAATTAGACGCCCAGGCATTCAATCTACGCGCCGCGTCGTGCTACGTCAGACTTCTCCCCTCCCCGCAAAGCTTCCTACTCCCCACTACTTGCACTTTCGGCGCTGCCACGGGCAGACGATCGGCTCCCAAGTGCAGAATGCCCGCGGGAGTAGGCGTTGTGCAGGTCTGACCTAATGCCTCAAAATGAATAAGTAACCTAAAAGATTGCGTTTTCCATTGAAGGGAAAAAATAGGCAAATAGGCAAAAATCCGCAGCTTAGTGATTAGACATCGTGAGAGAGCAGAATGGGCGCTCCGCGGAACTCACGGACTTGGAACGTGGTTAGGTGATTGGGTATCACATTTGTCAGAAGTCTGTACACGAGATTTTCACACTCCTAAACATCCCTGGGGTCATTGTTTCTGATTGAGTGAAGTGGAAACGTGAAGCGACACGTACAGCACAAAAGCGTACAGGCCAACCCCATCTGTTGATTGACAGAGACCGCCGACAATTGAAGAGGGTCGTGTGAAGTGTAATATGCGGACATCTATCCAGATCATCACACATCATCACCACATCATCCACATCATCGTCATACGCAGTTTTTAACTGTTTTTGACGTAAATAAAATAAATAAAACAAAGGAATTTCAAAACTGCATCAGGATCCACTCCAAGTACTATGGCAGTCAGGCGAGAGGTGAAAAAACGTGAATTTCATAGTCGAGCGGCTGCTCATAAGCCGCACATCACGCAGGAAATGCCAAACGACCCCTCGCTAGGTGTATGGAGCGTAAACATTGGACGATTTAACACTGGAAAAACGTGGTGTGGAGTAACGAATCACGATACATAATGTGGCGATCCGATGGCAGGATGTGGGTATGGTGAATGCCTGGTGAACGTCATCTGCCAACGTGTGTAGTGCCAACAGTGAAATTCGGAGACGGTGGTGTTATGGTGTGGACGTGTTTTTCATGGAGGGGGCTAGCACCCCTTGTTGTTTTGCGTGGCACTATCACGGCACAGGCCTACGTTGATGTTTTAAACACCTTCCTGCTTCCCAATGTTTAAAAGAAATTCGGGGATGGCGATTGCATCTTTCAACACGATCGAACACCTGTTCATACTACACGGCCAGTGGCGGAGTGGTTACACGACAATAACATCCCTATAATGGACTGGCCTACACCGTCTTGAATCCTATGGAACACTTTTGGGATGTTTTGGAACGCTAGGTTTGTGCCAGGTCTCACCGACCCTCATCGACACCTTTCCTCAGTGCAGCACTCCGTGAAGAAAGTGCTTCTATTCCCCAAGAAAACCTTCCGGCACCTGATTGAAAGTATGACTGCAAGAGTGGAAGCTATTATCAAGGCTAAGGGTGGGCCAACACCCTATTGAATTCCAGCATTACCGATGGAGGGCGCCACGAACTGATAAGTTATTTTCAGCCACGTGTCCGATTCCTTCTGATCACTCAGCATATATATTTTGACCGTATGGTCAAAACGTAAATATTAGGCACACCACAACGTTCAAATGTGGCGCGTCAGTTGATGAATCGTTGCGGGATGAATCGGGCCGAGCCGTGAACGAGCGCCTGGAAGAAGGGGATTGGTCGGTCATACCGCGCGGGAAACGGTAGGTTGAGAGGCGAGCAGCGAGCAGGGAGGTGAGAGGGCGTGGATGGCGACAAGAGAGCGTAGGTGGTAATGTACGGATAAATCGAGAATAATCGGGACGGCTGGTGTTAAAGGAAGGAGAAATTGTGATAGACTTAATAATGATTGCGAGTAAGGATTGTGGTAAACGTGTTTGGAAGGGATAATCACGAAATTTGACAAGAGAAGAGAACATTGCACGGACACGTGGGCGATGCTGTTCAGTGGTAGTCGGTGAAGCTGTGCGGATGCGGGATTATATGGTGAGCCGTGTGAGCTGAGACAGTAAATTCGTCGTGTGGAGAAGGAAACTGTGGTGAAACTACGCCTATGTACGAGAACGGGCCGCCGGCGACACGTGGGCAGGTAGAACATCGTTGGCGCCAAGGTCACCCTCTCGACAACGAGCGGGGCACGCGGCATCGACGTCGCGTAGAAGACGATGGTAGTGGAAGGCAGATAAGTAACAATAATTATGAACAAGAATAGATGGGTAATCGAGTATTAGATGCCGGTTTAGGGTGCTCACTGAGTAGTAAGGAGAGCAACAGTGTTTGTAGTGGTTCACGAATGGCATGTAGTTTTCAGAGAAATGGAGGTTACATAAATAGAAATAATAAATGTAATGATGATAGGAATAGTCGGAGGTGTATAGTGTAAACCATTTTATCTGTATTCAGTAAGGATTTGCGACCAGGTCAATGATGTAAATTATGTTATTAATGTGAAGATTTTTTTCTTAATAAATCCTGTTTATGTGATGATAGATTCTTTGAACTCAGATAATGATGATTAAAGTATCCCCCTCAAAGAACCCCTGTGCCCAAAATAAACAATCACAAAATTTATGATATGTGCACACGTGAAACCGACAAGGGTAAGTACGGTCACAATATATGTATATATATGATCAAGATTTATCCAATTGTTCATTACCCGGCAACAAGAGCCTTTCTGTCGAATATTCGCCCGCTTACTAGAAAACAAATAATTTATCAATTGTTTTTGTTTCAAGCAAAAATAAACGAGAAAATTACTTTTTTTTAAAAATTGTATATAATATTTTTACATTCCCGTATACGTACATATATACGAGTAATATACGTATTATAAGGAAAGGTTTATGTAATGCTGCGCGAAAAAATGGCGGATATTTCGGCATAAAAAAATTAATTTCCGGTCCCTGATAACGAAAAAGTGGATAAAACCAGTTGCTAAATTACGAAAAAAATCCCCTAACACATGGTGTAGCCAGAATATCTGTTTGTTGGGTCTTTGATACCGAACACCCAGAGAAAGCAAACCGTCCATCGTGCTCATGTACATTTTTTTGAAAATTTGAGCAATATTGCGCGAAATATTTGCAATTTTTTTAAACAAATTTCAAAACTAGATTTATTCAAAAATGGATCCAAATTTTTTCTTTAACTTTTCGTAGGGTAGTGCTAAATGTACTCTATGAAATAACATAAACGCCATATTGCTCTAATCTTTGTTTTTTCAAAAATTACAAAACTTTAATTTTTTTGACTTGTCTCTAACGTCGTTAATATTTACATTAGCGGCGATTTGTTGACATTATTATATTTATGAGTACATGTTCTTTAAATAATGTCAAGTAAAGTTACTCGAAAATTCTACCTTTTCTGTGAAACTAGCTAAAAATTCCGCATTTTCATGAAACGCTCAAACGCCATTTTTTCATAAATGGCTCCAAATTTTTTTCTTCGAACTTTTCGAATGGATAGTGCTAATTGCACTCTTTAATATGACGTAAAGGACAATTTGGGGTATCTTTTTGTTTTTGCAAATTTACATAAATGTAATTTTTTTGAAAGGCCTGTCATACCGTTCATATGCTCATTTCGAGCAATTTGTAAACTGAGAAAATTGAGGAATAAGCGCTTCAATTTTTCGGATTTACAATAGGGCTTAAACGCCATTTTCCTAAAAATGACCCCAAATCTTTCAAAGAAAAATGCCATTTAAGATGAAGTTTTACTGTTCTTTAATATTCTTAAAATAATATTTTCGTATTACTATTAGGAATCCGAAAAATTAAAAAATGTCAAAAATATTACTTTGGGTGACGATAGATGGCAGCTGGCAAGAGTGTGTGGCAAGTCCGAATAGCTAGCCGAGACCCAAAGGAAATAGAAAACCAATACGGGCATGTCTGTGCCATTCTGTAGCACCACTAGTTCATTTTCAGGGGCCCGGCAATGATTTTTTTCTGCCGTGAAAATCCCCGTTTTTTCGCGCAGCATTACATAACTTTCCCTATACTACGTATATACGTACATATACGGGATAGTAATATAATCCGAATACATACATTATAGATATATATATATATAATATATATATATATTATATTATATATATACTCCGTATATACGTACGTATATGGAAAAGTCAAAAGAATTCGCGATTCACCCATATTCCTGCCCTTTGGTAAACATGTTTTTAACAGGCAGAATTTAAAAAGAAAATAAACATTATATATTAATAAATAATAAAGAATACAACCATAATTCAAATCTTGGTTGTTTATACACCAAATCTAGCAAATATATTTTCGTATGAAGCCACTATTCCCCACTTCGCGCCGGCGTCATCTTGCGCGTGTACACCCCGTTTCTAAATTTGGAGGCGAAATGTGAGCGGACTCGCGAACTAGACTGTGCTAGTGAGAGCACCGGGTTTCCAGGCTGGCAACATTAAATATGTTGTAATTTCCATTGGTCCATCCGAAAAAACATGTCTTTACAAAAACATGACCAAGAAAGGCAGCGGTAAACGGTTAACCTCCCACATAATTTATCGGATGATCGGCATTTGGAAAATTACTACTGCGAGAAAGTATGTGCCATTCTATAGCACCACTAGTTTATTTATATATTTACTTTCCCTTCTTACACACGTGCAGAAAATTTAAAGAAAAAATTTGGAGCGGTTTTTGAGAAAAGTTTTTTTTGTCAATTTGAATCGCAATTTACACAACAACTATTCGTTTTCCCAAAAATGGTATATGACCTTATTTGAAGTGGTAATTTTGTACAACCGACTTTGTCTGAAGCGAAAATCTCTATCTTCAATTTTGGAGTTTTTAAACAGTTTTTTGCAATTTTCGAAAAATAGGGCCTATAAACGAAAATGATGTCTACGTCATTCCCTTCAACGTTCTTCGCACTATTCAACAACAAAAATATAATCAAAAAATTTGGAGCCATTTTTTTTTAAATTTACAAAATCTCAAAATGGGCTTCATGTAAAGTATCCTCAAATACTAAGATATCGGTTTCAAATTCAAGAGGCCTTGAGACGAGTAAAACTCATTGGGGAATATCAATTTTGAAGAAAATCGACCGAACGGTTTAGGCGCTAGCGTTGACCACAGACGGACAGACGGACGGAATGCCGTCAATCGATTTTGAAGTATGAAGAAGCAACAAATCATGGATTTTGACTACATCACGAGATAGAGGATTTTTTTTTCTAAATTTAGCAACAGGTTTTATCCACATTTTTGTCACCAGACCCCTACTATATATATTTGCGGATTCGATGGTGTGACGGTTAGCGTGTCGGACTGTCATACCCAAGATCGCGGGGTCAAACCCGATCGAAGCCGGGCGAAAAAATCCTTCGTACGCCTTCCGCGGAGGGGAAGTAAAGCCGGCTGGCCCATGTTAGTAGATTTCCTTGCATGTAAAAGATCCTCAAGCCTAAATGACGCCTCTGAGCTAAATTCAAATCGCCTGTTTCGTCGCCGAGATAATACCTTCTTTCTCCGCTAGGTGAAAGGAGAGTAGTAGAAATTTGCGGGGTCAGACGGAAGAGCGGGCCTGATGGCCCGAGTCTCGCCACGTAAAATAAGGCATTAACTAAACTAAACTATAAGAGATTTATGGCGAATATTCCCAGTTTTCCGGCCGCACGATTACATAACTTCTCTTTCTTACGAAGTATTCGTAAGGCGAGAAAGTAATAACCATTTTTTGGAACCGTTAGGGATATGTAAGTTCATCGCATGCCTTCTGGTTATATTGTATTACAATTTAGCGTTAAAATGCTCATAATTTTACTTTAAATTGGTTCATACAGATATACTATACTAGACAACTGTTCATTTGACATGTCATACGCTTCAGAAATCGAATAACAGAGTTGAAAAATTGTTTAAAAGATGCAGTTTTGGGAAAACACTGACAAGTCCTGTATATTTATCTGCATTGATTCTATTCGTGAGTAGAAGTACTTCATATGATTTTCAATAAAGTTTCTACACTTTTCAATGGTTTTTTCCTCCAACAACACATTCATCAAAGTAAAATCCCTATCTGGGATTCGAATCCGGCATCTTCCGAAATGAAGAGCTCAACTCCAACGCACTTTAACCATGTGCGCCACGGGAGTGACATGCGGACCACTGCTTATATTTCAGTCAAAACGTACTTGTATGACCTCTATCATTAGGAAGCCGGTAATTGTCAACATGCGAAAAATATGTCTTTCAAACGTGACAAAGAAAGGCGGCGTTGAACGCTTACTCCAAATAATTTATTCGACAATCGGCATTAGAAATAACCACTGCGAGAAAGTCTGTGCCATTCTATAACACCACTAGTTTATTTATTTATTTATTTACCGTCCCTTATTACACACGTGGAGAAATTCAAAGAAAAAATTGGAGCGTTTTTGAATTTTTTGTTGTAAATTTGCAGCGAAGATTACGCAAAAACGACTCGTTTCTCAGAAAATTTTACATAACCTTTTTTAAAGAGCTAGTTTTCTACAAGATACTTTGTCTGAGGTGAAAATCGCTATCTACAATTTTGTAGTTTTAAAAATATTTTTTTTTCAATTTTCAAAAAACCAAGTATTTCCCAGAAGTAGGACTAAGACCATATTTTGTATCGTCCCTTATTACATAAGTCAAGAACATTTAGAAGAAAAAGGAGCCGTTTCTGGGAAAAAGTTTTTTGTAAATTTGAAGCGCAATTTACGCAAAAACGACTATTTTTTTCCAAAAATGGGACGTGGCCTTATTTAAAGTGCTAATTTTGTACAACCGACTTTGTCTGAGGCAAAAATCTATCACGTCAATTTTGCAGTTTTTAAATAGTTTTTTTTCAATTTACGAAAAATTGGGGATATCAACGAAAATGATACCTACATCATTCCTTTAAACGTTCTTCGCACTATTCAACCACAAAATTTAAACAAAAACTTTGGAGCCATTTTTAACTTCGAAAATCTCCGACGGGCTTTATGTAAAGTATCCCCAAAAATTAAAATATCGGTTTCAAATTCCAGGAGCATTGACACTAGTAAAAACGATTGGGGAATATTAATTTCGAAGAATATCGGCTGAACGGTTTAGGCGCTAGCGTTGACTACAGACGGACGGACGTTTTGCCGTCAATCGATTTTGCAGTATCAAGAAGAAAGAACATGGATTTTGACTACACCACGAGATAGAGGATTTCTTCTCTAAATTTAGCAACAAGTTTTATCGACCTTTTGTTACCAGACCCCTGCTATAAGAGCTTTTCTGGCGAAAATTCCCCGTTTTCCGCCGCACGCTTACATAACTTTCTCTTCTTACGAAGTATTCTTAAGGCGAGAAAGTAAAAAATTAAACAGCGCAACGCCGACACCTAGAGGAACAAGGAAACGCCATACTTCCGTTTCCTTGTTCGTCATCACACTGGCTAACTTTTCAAAAAATTTCAGCTTTGAGCTTATCATACGTCGATTTTCTTGCTGGCTCCCGGTCTATAAGGTCCCTGTGACGCCTATCAGTGCCATTGCCGGTTCGGCCGGTCTCGGTATTACTGAAGACGGAGATTTCCCGGAAAAGAACAGTTTGCGAACTGATAACACTTGAACGGATGGAAGAAGCCGAGATTACATCAGTAACTTATCCAGTTTGATTTTCTCCAACCGAACCGGTTTGGTTACATTATTACGTCATTTTTCTTTGCTTTTAGGACATTTTAAAAACATTATAAGGAGCATTTTGTTTTAAGAGCGTAGAGATCACTTTTTAGCAATGTTTTAGGTCATCTAAACCCGCCCCCTAGTTCTCAGTGTGTCGCTTAGGGCTGAGTGAACACCCGGGCCAGAGCAGCCACTTACGCGTCCGCCACCAGAGCGAGGCCGTTGTCGCTGTCGAGGACGGTGATGGCGTGCATGGCAGACCCCGCCAGAGGCCCGTCCGCCCCCACGGCCCCGCCCGCGCCGGTGACCAGCGCCAGCTGCCTGGCCGAGTGCACGAGCAGCCGCATGCTCTCCACGAGGCCCAAGCGCTCACTGGCGCCTTCACGCGCCTCCGCGCCACCTCTTCCTCGCCCCGCCCCGCGGCGCCAGGCGACAAGGCCTCTCAAGGTGATCGGGAGCCATAGGGCGCGGCACCCACCGGCCTCCACGTCCCGCGTGTCCAGGTGCCCGCTTGGAATGCTGCCATCCTCCGTGCCCCATCCATCCGTGTTCTTTCCAACACGGATACATCCACTGGCTGAGCTCTCCAGGATTACGCCTCGCACAAAAGTACCACATTGATAACATTACAATTTTTACCTACTTTACTATAAATGTTTTCAATTAATAGTGTATACCTTCAAGTTTTATAATGAAAGAAAAAATTTTACATTGTTTCTACAAAAACAAGTAAGGTTTGGGATGCTATGTACTACAATATTAACTGATTCGTGAAATAAACTGAATCATTCTCTACTAGACCGACATTAAATTACTTCAACTATGGCTACAATTAAGGTTATTACTTTCTCGCCTGACGAATACTTCGTAAGAAGAGAAAGTTATGTTGGCCTGCGCCGTAAAACTGCGAAGTTTCGCCAGAAAAGCTTTTATAGTTGTGGTCTGTAAGGAAAAAGGGGATAAATCCTGTCGCCAAGTTTAGAAAAAAAATCCTCTAACTCGTGCTGTGGCCAAAATCCATGTTTTGTTCCTTCTTGATACCGAAAAATTGATTGGCGGCAACACGTCCGTTTGTCCGTCCGACGGACAGGACGGACTTTGTCTGAGACAAAGTCTCTTCTACAAAATTAGCACTTTAAAAAAAGGCCATGTACAATTTTCTGAAAAAACTAGTATGTTTTGCATAATTTGCGCTTGAAATGTTCGAATTTGTTTCTCTCAAAATCGCTCCAAATTTTTTCTTTACATTTTCTCCACATGTGTAATAAGGGACGGCAAATAAATAAACTAACTAGTGGTGCAATAGAATGGCACAGACTTTCTCGCAGAAATTACTTTTCTAATTTCTTTAGTCTGAACTAGTTTTTCGGTTATGAATGATTATCTTCCCAGTTACTTTTCTTTGGGCGCCCAAAGAACATTTCTTTCATATTCTCTGGACTTTTCGACTTCCTAAAGCTAGAAATGAAACCATCATACACTTATTACTATTATATAAGTGCAAATACCATGTATTACCTGGGTGGCCGCGTTCGCTAAGTGGCGATCACGGACTCAGTTCTTCAAAGGGAAGCTTCGCTTGTTCGAGTCCTGGGGAATATCATTTGTCAAAATTCTCTGTTGTCGCAGGAAATAATTGAGAATTGTAGAAACTTTATTGAAAACCATTTGAAGCCATTAGAATCACAAATATTGATAATTACGATAAATAAACTGGAAGTCTCTGTATCCTCCCCGAATTTTTTCGTTAAATTTTCAACACAATGTAATAAGGGACGGTAAAAAATATGGCGCTAGTCTAATTTTGTATTTAATTCCATTGTTTCGAAAATGCCAAAAGAACGTGAACATTTCAAAACTACAAAATTGGAAATACGAATTTTGCTTTAAGCAAAGTCTGTTTTAAAATTGAGCTATTTAAAAACGATTATGTGCGTTTTTTTTAATGAGCTTATTTTTTGCTTATTTGGTGTCAGAAATGTATGCAATTTCAAACAATATTAATATTTTTTGAAAATACGTACGAAATATTTCCATTTATGTTTCTCCCCGTATGCAAGAGCGTTTGGAAATAAATAAATAAAACTAGTGGTGGTATAGAATGGCACAGACGTTCTCGCAGTACCTAGTTTCCTAATCTCTTTAGTCTGAACTAGGTTTTTGGTTATGAATGATTCTCTTCCCAGATACCTTCTTTGGTTACCCAAAGGACATTTTTTGCACATTCTCTCGATTTTTAGGCTTTCTAATGCTGCAAATGAAACCAACATACATTTATTACTAGAACCGGGCAAAACGCATTCTATTATCGTTGGTATCGATAGCTTTGCTTTCGCAGTCTCGGAGCCTCGAAGACCGCGCGCGAGCTCCTTATTTGCCTGTTGAAATTTACACTTAGTTCTCCCTCAAGAATCGAACTAGCGGAACCGCTCCATTAGGGTGTCCCTTATATTGCCCGAAATAATTTTTTTGCAATTTGTTTGGGACTCACCCCCTAAATATTTTCCATTTGGTCAAATTTACTCGAAAATAAAATTTCGTCTCAATATGTCGATATTAACGCGTGCCGACTTGAGCGCGAAATTTGAATGTTAGGGTTCACTGGATCGTCCCACAAAGAATTCCTGCTCAGAAATGGATACATCATTACTCCGAACTTTAACAAGAAAATAGATTTGCATTTGAAATAGAAGGTGTAAACAATTCTCAGGAATGCGAGGCGGAAATAACAGAAAAAGATATGAAAATTGCGTTGCAAAAGGCCAAGACAAACAATGCTCCTGGACCAGGAAATCTGAGAATGGAACTTCTCAAGTACGGTGGAGACAGGGTTATAAAATATTTAAAAAGACTGTTCAATAAAATAGAATTAGGGGAAGACCCACCTACAGAATAAAACATGTCTTATATACCGCCTATTTATAAGAAGGGCGATAAAAAAAGATGTGCACAAATTATAGAGGCATCAGTGTTATACCGTCTATAGCATGATTGTTCTCTAGTATTTTGACTTAAAAAAAATCTAGTTTGAGTGAGGAGCAAAGTGGTTTTAGAATGGGACGATCCTACCTGGACAACATTCATTGTTTAAGACAAATTATTGAGAAATGCAAAAGCAGGAATGTAGATCTTTACCTGCCATTTATAGATCTTGAAAAAGCCTATGATAGTGTTCCGCGAAGTAAGCTATGGGAGGCAATGAGAAGAGTAAATATAAGAGAAAAGTGGATCAACATTGTCAAGAAATTGTATAAGAACACTGAAGCGAAAATTAAAATTGGAAAAATGGTAACTCAAAATATATTGGTAAACAAAGGTCTTAAGCAAGGATGTGGTTTATCGCCAATTTTGTTTAATATTTACCTTGAGCAAGCTCTACATACATGGTACAAAAAGTGTTCGGGCATGGGAATTGAAATTGGAGACGACAACCTTCACTCTCTCCTATATGCGGATGATCAAATATTAATTACTCAAAATGAAGAGGACAATGAATATATGCTGAGGAAACTTAAAGAAGAATATAACAGATGGGGTTTAGATATAAATTTTAATAAAACCGAATGCATGTGTATTGGAAGAATTTTAATGGACATAACAATAGATGGTGATAAAATTAAATCCTGTAACAACTTTAAATACCTTGGCTCAATAATAAGTAACACTAACACATGTGATGAGGATATTAACTCCAGAATAATAATGGGGAAGAAAGCAACAAAAGCTCTACACAGTGTGATATGGAATAGTAATATCCGACAAGAAATAAAGAAAAGAATATTTCATACCGTGGTAGAAAATATAGTCCTATATGGAGGAGAAATGTGGCCCCAAACAAAAAAAATCAGAGACAAAGTACGAACGGTGGAAATGGACTATATGAGGAGATGTTTACATTTAACACGTTATGATTAAGTCCGAAGTGAGGATGTATGGAAGCAGATGGAGGTAATTTGTTCAAATACTAAAAGATTAGAAAACAAAGCACTCCAATGGTATGGACACGTCCAGAGGATGCCAGAAGGAAGATGGCCCAAGAAAATTTTGGAATGGCAACCATCAAGAAGAAGGAAGAGAGAAAGGCCAACTCTGGAATGGGAAAAATACATCAAAGAAGCCATGGAGGACAGAAGTTTAAGACCTGGTGATTGGGAAAACCGAGATCTGTGGAGTTCGAAAACGGCAAACTCCTGAAGGGGAAATGCCGAAGAAGAAGAAGAAGAAGAAGGGATCATTGGTTTTGTTGAGTTAAGTTAGTAGAAAACTACTGATACTTTTTAATATATAATTTTTATATTACAATTTAATTCATTTTCAATCTTTAGACTGTGTTATACTTTTAACTTTTCTTGTGGATACCTTTTTTTAGTGTTTCTTTCTTACAATATGCGTACAGTCAGTGGCGGTGGGTGAGTTAAATTTAAGGGTGTTGCATACCAAATTGTCGTGAGATGGGTCTTCCCAATATTTCCCGATTAATGGACACAATTATTGATTAACAGACATAATTACTATTTAAATTGTTTAACCTTCCACCGGGAGCGCGCAAAATATTCACACCAGCAGGCGCGCGTCGTAAAATTTACGACATTCAATGACTCTTGAAAAAATGAAAGAAATTGTAGAACAATGGAATTTTATGTCGCATTATAATATCTGAGAATGATATTTACTACCAAAAGACATCCATTGATAAACATTCGTATTTAGTATCCGAAAATATTCAGATCCAGTATCGTGCTGAAGCTCGATTTTCAACATTCGTTTACTGTCACTATCACTATCTAATTCATGATCTTCCTCCGATCAGACAGCTCTTGAAGAATATTCTGGTTTTCGTTCACATGAATTCTTTATCTGGACACTTTACAGAAAATTTCGATTAGGCGAAATTATAATACAATATTTTAGAACAACAGCCGGCGCTCAGTGTAAAGTTTACGTTACTATACACTTACCCCGAATATAGCGTTACAAAAATTGAATATAGCGTGCAAACTAAACAGTGGCTGCAGGAATACATCACTAAAGATTCCTGCAAGGAATACCCAGAACGCAAAAGTCTTAGACAACAATGAGTTGACAGCAAAACAAAAAAAAAACTGCTATTGTCGTAAAATTTACGACTGCGCCCGCTGGAAGGTTAAGAACATTTCACCTTAAATTTCAAATATATTTTAAAATATTTGGATTTTTGACGAATAATTGTAAATGAATGTAAAAACTAAAAACTACTATAAAGAAGGAATGACATGAAAAATTATCCTTTCCATTCCAAGAAACTGATTATAAACTTTTCTCGGACGCGTCGTGAGAGTGTGGCCGCGCAGCCGCTCCGAAATAGAGCTGAGGCCAGCTCAACATCCGTTGCCGGCGACAAGTCGGCCCACGCAGGACGTCCGCGTATCGCATTCCTTTCAATACACACGACTGATATGTGGACGTTGGCCGACTGCTTTTCTGCGGTCAAGGAGCACGCTGTCTACTATGCTAAAGCAGTGACCAGACCAGCTTGTGAAAAAAATTAATACTATTTATAACATTAATAGCTAATCTTCAAAATAAACCTTAATTTCTCGCTTATTGCTACATATTAATTTTGATCCTTACGCTTCTATACGTAGCCTCAAGTTTCATTAAGCAAAAATCAGAATGAAGCATTATCATTAATTTGATCAATCTACCTAGAAATCTGGAAATTATAAACTTACCTTGTTTACTTGAATTGAAAACCCAATTGCCGATGCACAAATCTTTCCATCACTAATTAATTGAAGTTACAGGTTTCGCGGATAAGTTGCTTCTCTATTGACAGCATGGTTAGGGCGCACAATCGCTCGGTTGTCATTATTTTTCTAAGAAATGTTTTTATCCGCTTCATTGTTGAAAATGATCGTTCAGCTTATATGTCGAATAAATATTAGGGCTGAATCGTCGACGCAACTCTCGTTCTGCTGATTTCACAGTTGTTTCAATTTTCAGAACAGGCTAATGCGAACCAAGTGATCATTTCATTCGTGATTTCAAGAATATCATCGTAGCTAAACTTTTTTCCAATAAAATTAACAACTTTGTTCATTTTAGAGAAATAATTGAATACCAGAATGCACAGACACCATAACTTAAATACTATTTGAACCCGAGATGTAAAACACATTTTTACATTGATTTTAAGACGGCCCTCACCATCCACATCAGAAGCAAAACTTGCGTTTCGGAGTAACGTATCAAGGACACTGTTTTACTGACAGCGAGCCGGAGACTTCGTCTCGAGTTGGATGACGTGATTGCCCGAGTGCAGCGCCAAGCGGAGTTCACGGCGTAAGTGTGAACATAATACGATGAAAGCGCCCTATGATAACACAGACGCAAAGTCACGTGGTACCGAATGGTCCTTATGAAACGAAGTCTGAGCAAGGTGTTGTTTCGAGATCGTGAACAGCCATGTAGACACATCGGTTTGCCAATGTAATACTGGTATGAAAATTATACAAAGAAGCAGAAAAAAGTCATACTATTAATGATATTGTAATAACGAAGTGTATATTCTATTTTCTCTCAATTTTTTGGGTGTTGCGTGAACCTGTGAACCTTATAAAGAACCGCCCCTGCGTGCAGTGTACGATGTTCTCGAACAACACAACAAAAAATTGCGTTCGCTCCTCATGAAAGTCGTCCACTAATCCATGAAAACCCTACATTAATTCAACAGGCCTTTCAGCGCAGTCATCCACAGCTTTCAAGTTAATAAATAACCTTTTAGCTTCTAAACATGAAGAGTTGCATTACCAGGTCAAAGGACAGTTTTGAATAAAACTAGTATCCATCTTCAGGCAAGAGAACTGATATTTGCTTTTGGTTCACACAATTTCGGCTATTGTTTTTATTGAAATTAAGATTAAATTGAATTAGGAGATACATTGTATATTAACGAATTAATAATTAAAGAACTGGCCGTCCCCATGGCCGAGATCGCTAAAGCAATAGTGTCGTGGCGATCTCGCATCGCAGGGTCGTGGGTTCGAGTCCCGCCTCAGGCATGGGTGTATTTGTGTATGTATATGTATGTATATGTATGTATGTATATGTGTGTGTTCTTTCACCCCTCACTATCATCATCATTCATCTTCCATACCCAGGGCTAACAACCCTGGGAAGTAAAAGTCGGATCCAGCGTAATGCTGATCTCCCCTGATGAACTGTATTCTCAGCATCCTTGCGTGATCCGAAGTACCCTTTTCGAAATAAAAGTTAAAGAACGGTCATCGGGATACATTTGAGCTTACCATATTATTCTCCATCCAATTTTTCACAAAAAGGAATATAACACTCTTCCATGTGTAGATTTACTCAGGCTAAATTCTCTACCATTTTGAATTTTTGATTTGTAACGTCTACTTCATCATCAGAAAGCGGTACGACATGTAATTCTTCTAAGGAATACTACATACGGTGTCTACATTCTTTTAAATGCTTTTGAAATTGTGGAATCTATCCTTTCAAGCGAGTTTAGAAATTTTATAAAGCATCTTGATAAGAAGCTTTTACAGCTGCACTGTCCTAAAGCCACGGTTTGACATAAACAGTTACAATTACAGAGAGATATTATTTAAGGAATTTTTAATTACACAAGATAGTTCAGATTCTTATCTTAGTAGAAACGTTTCAAATATTAAATATCTCTTGCCATCTATCGAGCTAGATGCATTACCCCGGGAAAATGTATCTTTAGTTTGTTACTTTCATAAAAGTACATTTCTTTAATTTCGGACTCATTAAAGAAGATTCCCATATTCTCTTTGCCACTTTCAAAATTAATGGCATTAAATCTTTTCTAGATTTCCTTAAAATGCTAAAAAAGTGGAGTCAGGATTGCTTACTACATTACGTGTTTTACATTCAAACACACATTGTAAAATAAGTTCGTATATGTGATGACAGCACGGAAAGAACGATGCCCTGTTCAAATTTTCTTCAAGAAAGACGCATACTCCTTCAAAACGTCAAGTGTTTGTTGCAGTTGTATCACAGAAAAGAATTTGTTATCTTTTTTCTTATTGTATTGATCTTTGTTGCACCCTTTCTTCTCTATCCGCGAGATGTTGGTCTAGTCCTGCACGATAGCTTTTACATCCTGACTCTCTCTGCCGAAATAAAATCATCCTGTCTTCTTCCAATGTAATCATTTGTAAAGCATTCGGATGTTCAATAGCAAATAGATTGTTCAAATTATTTCTAAACTTTCCACGATGCTTCCAAATATCTTCACTCTTGCTTGCGTTTTTTGTAATTTTCTTCACTCCGAATAGTGCAAATTAATATGTTTTTGCGAATAATGCTGATTAGCTCTTGTCGGAATTCTTGCTTTCTTCCAAAATTTCATGCACTCAGGAACCACAAGTTTAGCGCTTGCACTAACTGTTTCTTTTACTTCCCATATGTTATAAAATAAAACTTCAAGTACTTGTTTATTTCCCGGTAAATTGTGTCCAGTTATTTGGAGTTTTATATTAATCATTAATACTTTCTCCTATTAAAGACACACGTTTTTCGACACTGCACATGACATTTACATATGACATTATGTTAGATTAGCGACCAATAAACACTAGTGACACGATCGATTAAAATTCATATATTGTTGTGCTCGGACCTGACTCAGCGGTTGGTGATAGCTCTGGAATGTCCGTCATGCGAATTCGCGCTCAAGTCGGCACGGGTTAGAATGCTCCGATCTCAACAAAATTTTGTATAGTTATGTTTTAAGGTCATTCGAACAAAATTGGAGGGTGAGCGGTCAAAAATTCGGAAAAGAAGGGACACCCTAAGCTCCATTCTCGGCAGTTCTCGGCAGTATCGGCCGGTATCCGCAGTCTCGGCAGAAGCGGCCGCCTCCGGGCTCTCGGCGCAGGCTCGGCGGCTCAGCAGCTCGACGCAACTGCGGGATTTAAGGTCGCCATGCATTGTGATCGCAGAACTCTTTCATTTAATTGTAATTGATTTATTATAATCGCAGTAAAATACAATTTCAATTTATTAATTGGAATCTCTAATAATGAAAATGGACCTGCAGTTTATTTTCACGTAAGCAAAGCAAAGAAAATAATTTTAAAAGTTTACATTCCAGAATTACATATGAAAGCACACAAATATGTGTTAAGGGAAAAATAATTCATTTCATGCCTATTGTTATGTCATTTAAGTTTCTTACAAATTCAAATGTAAGGCATATTTATTAAACACAATTAACATTTGGTATTAATTTCATCTTTACATAATAAATTCGCATATGCGAAACAAAATTGAAATGTGTACTGTTCTTCCCTGCGTGAAAACGTCCTTTCGTCACTGGGCGCAATTTATTGTGTAACAGTTGATGTAAGCCGTCATGGCTTCTGAATTGGGTTAAACAATTGGCGATCAAACAACGGTCCCCACTGCAAATCAGCCTATTCAACTCCTTGCCCCATCGCCACACACGGGTAGAGTTTTCAGAAATTCGAAATACATAATTAATTATAATATGCTACATTTATACATCATATAAAATGAGGGAAAATTAATAAATTTATAAAATGTTTGCGCCATAGAAAAATACTGTAATTTAGTATGAGCCTAGAAATGATAAAAATAAATGTTTTAATTGACTTTAAGTCTATCACTGGCATAGGAAAGAGACCTAACGCGTAATTCTTTCAATTAACAACATTCCCATCTCGATCAGGTTTTTGTCCAGTTTCCCTGATCCATTGAGCAAATGCAGAGATGACCCCTTGTTTTGCTTCTGGACGTAAATGTAGCTTCACTATGAGCACGTTTTGTTGAGCACTCCTTTTGTTTGTAGTGGTAGGAGTAGAACTGATGTTCGTTACTATTTTGTTAGCAATGCAGAAAAATCAAATCAGCAGTTCATGTACCGTTGAAATTGATTTTCTATAACTCGGGAACAAACATTTTTCTAATTTCTATTTTTCTAAAATAATTTTTCTAAATTATTTTTCTAATTTTTCAAATGTAGCTAATTTCGCGGTGTTTTTTTTATTTTTTTATTCTGGGCCTTAAAAAAATGTGAGCAGATAATCTCTTACCCCATACGTCATATAGAGTTTTTCTGTTTTTGACCAAATAAATAAACAGAACCTTCTTTCCATTTCCTTTGTCTTCCTGGAAGACAATGTGGGACGGTGAGATATCAACGTCGGAAGTCGTTGCCCCCTGAGACGCAAGTGTTGTTTCCATTGCGAATCTGAGCCCAGCGATCACCCATGTCCCATCGGTCACCTGCGATAATCCGCTTCTTTTATTTGTGCAAAGAATTAAGAGGAAAGCAAACTTGTGGTAACTAAAGATACAGATTGTCAAATTCAAAAGCAAATGACATCCTCGGTCTAGATCTAGATAAAAAATAGAGGTTCGGTGCCAAACGGCTGTGATTAGTGAAAGTGGAAATGATTCAAACATTCATTTTTAACCAATCTAGAAGAAAATAGAAATACATTTCAAGAAAAAAAGCTTAGAAAGTTAAATATGCTATAAAATATATTTACGTGAAAGTAGGCGAAATAAATATTCGTCATAATTGTTATTTTATCATTATTTTTATTATAAATGTATGTCAAAAGCCTAACGCTATCTACAAAAATTACAGGTGCCACTAGATAGCTTGGACATTGATCAACGTACAAATCTCACAAATCGCAAAAATATTTTGCCTTATTCAACAAAACATATCACCAGACTGCCTCGAGTTTGAGCGATACTAACGGTGGCGAGAGCTCCTGTGATGCCTCCAGCATTTATTCGACGCGTTCGGTGCACACCGATAACAGGCCAAGTTTCGGTATCGTTCGTTCTCGATAATGGCAGTTCTGGAATGGTAGCTCCTGGCATCCTCGGACACAGTAGTTTCGGCGGGCCTGGTATCGCCGCCGAGAACGAACTGAAATGATTGCGTTTTTGTCCGGCTTTGCTTATTACTATTATACAAGTGTAAATGCCATGTAGTGCCAGGCTGGCCGCGATCGCTAACTGGCAAGCACGGACTCTTCGAAGGAAAGCTTCGCCGGTTCGATTTTTGATCGGGGAGTATTATTTGTTACAATTTTCTGTTGTCCCAGGAAATAACTGAGAATTGTAGAAAATGTATTGAAAACCATTTCAATTCCAGTCACAAATAGAATTAATGACGATAAATAAACCTGAAGTGTCTGCATGTGATTCTCGAATTTTTAACTTTTAACAATTTTTCCCATCTCTCCTCAGATTTATAAAACGTATGTACCCTCATATCAATCGTTTTCCTATCAGGTATTTACCATTTTATGTCTCTGTTCGATTCCAACTTATATGGCGCTTGTGTGGCGTATTTGTATAAGTGCTGGCACGTTAACTTTGAGGATCTGAGATCGGATCTCAGAGCGGAAAAAATTGCTGGTTGAAAACACTTTCGCTTTATGTAGTACTGTAATAGCAATTAGGAGCATTTAGAAACAGTGCGAGAAAGTGTGTGCTTTGGTAGAACCACTAGTTTACTTTCCCGTATACATACGTATATACGGAGTAATATATGTAGGATAGGAAAATTACGTAATGCGGCGGAAAATCGATTTCGAGATTTCAACGGAAATACACGTTTTCGGGTACCCTGACTCGGAAAAAGTGTTTATTTCTTTCAAAACGTCTGTCCGTCTGTTTTTCGAAGAAAATTGCCTTTTAGGAGGTTTTACTGTTCTTTAATATTCTTAAAATAATATTTCCGTTCTACTATTAGAAAACCGAAAAATTAAGGAAATGTCAAAAAATGTACTTTGTGCGGCGATAGATGGCAGCTGGCAAGAGTATGTGGCAAGTCCGAATAGCTAGCCGAGACCAAAGGAAATAGAAAACTAATACGGGAAAGTCTGTTCCATTCCGTAGCACTACTAGTTTATTTGTTTGTCCCTCTGTCCGTCTGTCCCAGTGTCCGCCTGTCCCTCTGTCCGTCTGTCCCTCTGTCCGTCTGTCCCTCTGTCTGACTTGACCTGAGACGCTGCGATTTTGAAAATCTTTCTTCAAAATTTTTTGAATTTGAATTTGAATTGCCTTATTTGGGGGTACTTTACATGAACCCCCTTGGCCATTTTCAAAATTTTCTCAAAAACGGCTCCACATTTTTTCTATTAATTTCTTGTAAGGGTTAGAGTAAAATAACTTATAAATGTGGCATAGATCTGTTTCTTATAAATAACTCTGAATTTTCGATAATTCCGATAATTTTCTTTGATCTCTTCCTACCACTACAAGATTAAAGATAGAGATTTTCCTTCAAATAAAATTTGTTCTCCAAACTGAGTTCTTTCATTAAGGTTCTGAACACTTTTTGAGAATTTTAGTTTTCGTGCAATATGTGCAATTTTAAAAAAAATACAAAAACAAAATTTTCTCAAAAACGACTCCAATATTTTTCTTTAAACTTGTGGCTACTGTACTCTACGAGATGACATAATCGAAATCTATATGAGGTGTTGGCTCTCCATCGTAACTATTTATTCTTGCATAAAGCTTTTTCGGCCGCATTGCGGCCATCTTCAGTGCTACAAAAATAATAATAGCAATAATAATAATACATCTAAATTACAAAAAAAATATTTAAAAAATTAAATTTTTTTTACAGAATATTGTTATGAATTTGATTTTAAAGAAAAATATAAAATGTGAAATGGACATATAATTTTTAAAAATGACAAATGAAAATTAAATTAAATAAATGGAATCTATTACAAATAATATTATGAAACAAATTAGAGTGAAAGAAAACTGGAAAATTAAATATAAAATGTGAAAATGGAAACTTAATTTTGAATAACAAATGTACGTTCTGAAGGGAGGTGAAAATAGGAAATGAATAAATATGTAACTAAATAAATAAATGAATTAATAAATTTAGGTGAGCAAACTGAGCATTAGAGGCGGCTGTGGTCCTCACAACCGCCTCTCAATTTATTAATTCATTTATTTATTTCCGTAGTACCACTAGTTTATTTGTTACTATTAACTGAAAATAATCCTATAATTACTTACAGTCGTGGCGTAAATATTCTTACACCATGCTTACAGTAACATTTTAAAATGTAGTGTCTCAATGTCTCTTGCCGCAGTAACTTCTAAATGGTTCACAAAATCGGGGTAAGAGGTAGGCTGTAATATTTTTAGTTTTCGAGAAATTGAATCTCCTATAATTGTTTTAAATGTAGCTGATATTATATTTTCCACTTGCACCAAATAGACCATAAACCAGTTGTGCTAAAACAGCACGTACTTTCTCTCCCTTAGTAATGATTAAGTAATACTATTTATACAACAATTTCTCTCCGAATTAACACATCTCAGTCATTATTTTTTGTTGAACTCATTTGAAATCGTGGAACATTTGGTGAGAAAATTAAATAGTTTCAAGCAATCGATTTTTTATTCAAAACCTTAAATGAATTTTTTTCCTGGCATTGAATTCATTGTATAAGATATGCAGTGTATTCACGAACATATCCGACGAGTTGTTTAGCCTTACAATATTCTGCGTAGGCAGTGTGCGAGAAAATAAAACAATTAAAAGTTAATAAATAATACGATCCACCAGGGGCAGAGGCGACGGTGGCGGCTGCGGTGACAAAGCACCAGTGGACGATTGGGATGTGCTACATTTTACAACGCAGTAACACTGTTAGCAATAATAGCAATGTGAATATTCGTAGATCAAAACACATATAATAGTAAATATTAAATAGCGTTGACAAATGCAAATGGATCGAAAACTATATAATACAGTAAAATCTGTCTAAACCGGAACCTGTACAAGTCGGAAACCTGTCTTAATTGGAAAATTTCTCCGGCCTGTGAAGTTAAATGGCATTTTACACAGCATAAAAACGTAACCTCTCCAACGCGGAAACGGAACGGTTTATCATGTCCTGCAGGGAAAAAAATCTTTATAAAACGGAATTTCTGTTAATTTAATGCAATTGATTTTGTTGTGGCAGCCGGACATAGAAGGAGAGGGGCTTCTGTTAGCGTAGAATTCGACCTTGGGGTCGCTTGGCTCTCAAGGCGTAGGCCGTCCCATCTCTCCCGACTGAGCGAGGGAAGGTGTATGGGCATGAGATCTATTCATGCGTCTCCCTGCCCCGCGTTGAAAATCATAACCCCTCGACCAGATACGCATTGCTGAAGGCCATGCGAGGGTATCAGAATGTCATAGTACTGCGTTGCGACGTATCGTGCATTGAAAGAGTCAGCAAGCAGTCCAAATACAGCCAGTAAGTTGTGTATTTTTCAACTCATAAACGGTGTCAATAAAGACTGTTTCATACTCATTTACTGGTGATTTCTTCCATACATACGTTATATAGTAATGTATTTTGATCATTATAATAAAGTCACGTAATTTATTACTTTCAAGGCAGAAATATCAATATAAAATGGTATCATAAAATGGACAACCTTGCATAAAACGGAAACCTCCCTCAACCGGAAATGTTTTGTGTCCCGATCGATTTGGCTTACATTTTACTGTAGTAATTATTAAACACTATAGTATTGTAATATTATCTAATTATGCTCGTTTTAATCCGAATTACACCTTACTCCTTGTCTGAACATGTAATGGTAAATCCTCTATACGTTTTTATACCAAAGAAAATTTCCCCAAATTGTCTTTACTAATCGAAGAACAAACGTTTCGTTTCCATCTGCAGTCAGAATTCAACATGTAAATAGGTTAGGGTGGGGATACCAGAATCTACGAAAATGTTCACAGAATACATTTCTCCCCATAGTATGTCACACTTTTTCTGGTTTTGTTGTTAAATAAAAAAATGTAACTAAATAAAACAAAGCCTCATAATGGTTACATGTCAATGTTCAAAGGGAAGAATTCAAAGAATTTCACACATTATCTTATATTGTTACCGTTCAACAATGAACATCGTTGCATTGTTTCCCAAGGCAGCGTACGCAGTAATATAAAATTAAAATGTTCATAAAAATTAATGATATTCAATTTTTTCAATTTTTCTTTCATGTAAAGTATTAAAAGTAATACTAATATAATCCAAATCCAACTAATTCAAAGGAAGCGCCTGTGGTGGATACCTGTGTTAATTACGATAGCCAGTAACAGTAGTCATTTCTAACTTTCAAAAATAAGGCTTACCATAATCAGCGATCAAAATTTCTTGAAGTAAAGAATTAATTTGTTAGTTCTAAGTTAAATGTATTACCTTCCTTCAATCCACTTTCTTTTATAAGAATAACAATAGCTTCCAACCACCTCTCAACTTATGTTCACGAAGCGTAGTAAATTCGGAGCGGGCGACTATGTTTGTAGCCAAATTCCACAAAAAATACTTATGTTTTCAAAAAATTCAGCATGACCTTATTCAAAGATCTGTTTTATGAACATATTTCATTAAGAAAAATTAGCTTCATAATTGTAGTTGTAGAAAGACGCTGAACAAATTTCGAATTTTTTACATTTTCGAAAAATCAAGGTTTTGAACGAGCTTGAGATCTGACCCATTCCCTGAAACATCCTTCACACTATTCAATAACAAAGTTTAATCAAATACGTTGGAGCATTTTTTTTAATTTTGAAAATGACCCAGAGGCTTTATGTAAAGTATCCCCCAAAATTAAAATATCGGTGTCAAATTCAAAGGACCGCGACATCAGTCTGATCGATTGGGGAATTTCAATTTTGGAGAAAATCGCCTGAACAGTTTAGTCCTTAGCGGTGTTCACAGGCGGCCAGACAGACGTTTTGCCGTCAATCGACTTTTGGTTATCAAGGATCGACAAAAAATGGATTCTGGCTTATTGTATTAAAGGATTTTTTTTCTAAATTATGCAACTGTATCTATCCACTTTTTCGTTACCAGGGCCCTATAATAAGAGTTTTTCTGACGAAAATTCTCCATTTTTTTCGCGCAGCATTACATAACTTTCTCTTTACTGCGTAAACGGTAGCGAGAAAATAAAAAGAAATACAGTGACATATTGTTTGTTGTTTTAAAAGTAATATTTGTTGAAAAAGTATATTGCTGACGCGCGATTTTCTGGAGGATAATTCTAGCAATCGGCTGCTCTGATCGATAGTTTTCTGATCAACAAACACCAGGCGAATGCAGGAGTAGTACCCTAACAAACGGGCCACGGACCACGCGTAATATTTCCTTCCTCTTCCTTGTCCTATTCTCACCCTTTACACACACACACACACACACACACACACACTTACATGCACTCAGTTGTGACGAGAAGAGGGCGCAGGTGAGGCAACTTGCCCCACTCCCCGAATTTTTTTTACTAAAAAAAGTATTCATCTCTAATCCAAATTTAACCTTAGAAGTTATTTCTGATGCATGGAGAAATGAATTCTGTTTATGAATTGGGGAGGAGGGAATGTTTTGTTTGAAATGAGGGGCCCTCGTAGATCAACTGTTTTCTTTTCTCTGGGCGCCCCTGTCTGCACTACACTTCCATACATTTCGGGAGACCAGTCGGGAGCTTGGAGTTCATCCCGGCTGTGGGTGCTCCGCTGGTGGGAGATTCCTGGTTAGTAGGGTTGCCAACAATGTTCATGTAAAAGGGAGGAACTCGATAAGAAAAAAACAAAAACAAAAAAGCACATCAACACATTTATTTTTTATCAATATTTAATTTAGACTAATATCAGATCTATTTCTTTCTTGTCTCTACTTACGATTCAATTGAAAAGATTTGTTCACAAGACACAGATGAAGATGGGTCTGGGTATATCTTTTATATTTTAGTCGCTATACAGAGACATTATCATTCATACGGGTATCATGTCATGTGCGTGTGTCAGCGTCGTGAAAAAGGATTTTCGTGTTTTCTATTTTAAATTAGACAATAAACAATACAGCGTACCAGATGTTAGTCACATAATAAAATAAATGACAACAAATGTTAAACATTTACTAAAAGGAGGACATCTAAAATACAAAGGAGGACGAGAGGACAACTGATGTCAATGGAGGGCTGTCCTCCTAAATGGAGGACCGTTGGCAACCCTAATGGTTGGGGAAAAAGCCCGCAAGCCATCGTGTAGGCAGGCACGAGGTCTCGCCATCCAACGACGAATGATCACCATCACCTCCCGCGATAAAACATGCACTACTCTCACGGAACTAATGACCTTAGGAGTTGATGCGCCCAGAACCAATCACTCAGACAAACGATCGATTTAAATGACACGCAATAACTGATAATTTCAGGTGCGTCAAGCTGGAACGGACATGTCAGCACGCCGGAATTAAACATGTCAAATGATTTATTGCTAATTAATTGTCACGTATCTTTGGGGCAATCCTCTGAGACTTTCCGTCGAGCTACGACTCGAATTTAACTTGTGTGTGTGAAGCCAGAAGTCGTCGTCGCCTTTCCGTCGAGCTACGACTCGAATTTAACTTGTGTGCGTGAAGCCAGATCGCACCCGTTTTCAACCCGAAGATACGTGGCAATTAATTCCAAATTGTGGTAATTGATTAGCAATTAATTAGCAATAAATTATTTGACATGTTTCGTTCTGGTGCGCTGACACAACTGTTCCAGCTTGACGCACCTGATAATTTCCTTTAGCAACCCCAGCGATCGCCTTTTATGCGGCGGCTCAATCAAGTGGAGGTTCCAAGCGGTCAACATTTTGGGGCTCTGAAATTCCCTTTCCCCCCAAAGTTAGAAATTGAAGGAGCAAGAAAGCTCTCAAACTTATTAACAAAAAAGAAAAGCAATGAAAAATATTATAGCGTTACACGTTAAACAATTTCGTTTAACCCACCACTGCCTCGCGGCGCCCGTTCGTTAAAGCGACTCCACACATTTGGCAATCGCCGAGCAGCGAGCTACTGCTCGCCCAATCCCGGACGGCTGACGTGTTCGGTAAATGTTCGCTTCCTCTGATGTGTCCAAAAGACCGACAGGCAGTGGGTAGGGCGAGCACCAAATGTTCGTCACTCGGCAAATAGCAAGTAACTCATCCACACTACTCGGGATTCGCCGAGCGGTTGCTCGCTGTTCGCCGAATAACGAATGTGTGGAGCGGTCTTTAGGCAGGGAGGGAAGGAAAAGCAAAGTAAAGGTGGAGTAGTAACTACATCTATGTTCCTGGCAGAGGGACCGGTAAAACAAACATTAATATTACCGATCAGAATGAAATATTTTTCTTTCATCGACTTCGTTGAGTTCTTCTTCAACGTTGTCCCCTCGTCACCCCTTACACACAATGCACCTCACTAGCCCTCCCGCGCACGCGGGGTTTTTCCTTCAAGGCATTTCCCCCAAGCCTTAGCAAGTTCTTAGCTCCAGACTGGTCTGCCAACATAGTGTTTGTGTGTGTGTGTGTGTGTGTGTGTGTGTGTGTGTGTGTGTGTGTGCGTGCGCGCGCGGGAGGGCTAGTGAGGTGCATTGTGTGTAAGGGGTGACGAGGGGACAACGTTGAGGAAGAACGAGGGAACACATTCAAAGTCCCTTTTGTATTTCTGCTTCGGAATTTGCTTGGTATTAATCGGAGAAACTACGGAAAACTATCGAACAGATCAGCTGGTCCCTAGAATTACCTTTTGACAGTGGTGGAATTCGACTTAGCTAGTGTCAAAAATACGCAATATACTTGATCTACTACAAACGTTTGAGGTGAGGACTCTTGCTTAACACACATCGCAACTATCAACCAGTGACATAGGTCCAACTGATGTGAGTGGTGTGTCGCATCCCGAAGTTTTCAACACTCATTGAACTCGTACAGTATCTTTTTTCTCTTCCGTAAGAGGTTTGTTCCATAAGTACAGGAGTAGTCGGCTTTTTTATGAGCTACTTTAGAAATCGAAACCGGTAGCGATATATCTCTTTTAGGTGTCAATTATTTTTAGATATCTATCATATATACATATATTACATTTTTAGATATATTTGTATTTGATTCATTTGCGCCTGTAGAGGTAATTAAAACGAAAAGACCAACACCAATGTGAATGACTCTGGACGTTAAACGCTGCATACACAATCGTGATATATTTCTTGCGAGAGTTCGTCCAGATACGGACGCCAATCGTCGCACGCTTGGAATGCTGCGTAAAGGCCCATTCACAATGCAGACGTAAACATAAGCGTAACGCACAGACATAAACTTAAACATAAGTGATAAACTGAAGCATTCACAATGTACAACATAAGCGTAAGCAAACATTTTCTATTTTCTGTGGGCCATTCTAGTTACTATTGGTTGGATGTGAGAATCTATATTTTATATATATTGAAATTTTGTTTAAAATATGCATGATTATATAATCATACATAACGTTTATAAACATGTACGTATGTACTGTGGCACAACAGCTCTTTACGAGCCAAGGCCTACCAGCGGCGTCTCAGTCTTGCGGCCATGAGTTGGGTTAGGTATTTTAATTTGAATAAAAATTCAAACTAAATGGTACTTCTATGACTGTTACAACGAAACTAAACTACAAAAAGATCGTACGCTACAAAACGCAGAAAACCGTCGAAAATCAACCAAGTAATTTGGAAAACAAGTCTTTTGTTCGATCTATCGACTTCGATCCTATTTCGAAACTCGATTTGAGTTAAACATACTGTGATTGGTTCATTTCTTATTTCCGACATAAGCATAAGCAAAGAAGCTTGAAGCTTGGCAAGCTTTTAAGTTAACGTCTTATGCGTTATGCGAATGCATTGTGAATGAGTCCGCTTATGAACGTTGTCCTAACTTTTATGTTAACGCCATCCAAATGTCTGCATTGTGAATGGGCCTTAAGGAGGTTAAAACATCAGTTGCTGATGAGAAACGAAAGTACTTCGAATCGCTATCGAAAAGGGGAACTAGGGACAAGTGGAAAGGATTTGGGCGAGCAGAAAGCATTTTTACCAGATAATCCACCTTTTTTAAATGCAGAATTAATTAATAATCACCTCGTGGGATGATATACCGCAAACAACTACTGATCCAATACGCAATATGTTGAAGATGAAGACGTAGTTTGTGATTCGGATAATTCAGAATTCAAATTCAACTTCGAACTGATTAGCGGCTACACGTTGCTAAACGTCGTGAAAGGGATCAAGCTGAGTGGACCGGCAAATAACGGCATTTCCGCAAAGGATGGTACTTATGTGCCTTTCTTACTGTTTCGAACACCTGATACATATTATCAACTATTTCATTCAAACGTGTACTTTCCCTAGCATCTGGAAACGAAGGTGGATTTGCACAATTCCTAAATATGTCAACCCTGAAGGACACTCAGATTTGCGACCCATAGCCTGCTCCCAATTCTCTTTAAATTCATGGAAAGAATATGTGACAGCCAATTGAGAGCATTCCTTCAGGCAAAGAAACAGTTACCTAGTTATAAATCTGGTTTTCGTACGGGTCACAGTACATGCAACAGCATTGATGGATTTATGATACAGTTTTCACAGATTTTGATGTCAAGAAAATGTCTCCATTGGTTCTACTAGATTTTTTGAAGGCCTTCAATACAATCAAACACATTTTTACTGCGTAAACTTGAATATGAATGAGAAAGGGAAACCTAATGGTGCTACAGAATGGCACAGACTTTCCTGTATTAGTTTTCTGTTTTTGGTTTTGTCTCGGCTAGCTATTCGGACTTGCCAATACTCTTGGACAGCTGCCATCTATCGCCGCCCAAACTATATTTTTTTACATTTTATTAGTTTTTTGGTTTCCTAATAGTATAACAAAAACATTATTTTAAGAATATTAAAAAACAGTTAAACATTGTCCTAAATGGTAATTTTCATTGAAACATTTTTTTTTCATTTTCAAGAAAAAAGCGTTTAAGCGCTACTGTAAATGCGAAACTTGAAGCTCTTTTCACAGAAATTTTTTGAGTTTTCGAAAAACTACATTTGAAGCACTTACACTCACAAATTCAATAGTTTTTACAAATTGCTGGAAATGTGCATTTTAGCGGTATGAGAGAACTTTTTAAAAAAATTACATTTGTGTAATTTTTGAAAAAAAAAACAATAAAAATTAAACTGCTTAATTTACTTGGAAATTAAACTGTTTCATGCCTTATATCATGAGCCCAAACTTGACCTCGTATTTGAGGACAAATGCCTATTTATTTCCTTTAGGATGTTGTGAAAAATATTTGCAGATGATTACGAATCATGACAAAATAGATCTACTTAAAGCGTCTAATAGTGCCTAAAATGTCCTAAAAGGTGGTTGATGCCTATTATAATATGCTTTTACCTAAAACAAGCGATTTTCAAGAACGATATTTTAAATGCTAAATTTTGAAATTTGTTTTACGTAAACGCAAAAACTTTTCCGAAATGCAAATATTGTGTGATCTAATATGCAATCGACAACGCACAGAAATCTTTTACCCAAAACACTGAACAAAAGGAGTCCTGCAAATCAACATAATAAGGATGTTTCACGCTCGTCTCAGATCAGCACGCACTTCTTAGGCAATTGCATCCATTCCTGATGCAGCTGTGCTGTTGACAGCGTGTCAAATTGAGCACGTTTGCTCAATTTTTCGGTTTCCTAAAGGCAGAACCGAAAATCTATTTTAAGAATATTATTGAAGAGGAAAACTTCGTCCTGTATGAAAATTTGTAAATGCAAAATTTGAAGCTCCTTTTCACAGAAAACTATTGCGATTTCGAAAAACTTTATTGGAAGTCGTTTGAATCACTGCGACTCACAAATGCAATAATGTTTACAAATTGCCGAAAATATGCATATTAACGGCGTGAGAGATATTTCCAAAAGTTACATTTGTATAATTTTGAAGAAACAAAATAATAAAGCAAAATTAATTTTATGTCATCTTAAATAGTGCAATTAGCATTATCCGTACAAAAAGTTTGAAGAAAAAATTTGGAGTTGTTTTTGGGAAAAGTGTGTATGACTGTTTCTGAATTACGGAAATTTGAGTTCAATTTCACAGAAAATTGAGTTTTCGAGAAACTTTATACGATATAATTTAATGTGCATGCGCTCATAAATGCAATTATATGAGCAAATCACCTGTAATATAAATATTAACGACGCGAGTGACAAAAAAATACCTTAGTGTAATTTCGGAAAACAATAGCATAAGAATAGAGCAAAAAGTCTATGTCATCTTACAGAATACATTTAATATTATTCATCCCAAAAGTTTAAAGAAATCTAGGTCAGTTTTCGAGAAAATCTTTTTGATACTTTTTAATATTGCACATATTGGATTCAATAATGCGTGAAAACTAATAAAATTTTCAAAAAACTGTGCATGGCCCAAAAACGAAAGAACTAATTATGAAGAAATGAACGCAATAATTTTCATATCTTTTTCTTCATTTCTTGTTGTGTATAGAATACCATTTCCTGAAGTTGAGTTTAAATATCTCTTCAAATTTTGGATGTCTTGTTGGTTTGGATTATCCATTGATCTGCCTTCATAATTGACAGCAAATGCCATATCAGGTCGTGTTCCACAAGTGAAAAACAATACATTTTCTATTGCCTCCCTGTATGGAAACTTCAGTTTTGTTGTGTTTTCATGTAATTTTTCTTGGGTAAAGATTGGTGTTCTCACATATTTGGAGTTTTCCATTCTGTATCTTTTGATAACTTCATTTGCATATTTTTCTTGACTGATTAATACACCATCTTTATTTCTCTTGATTTCCAAACCCAAATAACTTGTTGGATTTTTATTCAGAACAATATCAAAATTCTCTGTCAGTTTCTGCATCAAGGTTTTCATCTGGTTATAATCTTCTCCAAACAATATTCCATCATCAACATGTATAGTGAGGTACATTTTCTTTTTAGTATTTGCTTTGAACACACTTTGGTCTGATTTCAGCTGTTGAAAGTTTTCACGTATGAGAACATCAGTAAGTTTCTTGTTCCATTGAAGTGGTGCTTGTTTTAGACCATACAATGCTTTATTTAGTAAACAAATTTTTCCATGAGCATTGTATCCTTCCGGTACTTTCATGTATATCTTTTCCTTCAATTCTCCATTAAGAAGAGAAGTTTTGACATCAAATGTCATTATTTTCAAATTTTCCTGTGCAGCAGTAGCAAATAGGAATCTCAAAGTTCTGTAGTTCAATATTTGAACTACAGAACTGAAAATGTCTTTAAAATCTAAATCATTTTGTTTCTGTTGACATCCTCTTGCCACCAGTCTTGCCTCATATCTTCCATCATCTTTCACTTTAACAATCCATCTTCCAGTAATAACTTCTTTTCCAAAGGCAGAATTCTCATCGACAAGAGTCCATGTTTTGTTCTTCTCAAGAGATTCTTTCTCCTCATTTATGGTTTCAATCCATTTTTCTGTGTCTTCACTTTCCATACATTCTTGATAAGTCAATAGAATGTAGTCATCATGTTTCTTCGGTATTTGTATTTGTCGTCTTGGTCTCTGATGTATATTTAATTCTTTTTCATTTTCTTCTTCGATTTCTTGTTCCCTTTCTGGTTCACATTCCTTTTCTTCAATTGCAGTATCAATATCTTCATTTATATTTTCTTCTTCTTCTTCTTCTTCTTCTTCTTCATAAACATGATTTTTAACTGTCAATTCAATTTCTTGATCATTGTTCTCTTGGAATTCACGAGTACACTTAACATCTCTGGATTCATAGAATTTTCTGGTTTTGGGGTTCCAAATAACAGATCCCAAATTTGTATAACCCACAAAAAAAACCTTTTTCACCTCTAGCATCGAGTTTTCTCAAGTATCCAAGTCTTTTTGTGTAAACAACAGATCCAAAAATCTCAAGTCTTGATAAATCTGGTTTCTTTCCATACCACATTTCAGCTGGCGTCACATCAATTGTAGATGTTGGACTTCTGTTCATCAGATAAGCTGCTGTCAAAACAGCATATCTCCACATTTTGTTTCCAATTTTTGAGTTGTTCAGCATGGCTCATACTTTATTCATAATTGTCTGATTTACTCTTTCAGCCTTACCATTGAGCTATAGAGTTTCTTTGATAGTGTAGTCAATTACTATTCCCTTTTCTTTACACCAGTTTTTAAATTCATTGCTTTTGTACTCTCCACCTCTGTCAGAACGTATCTTTTCAACTTTAGTGTGAAGTGTGCTTCTGCTTCATTGACAAACTCTTTGATACATTCTTATGTCTCATGTGTCTTGTGTGTAGGAGATATACTTTCATAAAATGTGTGTAATCTTCCATACACGTTAGAAAATACTCTTCATTGTTATGTGTCGAAGGAGTTATTTTTCCACAAACATCAGTGTGAATAATTTCCAAAGGTCTTCTAGCTCTATTTATTACAGTATTAAAAGGTTTTCTCGTTTGTTTTGCAATTGCACATGATTCACAGTGAGGAACATCTTCATCAGTTTTCATTTTCACATTAACACCATCACATATTTCTGGAAATTTCTTAAGATAGTTGAAATTCAAATGTCCCATTTTCTTATGCCATTCTAATATATTATTTGTTTGTGTTAACAAGGCTCCTTTTGCATGTTCTTCTTTTACATCAATGACATAAAGACCTCTTTCAGTTTTATTTCCTTCCAGAACAATATTGCCCTATATACATTTGTCAATAACATTTCTTCTGTTTCGACATTTCCTTGAAGATTGGAATGCATAAATTTACCATTTGCTGCTTTTATTTTCATGTTGTTGCATTCTTTTAAATCATTTCTTCTCTCAGTTCTTTCTGTTATCATTGCATCTGCATAGAAAGCTGTCTTTGTTCCATGTTTTTCAAAGTTTTCATGCTCTTCTTTGTAGAAACAGTTTTCAGATGGATGATTTCTTCGTTTACAAAACTTGCATGGAGGAAATTCTTTCTTGTTTTTGTAGTAACATTCTCCAAGGTGGTATTTATGGCAGAACAAACATTGTATCTTCTTTTTACACTCACTTTTATTTTCTTCCTTTGTTCTTTTGCACTCACTTATGTAATGTCCAAAGGCTCCGCAATTGTAGCACTTCCCAGATTTGTGATTTTGTTTTTGATTCTTCTCTTTCTCTTTGTAAACCTGTGTTTTATACGCCACTTCAATTTCTTCTTTGTTTTTCTTCTTCCGACATGAGTCTTGACTTCAAGTTTTCAATAGTTTTTTCATTCTTCGGTGTAGAGTCCCAGGCCAGGGTTACCAGACATTTTTTTGCCAGTGGAGGACATTTTCCCAAAAAGAGGAGGACATTTCAATAAAAAGGAGGACATTTTACATTTTTATAGTCCATGATGTATACACAATATACTCGACAATTCCAAACCATTAATAGTCTTTAAAAATAATATTAATATTATATAAATATGTAGGTTTATATATAATATTAATTAATTATTTTATATTTATGACCATCTGTTAAATGTATTGGATTATAATATCTATTGATAAGAATCAATTTCAAATAAAATATTTTATTAATAGGCACTACGTTTGACAGACAGGATTTGAGATTGATTATCTGTAATCAATAGATATTTTACTCCAATAATATTAATTAAATTAATATTAGACTTTGCTTTTGCAGAAAGATAACAACTTTATTGTTACATTGTACAAATAACATTTTATTGATTTTTATTGCACGAATAATGTTTTTCATTTGATGAAATTTTTTCAACAAATCTGGTTTATAAATTATATATTTATAGAACTGCAAGCAATTTAAATGCTTCAAATTATATTTCACAGTTATGATTCCTTCTACTGACTCAACAAGCAGTCTATTTCTCTCATCAGTCCACTGTGAATTAATTAAAGAAAACGCTCTTTCAACACTGCAATTTGAACCGGGAATTGCGAAATAAAATTGGCAAATCTTTAAAAGTTCAGAAAAACTGTCTAATGTTTGTGTGTTTTCAAAGAAATCACCCATTGCGCATGCACCAACTTCTCAAAATATTCTTCATTTTGTCCACAAAGGAATGCTTTCAAGCACTGATACTGGTCAAAGAATTTACGTTCATCAATGGTGGCACCTCTCTCCTGTAAGTAATGTAGACTAGGTGAAATCATTTCAAAGTTCAGGTCACTGACTTCCTTTTTATCAAACAGCATCCACTAAAAGCAATCGAACTCATCCAGAGGCAGAGTCCATTGTTTTAAGTATGTAGTACAGGAAGTGTTAAGTTGTAACACCTCATCCATAAACTTATCACACATCTCCGATAAACCTTCTTCTCTGAGAGTAGAGAGTCGTTTTCTTATTGCTAGAGGAATAAATTTTTCATTTAACCTACTTTCTAGAATCTCTTGAACTGTTATGATCAATCTTCTCACTTCCAAAACTGTTTTCCTCCTTTTGTATGGCTTCAACATTTATGATTCAGCCAGTTCATCATTAAAAAGTTAAGAATCGTTTGTGGTATCTGTTTCTGGGAATGGAAGTACGACTTAAGGGCAGGAAACAGACTCAATATTCTCTCTATGGCTGGGAAGAGACTTAACCACCTTGTTGTGGTGTGTCGAAGTAGTTGTTTATATTCCACTTCAACAAATTGACGAAATTCATTGAGTGTCTCAGTGCGCACTGTGTATATTGAAAAGAAATTGTAAATTTGTATTACAGCCATGTCAATGTCATATTTTAATAAGTCACACCCGTGATGCAAACAATTTTTGAGGATGTGGGCAGGACAACCAATTCCTATCAAATGATTATTGACTCAGTTTTCAGAGATGTAAAAACATTTCTTCCGTGTTTCCTTGACAATCCTCCAAAATTAACATTTGCGTTGTCGCCACTGAATGCTAAGCACTTGGAAGTGAGACTGAATTTTCTCAGAGACACAGTCTTAATTTCAATGACTTTAGTTTGCATTCCATTGCTTTTCCAATCAAAGTACTGTACTAATACAGGGAATATTTTCAGTGACCCATGATTGCTTCCATCCGTTGACAATCCAAAGTAAGGTATACCATTTAAAGCTTCAATACCTATGTCAGTGCCGTGTGGAGCAATCACATTATTTATTACAGCTTGCGTTTTAGTTCTTTGACACTGAAATTTCACAGCTATGTCAGAATCGTTAAACATTAGCCCATATAACTGAGAACAGCAGTCATTAGATTTATAACTCATGTGATGATACACTGTATGATATGCTTGGGTACCTTCTGCTGCGTTTATTTTATCATCCAACTGGGTAAAAAGAAAAAAAAGAAGAAGAAAAAAAGAACTGACCTTTGTACAACCAGCTACTTTTACAACACCTTGCTTGTGCTTCGCAGTATTAACATGACGTTCTGAATCCAAAATACCTTTGTTGCCGACATTCAATTCAATTTCAATCCTTCCGATTGGATAACTTCACCCCTTCCCTCGTTATCCACCAAATAGTAGGCATAAACAAGTTTTATATCATAATAATGCTAATGATCTATTTTGCAGACCATTGATTGGATTAAAAATGTAGATATTCAAGATATGATGTCCCTTTTATGAATTAAATTACTTTATAATTTTGCCAGTATTATTTTCAATTCTGCAAGAAAAAAAGGAGGACATTTCATATAAATTTAAGAAAGGAGGGAGGACAGGCGGACAGTGTTAAAAAAGGAGGACATGTCCTCCAAAAAGAGGACAGATGGCAACCCTGCCCAGGCACTTCCAAAATAATTGTATTCTTCTGGTAACACAGAATTTTTGTTATTACAGCAGTATTATCAATGTTTTGTTTTAGTCGAATAAGCCTGAAAGCTGGGTTTTGAATATCAGCTATGTTTGCCATCATACCGACAGATTTGTCATATTTAAAATTGTAAAATTCACTCAAAAGATAACTTTTTTGTTGGTCAGTGTCCTTTTGATAGATCTTGATCAGCGTCTTGTACATATCATAAGATGTTTCACAGCATAAAATATGAAAATTCATAGTCATGTCTATTGTACGTAGGATGTAAAGCTGAGCACATGCATCCTGTCTTTTCCATTCTTCAATCTTCTTTATCTCCGAACCCACTGATTCTAGCGTAACGTCACCTTTAACTACGTTCATTAATTGTTTCGCACGAAAAATCACTTTCAATTCGAATTCCCACAGTGGAAAACTGCTCGCGTCTCGTAATTTGGGTACTGTGTTTAGCATATCGCCTTCCTTAGTTGATACCATGTTGCTATCATTCTTCGTAACAATGTTTTCTTTGTTTAATTATTTCTCCAATATTTCTTTCACTATTAGCATTACAGGGCGCATAACCTGTTGAATATTTGGGATGTCTGGGATTCTTGGCGAAACACACAGGCCTATCATTTAGAAACACATGCTATATACATTTATTCAAACACGTTTTTATACACTCACATAACATAAACCTTCATCTTTTTGTGCACACATCTTTTTGTGTTAAGTAATCAAAATATTTGATTTAAAAGACGGCGTAACGGACAAACGTTCATTTGAACAGTGTAAAGACCATTAATATTACATTTTCTCTGTAAATTAATTGAAATTTGCGTAAAGTTTTAAACTATTAGTGAAAGTGTTGTGAAAATTGTGAAAACATAAAAATTCAAAGTTTCGTAACCACAGTAACGGAAAGACTTGAACTTTATATTTAAATTTGTGGAAGTGGTGAATTTCGTGGCCTTTCAATAAGTAAAGTATAGTAATCTAATTGTATTTATTAGTTTGCAGCTTCAGTCTATTAAACACACTGAACGCTTTTTGAATTTAGTTAATCACATTTAAATACTAATTAGAATCAGATCACCGTTATTTTTAAATAAATACGTAAGGTAAACGTACCAGTAGTTGACCATTTAAGTAAAAAATGTATCATTTTCTATCCACCTGACTATTTACATTTGCCAATTATATAATCTGAATAGCTTATACTACTTACCATACTTCCTGCTAACATGCAATACAACAACATTTAACAAAAACTGCATTTTCCAGTTTTTGGGGTTGATTTTTCAAAACAATTATTCTGAATCAGAAATTGACCACCCAAACATGGTGTTTTTTCAGTAGTTGACCCCTCATAAATTGACCACATAATTATTAAAATTAACAAATAAAGAAGTTATTTTATTAACAAAATTATATTGACATACACAGTACAGACACGAAACAATATTTTAATAGAATTTTAGTATGATTTACAAGATATTTACATTAAAAATATTGAATACTTTTTCATCTCCAGAATCAAGTAAGATCCACGCCGAGTGCTTCTTTGCGCAGAGTGCCGAACTTTCAGAAATGTTTTGGTGGATGCTAATACAAAGAAATAGATAGTTAATTAGGAGTTCAATAAAAACAAGGTTTCACCTTGTAATTGACCACTGTGGTCAATTACTAGAAATCTATCAATTCTTGATTCATTATTTGACCACGCTTCTAAATATTTTCAGATGTTATTAAACATGCAACCAAGCTCATAAAATTATTATCAGATATTATTATTTCGACATACAATTATTTTAAAATGATATATAAAATATTTACAGCTTATTGTTAGGTTTATCTGTAACACTCGCGTAGCAAATTCTGGAAGAAAACAACGTGATACAGCGGCAAAAACACACATCAACATTCAATGTTCGCCAACTGCGCCGCCAAATGCGCCACGTGTTCGCCAAATGTTCGCCACGTGCCGCCAAATGCGCTCTGCTTTACAATTATTACCTCCAGAGGGCAGAACATTAAGTTTCCGCGATTTGTGAACGTATTTCACTGAAACACTCATTAATTAAAAGACTTTTGTTCTAAATGGTCAACTACTGGTACACGGTCAATTACTCCCTCCGCTACCTTAACGTAATTTAAATAAGTTAATACGTTTAAATTTAAAAGATAAGTTAGGGAGTAGTTTTTTTGTAGTATTCTGAGTTATCTATTTACTTATTTTCATATTTACCACGCACTTGACACGCATTCGTGACATGGCTACTAATCGTTATACACTCTCTACTCTCTACGCTCACAAAGCCGATCTTCTGAAAGCCTTCACACACATCAACAGTAATTCAGATGAACATATCCGAAGGCTCGAAGAGGTCGTTCAAAACACAGACGGTTGGACAACAATAGGCAACACCGCAAAAACCTCCAACCGTCCATTCGCGGAAGCAAAAACACAATCACCACCACCAATCACGACTCAAAACAGATTTTCTGTATTAGACTATTACAATGAGTTTCCTTGCCTTCCCAATCCTCACCACCCCCACCCATCATCGACACGTCCATTCACAAACCAACGCAAACAGGCTAGCAAGCGCAAAGTAACAAAGACACGTAGAGTTGCGCAAACTGGCTCACAAGAAAACAAGGACATTCCCACTGAGCCCATCAAAAAGGTACTCATTTTAGCAGATAGCCATGGGCGACAAATCTCCTCCCTGCTCAGTGAGAAACTCCCAACCAATTTCTCTGCCGTGTGTGTGTTTAAACCTAACGGGAGGTTTGCCGACGTGACCAGTGAGTTGGACACGCACACAAACACCCTCACCAAACGGGATACTGTAATTATCATAGGAGGGCAGAATGACATTAATTTGGGTGGTCACTTTACGCCTGAAGAACATGTTGACAAATTACAACGTGCCGCCCAAAACACGAACATTGTAGTCTCGACTCTGCCCTTCTGGTACAACAAGCCCACACTATGCAAAGAAATTAGTCACGCAAACAACCAATTGAAACTGCATCTGAGAGACACACATGTTAAATTGTTTGAGCTAAACTTTCTCTCAGAAAAACACTTCACCCGACATGGTCTTCACCTGAACCTTGTCGGAAAACATGCACTCGGTAGTGAGCTTGCAAAACACATCATTTCACAAACTTGGCAGTGTCCTGCCCAAGACCCATCCCCACCCACTAGTTCTCTTCCATCCCCTGGGACCCCTTTGGACCCAATTACCTTATCCCCTGAACCTAATCCGTGTATTACCTCTCCCACTATTCATTCCTCTACATCTGTCACCCCTCCTTCCTCACCTCTTGTCACTGCTGGGACACGATACTTTCTTCGACCACGCACTCGAGGTAAAAATGAAATAAATAAATAGCAACTACAGTCAGATGCAGCAGAAAAACATCCGTGTAGGTACATGCAAAAGATTCGAATAATGCATCATAATGTGCAATCTCTTTCAAATAAAATTGAATTATTCGAGGCAGCATTACAATGTGATCTAAGACAAATAGATGTTTTTTGCTTTACAAAACATTGGTTGTCTCAAAATGATATAAACACACTCCAAATTCCTAGCTTTTACCTTGCAGGATCATATTGCAGAGCGAAGGAATCAAATAAGGGCCCTGCTTACGGAGGTTCGTGTATTTACATAAGAAATTATATTGATTCTACCTTCTTGTCAGAATTCAATTTATATGCAGTTGAAAAAGTTTTTGAAACAACAGTAGTACATCTTACTACGCTCAAATTATCTTACTTTGCATTTACAGACCTCCAACAAAGCGAGCTTCAGATTATTTCACTTTCTTGGAAAATCAAGAGATAATTCTGAACAAAATTAGTAAACTCTCTTTTAAATCCATTGTTGTATGTGGAGATTTCAATATTGATTTTCTGAGCGAATCCCACGAAAAAGAGCAGTTTCTCAATTACTTCATTCTTTTAATTTAGACATTACAGTGAATGTACCTACACGGAATACGCTTAAATCACAAAAAGCATTAGATCAAATTATAATTAACAAAACCACAACTACATATGAAATAATAACGAATAATCTAGGATACAGTGACAACGATGCACAAATTCTTACAATTACTAAGAACATAAACACTGACACAAATAATACACCCATGTGCAGAGCATTCACTAAAGTTAATATAAAATTATTTACGGACTACTTGATGAAGGAATCATGGGACGAAGTTTATAACGCTGTTGACACAAATGAAAAATATAATTTATTTTTCTCCAAGCTTTCAATTCATTTTAACGCGTGCTTTCCTCTTAAAAAGAGAAAATTAAACATTTCAAGCAAAAGTAATACTTGGATCACACAAGGAATTAGAACATCGTGTAAAAACAAACGTACGCATTACTTTATTTCTAAACATCATAACGTATCACCCGGTTTCCATGTATACTTCCGAGAATATAAAAGAATTTTAAGAAAAGTAATAGTTCAGGCAAAAATAATGAAAAATAGTCAGGACATTTTGAGCGCTAGTAACAAAACTAAAGCAATGTGGGATATATTAAAAAATACAACCACATCATCTCGATACCTTGTAGAGAATGTTATTTTAAAGGATAATGAAAGAGAAACGAGTAATCCGGAAAAAGTTGCTAATCTGTTCAACAAACACTTTTCCAGAATTGCGTCTGATCTCACGAAGGGACTAAAATCACAAAATTCAACATTTTACACTTCACAAAAAATTTCAGATACGATGTTTATTCCCGAAACTTCTCCCAACGAAATCCTCAGAATAGTCAGTAAACTAAAAAATAAATATTCATCTGGTTTAGATGAATTTCCGGATTGTTTATTAAAAACTTGTGCACCTGCCTTTATACATCCGTTAACTCACATTTTCAATGCTTCTTTATGTACAGGAATATTTCCAGATATTTTCAAAACAGCAAAAATTAAGCCACTTTTTAAAAAAGGGAACAAAAATGATATTCAAAATTACCGGCCAATTTCTCTTTTGTCAGTTTTCTCAAAAATATTAGAAAGGCTTTTCTACTTACGAATGGAAACATTTCTCAGGAAAAACAGAGCGTTTTCAGACTCACAACACGGTTTTAGAAAATCAAAATCTACGGAAACTGCCATTTTTTCTTTTCTCAAAGATGTTGCTTCATCAATAGACCAAAATGAAGTACCCATTGGAATATTCTTAGTTTAGCGTCGCGAGGTAGCTCATGCTCCGGCGTGACGTTTCGCTGGGAAATCCCAGTCTTAAGCCGGATGGGGGATGGGGGTGGAACGCGGCGGCGCCTCGCCGGCGCGCGCGGGGCAGGAAAATCCCAGTCCCAAAATAACTTGGACAACAGGGCGCGCGCGGGCGCGAGTCTAGGTAATGACGGTTGCTCCCTGGAGAGGGCTGGCTAACGAGCCGTATGACGCCCGCCGCTGGTAGAGTGGGGGACGAGCCGTGGGATATTTATTGCGGCGCCGACATGCGCTCGCGGGATACGCTAGTGAGTCGAAAGACGGGAGGTATCTCCAGTGCAACCTTGCACGTGATCTTCGGGTGTAAGATCAAAGTTGGCATCAGGCCATGTAACATTTCTAGTTACGGGGGACTCTATGTCAGCTCGCACTTCGCGTAGCTTTCTCATGCTCTCGAGCAGAGGTACTGGGCTAGGCCTAGGGACTGTCGCGGGGTTTCGCGGCTTAGAGAATCGAAAGGTTGCCAAAGGGATTCAATCTTGTATCATAATCTTTTATTTTATTATTGTAAATATACTGTAAATACTATACAAATCAGTCGTCTGTGTTCTTCCCATCTCGATCAGGTTTTTGTCCAGTTTCCCTGATCCATTGAGCAAATGCTGAGATGGCCCCTTGTTTTGCTTCTGGACGTAAATGTAGCTTCACTGTGCGCACGTTTTGTTGAGCACTCCTTTTGCTTGTAGTTCATTTACAGTTGAAATGGATTTTCTATAACTCGGGAAAAACATTTTTCAAATATCTTTATTTTTCTAAAATAATTATTTTCTAAATTCATTTTTTCGTTGTTTTTTTTAATAAAATTCTGGCCCTCAAGAAAATGTGCGCAGATAAATTTCTTTCCCCACACGTCATATAGTTTTTTACTGTTTTTTGACAAATAAATAAATAAATCTCCACACTAGTGCCAACATAAGAAATGTAAATATTTTACTACCAACATTACGATCATGCTACTCCTAGTGGCAGGACCGTGAAAGACGCGAAATGCCGTGTGATATTCCATCGTGGCCATAGGGGCTTGAGGGGCAGAGTTAGAAAAATAGCACTATGCACCACGAAACGCACCGAGCACACCCGATCGCACCCGAGCTTCCTGACGCTCCGAGCGCTTCGCACAAACCGATGCTCGGCAAGCGCGGGCATTTCAAAACCGCTAGTATAAAACGACACCATGCTTTCGATAAATTAGAAGATTTATGTTATAAATAAAGATTTATTTTCTGTTAAAAATAAAGTGTTTTTTTTTCTAAGTAACAGGGTGCGCAGTGCGTACCTTACGTACATGAAGGACACACCACTGCCAAATATTAATGTGAGCCACTGTAAGGCCAGCAACAGACTTCACCAGCGGTGTCATGGTCTTCTACTGGTGGCAGTGCCACGCATCGTGGCACCGTAGCATGCCACGGCTCCTTTGCGCAACTAGCGTCGCGAAAGGAAACTTCTAGTAACCACGGAGTTTAACAATAGGGATGGCGTTGTCTCTGGTGGCGGGGTAATGAACTGCGTCGTACGATTTCGTCGTGGCACTCATCCCACGGACTCCCGCTCGTGGCCTCGACCTTGACAACACTGGACTACACCGAGGAATGCGTTGCGAGAAATGTGCGACGAGAAATTAGGAAAGAGGCCGGTGAGGCAGCGTCCCCTCACTAGAAATAGGTTAATCGATGTCTCGAAATGCCTTTATATGCCATATGACGAGAGTGGTGGCAGCAGTTAGCTATAAGATCAGCTGCGCGTCCCATTTCTTGTTTTAGGGTAATTCCATTCAAAATTTGGTAGATTTTGAAGGGTATGTTCTTGAATGTTTTTCATATTTCAATATTTGATTAACATGGTAATAGGTAGTTTCATGGCAAATTTTAAGAGTCCTAGCTTGAAAGGTTTGGCTACAACAATGAGAGAAATATTCAGGTACCGCACTTGCAAGACTTACAAAAATAGTTCATAATAAATACACTTTTATTCGTAACACAACAAACGAAGTACCAATTTGAAGTGGATACATGTACGTCGAAATGGAGGTAAATTAATCGAAATTATTGATAATAATATTTGCAAAAATGGATGTAAAATTACAAGTATTAATATTTAAAAATGCAATGTTTTGGATAAAATGAATTTCTTTCTACATAAAGATCATCTAATGATTTATTCATGGTTAAAATTTCATCGCGGGCCTACTTCAAGTTTTTATGTTATACATTAATTAATACCGACGTTGTTTGTCTTTAAGGGCCATAATCGATCGCACTTGAGCTGTTACGATCAACACGAGGTCTGAGTGAGTGACGGAAGCTTTGGGATCACTGAAGGTTGGTCGGATACAAGGGGGACCTTCAGAAAGGACTAATGAGGCGTATAGCACAAGTGCCTTTGTTCATGACACTTTCTTCACGGTCTGAATGTTATCGTGCGAATTTTGTTGCGTAAAGAAGCTTGCTTCAGTCAACGCTGGCCACTGGGCAAGTGAGTCGTATTCATTGTGGTTCAACTGAGTATTGAACAGTAAAAAAATTGGAAGTTAAAAGCTTTATCTAAAATGCCGAAATCAAACAAAAAAGGCGGTGGTGTGTTGATGCTGCAACCCTTTGGAACTTCAACAGCATTCAAATCGGGAAAAGGAAGGTGACCGAGGAAATACTACGTAAAAAGATTCCGCACTAAGAGTTTGGCATCTGAAAAATGTCATCCAACAAAGAGAATCATCATTATTGGTGATTTCTTTTGGAAAAGGTACAATTTTGTAACACATGATGCCCTCTAGGGGTGTCATTGGAATAACTGACAGGCTACAATACACGCATTTCTTGTTTATTACAAAAATTACGAAAACGGTAATTTATTGAACATTTGTCAATAATATCAGATTATTGAACTCATGACAGTGCAGGAGTACACATATTTCAGAAAAAATTCATTGAATATTTGCAAGAAAAGTTTTCTGAAATTAAATTATGTATTATTTCGGTGATGGAACCGCAGGGCAATATAAAAACAAAAATAATTTTTCAAATATTGCGAATCACAAGAAAGATTTCGGCAACTTGGCAAAGGCTCTTGTGACGCCATGGGTGGTACAGTGATAGATATGTACGCTAGTCTCTAAGGGACTCATATCTCCTCTCAAAAAGAATTATACGACTGAGAAAAATGCAATATTCAAGGAGTTCGTTTCACAACGAAAGTTGAACACGAAGAGTAAGCTCAAATGCTAGAGGAGAGGTTTGAGGGACCAAAGACTATTCCGGGAACATGAAGCTTTCATTGTGTTATCCCAGTTAATGAAACCTGCATTTTGCTGAAACATGTTTCATCATCTGAAACTTCTAGACACGTTATGATTCGACGCTAATGTCAACACGGAGACTCATCAACGAGCGTGCAAAACATGCGGCGTGCTGCTGCATCGTTGAACGTGGGAGCGGCGTGCTAATGTCGCGGTAAGTTTTAATCTTTCAACGGTCTTAGTTTTTACTGTCCCGTTTTGAAATTTGCAGGAATGCATATAGATGTTCACTATTTTTTCGTTTGAATTAAAACATTGCATTTTGAATTATTAATATATTAATAATGTTTTGAGCTTAATTATTAACAACAAATGTATGAAAAATTTCAATATCAAGTGAATACATTGGTATATCTATACTCTAACAATTTGAAAACCAAACTCTGTCTTTTAAGAAAAAGATAAATAATACAGGGGTTTAATGCGAATGCGTAGAACTTTAACGACCCATTGTGATGTAACAATGGGTGATAATTGATTAATATTTCACAGAAAGTATATTACTCTAAGAAGAAGCAAATATATAAATATTAGCTAATTTTGGGAGGTCGAGTTTTGATGTCCCCCTGTTTTCCGTGGAATGACACTTTATTAAATGCTCTTGTGTAATTTTAACCCATGAAATCCGTGTTTTGTTGCCATAATCATAAACAATTTGTTTAACGAGATCGAATTGCCTAGAGAGAAATACACTACTACACTGCATACAAATCATTATTTAAAGTAAAAAAAATAGGAAATTATGTGACGTATAAGGAAGAAGAAGTACATCAGCAAATTTTCCTGTGCTCCATAATCTCTACTCCACCCTGGTTTACTATATTTGTTGGTTGAATTATGAATAAATGGTGAATGATAAAATAATTCATAATAAAATTCACAATTAATACATTCATTCATAAATACCTAATAAATATAAATTAAGGAATGTAATGAATAAATTCAATTCTTTCAAAATACCCCTTCAAGTTTCTTGCTTCAAATTTGTATTTTTATATTGCTCATTATGAGCGGGTTTCATACAAGTAAGAATATCTTCCATAGAAGCTTTTTCCTTGTTCATTTCCGTTTTAAGAGAAAATTTAAGAAAACAATTAAAAAACTTTATTCTCCAGAATTCATGTATGATATGTAGGCTTCACTTTTAAGGAAAACTATGGCAGAGGTAGCTTCCATAAGGTGCGGTTACTTAAAATAATGTTCAGGATTCGCCGCTACCCTGTAGGTTCAAAAAACCTACAAACTTACAGAAATATGTGCCAGCATAATGTGAATGATTTTACCGTTAAGTAATTGCATGCTTATCACATGTTTATTTACTTATTTTCAACAATACCAAGAAATAAACCAAAATGCACAACAAAAGAAGCTGATGAAAGATTGTACTCAATATTGTTCTTGCTAAGGGAGTTGTGAAGATGTTAAACTAGTAGTGCTACATAATGGCACAGACTTTCCCACATTAGCTTTCTGTTTCCGTGGATCTGGGCTAGCTATTTGGAATTGCCTCATACTCTTACCAGCTGACATCTATCGCCGCCCAAAATACATTTTTTTTTGACATTTTCTTAATTTTTCTGTTTCCTAATGGTAGAACGGAAATATTAATTTCAGAATATTATAAAACACAAAAACATAGTCCTAAATGGCAAATTCCTTTTAAACATTTGTAGCTGTTTTTAAGACAATGGCGTTTAAGTGCCTCTAAAAATGCGAAATTTGAAGCTCTTTTTCACAGAAAATTTTGAGTTTTCAAAAAACTTCATTTTAAGACATTTGAAACACTTTCACTAACAAATATAATAAAGTTTACAAATTGCTGGTAATATGCACAATAAAGATGTGAGAGATCTTAAAAAAAACATTTGTGTAATTTTTTAAAAAAGAAAAAATACTCCAAAATGAAATTTAAGTCATATTAAAGAATGCAATTAGCCCTATCTGTTCCAAAAGTTTGAAAAAAGATTGGAGCCATTTATGAGAAAATGGCGTTTGAGCGTTTCTGAAAATGCGGAATTTTGAGTTAGTTTTCACAAAAAAATGGATGAGTTCCCGAGAAACTTTACTTGATATTATTTAAAGCACACGTACTTGTAAATATAATAATGTGAACAAATCGCCGCTAAAGCAAATATTAACGACGTGGGAGACCAGCCAAAAAAATTACATTTTTGTAATTTTTGAAAAACCAAAATAATTGAGCAATATGGCGATTTTCCATCTCATAGAGTACATTAGGCACTATCCGTACCAAAAGTTTAAAGAAAAAATTTGGAGCCATTTTTGAGAAAATTTGGTTTTTGTAATTTTTTAAAATTACAAATATTGTGTGCAATATTGCCCAAAAACTACTAAAATTTTCAAAAAAATGCACATGACCTTAATGAAAGAACTTATTTGGACAACACATTTTATTTGAAGGAAAAATCTCTTATCTTCAATTTAGTAGTTCTAGGAAGACGCCGAAAAAATATCAAACTTTTGCAATTATCGAAAATTCAGAGTTAACCGTGAAAATGGGACCTATCCCACCTTTGTAAGTGTATTTTGCTCTATTCTTACAAGAAATGTAAAGAAAAAATTTGGAGCCGTTTTTGAGAAAATTTTGAAAATGTCTGGGGGGCTTCATGTAAAGTACTCCCAAATTTCACAGAATCTTTTTCAAAATCTCAAAGCTTCCATTCGAGCCAGATCAACAGGGGTGTCTTCAATTTGAAAAAAAATCGTCCGTATGGTTTAGGCGCTAGTAGTGTTCACAGACGGACGGACGCACACTGAAACAGAAAGGATTGAAACCTGGTCAAAACTCCCGGAAGCCTATTTACACGAATTCGGGGAATCATGATTGAAAAGCAATACATATATGATTGGATATATAGAACATCATCCATAATTTTTTCAACATCAATTATTTATATTTCACAATAATTTGTTTCCATCTGAATCACTGTCATCATTAGACGAATATGTAAGGGACTCTTTGATTCTCTGTAAAAAGGAGATTAATACTCTTCTCCCACGAATAAAATGTCTGTTTTTGCTATTTTTTCCAAACTTTACACAAAGAGGTCAGAAGCAACTAATAGGTTATTTACGTATGTCCTCTATTGTAGATTTCCGGCTACACTTTCTGGAGTAATGACGACGGCATATTTTCATGCTTTGTGCAGCGACTCCTGGGCTCTTCAGAAAAGTGTCCAATAGGAACAAGGACATTATTCATAACTTGTATTCGTGGTATAAGATGCCAGTGAATGTACATAACATTTTGACTCGTAGATCACATTTTTACCAAAGGTCGACACTTTTCTATCGCATATCTATCGAAGGCTTGAACATTGATTACATGGTCACATGAAAAGACTTGCAGAATAACTGTGCATCTCAAAAGCACATTTCATATAGGCAAAAAAACTATATCTTCAATATTTTAGTTGTGGGAAGACACCGAAAAAATTTTAACTTTTTCAGTTTTCGATTTACTAGAGTTTTTAACGAAAATTGCACCATTCTCTTAAACGACCTGCACCATTCTCTTAAACGTCTTTTACATCATCCAACAGCAAAATTTAATCAAAAACGTTGAAGATAGTTTTTTTGAAAATTTTGAAAATGTCCAGGGGCTTCATATAAGGTACCCCCCAAATTAAAATATGGTTTCAAATTCCAGAGGCCGCGACATCAGTCAACTTTAGAGAAAATCGGCTGATTTTGTTCACCGACGAACAGACGTTTTGCCGTCAATCAATTCTTTGGTATCAAGGGCACACAAAACTTGGATTCTGGCTACATCACGTATTAGAGGACTCTTTCTCTAAATTTAGCAACTGGATTTATCCAGTTTTTCGTTAGTATGGCTCAGCAATAAGAGTTTTTCTGACGAATATTTGCGGCTTTTTTTCGCAGCATTGCGTAACTTTCTCTCTACTACGTATGCGGTAGCGAGAAAGTAAAAAGCTTCTAACAAATGATTAACTATTAAATACCCTAGTCATTAACAGTATTAGTAATCATTCTTCTCAATGAAAAAAAGAGTGGCTAAGGGACACATAGTTCATTTTCACATCTTCACTTGAATGTAGCGTGGTAAATTAAAACCAAAAACTATCGTTAGAGCTCTTTTGCACTGATATCTGTTTATTGCCCCACATTCTACACATTATGAGGTATTTTTTGCAAAAACTCTCGTTTTGGAACAGTGTACTTTTACCCCTGTCCAAAATTGAACATACCCAAGTATTGGGATATTTTGCACGTTACAATATAACGGAATATAAACATTAAGGGATTTTTTTAGCAAAATTGCAAACAAACACATAAAAGTACTTACAATCATGAGAACATTGACCGAAAATCTTGCTCCTGACTTTTCGTATGTTGATGCTCTAACCCCTTAAATTTTATTGTCCGGGAGACATCACACTCGCAAGGAAACGTGCGGCAGACTGAGCTCAATTTTACAGACACGACACACAAGAACCAGGAGGATTAAATTGTTTATGTTAACATTTTCTTAAGGGGTGAACATTCCTTTTTCAAGAGAGCTACTTGTAAACGGTGCACAAGTTATTTCGTTTTCTGGGATTTGGGCCAGATTTTGCCCCTTTCTGTCCCTGTGAGGGACGGACGAACATTTTGCTTTCAATGAGTTTTTCGGTATCAAGGACTTACAAAACAGGGATTCTGGCTACACCACGTGTTAGGGGATTTTTTCTTAATTTAGCAACTGGATTTATCCACTTTTTCGTTATCAGGGCCCGGCAACGATTTTTTTTCTGTCGAAAATTCGCCGTTTTTCGCGCAGCATTACATAACTTTACCTATACTACACTGAAAGAAATGCTGTAGTGGAATGTACTAAATAAGTTTAGTAAGCGATCGTATCGTAAATACAATTATTCGTGTAGTAAGATTCACTAAACATGATTTAGTTTGGTTTAGTACATTAAACAATTCATAATCGTGAGTGAATGAACAAAGAGAATTGTCAGTGGTACTATTCTTGTCTCGTAGATAAAATAATTTGGTGAGATCTACGTTTCATGTCGTCACACTTACTAAACTCTGTTTAGTAAGCTCTCTTTACTAAATACTGTTTAGTAAGCGCGCGTTCTCAGCAACCTGGCCAATTGAAATGGCTATAGAACCCGTCTGAAGTGTGAGAATTCAACGCTGTATATAGCATTATATGCTACATAAATGGCGAGTTTAGTATTTTACTGGTTTTCAATAATTACGTTATATTCTAATTTAATGGTAGAAATACCGTCGACAGCCCATAGCCAGCAGCTTCTGTCCATAGCTGCTCTGCTAGGCGAGGGTCTATCAGGTAACCGAAGTTAAGGAAGTGCAAGTGTGCGGGTCGAAGGATGGGTGACCGCTGCGGAACCCCAGTTGCTACCTGCTTGGAGGGACCGAAAGAAAGTATTCCCTTTCACCTTTCCTTTAGTTATTTTCACTGCACTGTTTAGTAAATAGTACTCAATGTAGTAATCAACGCAACGATTCGTTTAGTTTTCTCCACTAGATGCCATTCGTCTCGGGTACGACCTGTTTAGTTAACATTACTATACGTGCGTTAGTGTGTTTAACTAAACAGCAGTTTCATGAACTTGACTAAGCACTTTGTTCTACGAAAATCTACTATACTGTTTAGTTGAATCTATTACGTGATTAATTGTATGAACTAAACATTTCTCTCCGTGTACGCATATTTCTCCGTATATACGTACAGTGGTCCACATAAATATTGGGACACCCGTAAATTTGCGAATATTATGCCGAAACACGAATAAGATGAAAATACTTATTTCATGTAAACTATAATTTGAATAAAGTCGAATGTGAAGAGAGGGAAAATCTGTAAAATAATTTATTTTAACAATATATTACATCAAAATGAGAAATTTTAATATGAAAGGACCAAGTTCGACATCAACAAAAGTATTGGGACACTGAATATCAGGATAATTTGAGTGCAAAATATGGAGTTGAGTGAGCGTGGGAAAACGGAACAACTTTCCGAAACCTTGAAAGGGCTCAGTTACTTTCTTGGTTGCGTGGGAACCACAAGGAAGGACAATGGGGCACAGAGAAAAAAATGTTAGCTTTAATACGCGTCAGTTGGTGATATTCCAGCATGAAAAAGGAAATAGCATCAGAAAAATTGCGAACATGTTTCGAATGAAAAGAAACAACAGTGTATAATGTTATTAAACGTACAGAAAACAAGACAGGATTGAATATAAATGTCAAACGGGGCGTCCTAGAACATTTTCTTCCAGAGAAGAAAATTACATTTTAAGAAAAATTAAGAAAAAACGTTTTCTTGCAGCGACACAGATAACTGCTGGAGTGGAAACTGAAATTGGAAAACGTATGCATCCCGAAACTGTTTGGCCTGTTTTGCATAGAGCCAATTTCCACAGCAGAATCGCCAGATGAAAACCGCACATCAGTGCACTTAACATCAAGAAAAGAATAGCGTTCGCGAATGACCACATTCTGAAGGACGAAGACTCGTGGAAACGGATGATCTTTGCAGACGAGAGCAAATATAACTTGCTGTGTCGGATGGACGAAATACCGTGTGGCAGAGGCCCAATGAGGAACTCCGAAAGATTAATGTTAAACCGACAGTAAAACACGGCGGTGCAAGTGTAATGGTTTGGGGGTATATGGCAGCGAATGGAGTGGGGGAATTAGTGTTTTTGGACAAGATTATGGACCAACATTTATACTTAAACATATTAAAGGACAATCTCAAGAAGAGTGCAGAAAATTTAGGACTTTCTGGGTTATTTCAATTCTACCACGACAATGGCCCAAAGCACACTGCCCATTTTGTGAAGCTGTGGCTTCTTTATAATTGTCCCAAAGTGCTCCATTCCTCCTCCACAAAGTCCAGACATAAATCCCATTGACCATCTGTGGGAAAAATTAGAAAATGAAATACGCCACAGCCCTTTTATTAACAAAGAACATCTGAAACAACGAATACGGGAGGAAAGGGGGAAGATTTCCTCGGATTATACCCGAAAGTTAGTAGAAAGTATGCCAAAAAGGTTCAAAGATGTCATTAAAGCTAAAGGTGGGCCCACAAGATATTAGTACGTATTTTATTCAAATTTTAGTTGTAAAAATTACCAGTGTCCCAATAATTTTGTTGAATTGCTAAAGGAGCAAATAGTTTTGTGATATGTAAATACAGACTTTATTTTTAGATTTGCTTAGTTTTTTAAATACTATCATTTATGTGATTATTCTTCGTTATTTGGTTTCATCTTTAAGTGTTTTATAACATTAATACTATTTTTTTGAAGGATATATTACAAAATTGCCCCTGTCCCAATATTTTTGTGGGCCACTGTACATATACGGGAAAGTAAAAAATGGAAAATCAGGCTGCTGCATTGCACTACCCTCCAGTATTTCCAGAAGCACACTCTGCCACTATGTAAATGGCACAGAAGGTATGAGAATTTTCTTCCAGAATGACACAGAGGAGATAGAAGACATCAAAATCCACTTACTTTTGAAGACCGAGATGTCTTCGAATCATGGAAAAGAGGGAGTTTGACCTCTCATGTGAGGAGGTTATGGTCACAATGTTTTGTGAAAGTAAATGATCTAAAAAGCAAGTTTGAGATGGAAGACCTGGATCCTGACATGGACTGGATTGGTTCATTAATTTCGGAAACAGTATAGCCTTTCCATGGAGTAAGTGAAGCAATTTTTTTATTTTGTATTTTTCCAATCATTGAGAGACAGAAAATGGCCTGATACTCCATAGAAATTACTGAAGCATTAAAAGGAAGTTCAGAGCAGTGGTTCCAGTTACTGTAGGGAGCAGGGTAACTTTGTCCACACAACACTGAAATATAAATTATAAAGAAGCATATAATATCATTTAAATTGAAAAACTGAACTACACACAACTTTTGTGATCAGTTGATCTTGGCAAATAACACTTCCAATTTTTTGTACAGTTAAAAACGAAACAGAAATAACTTTTAAGAGTAAACTAGGTTCAGTACATTGGCCAAGTTACCCAAACTTACCGTACCTCTCTTTCTTGAAAGAACTAGTAATGTATTGTGCTGCTTCTGTATCATTCATTTTGTTTTGAATTATGTTCCCTTCAATTCTGTTTTCACAAGACCAGCGAGAGGTTTGCACATTAGTCTCCAAGAGCTCAAATATCAGGGTTTTGTAGAAGTATACATTCATCTGTCAGTGGCAAAACTAATTAATTAAATAAATAAATTTGAAATAATAAATTTACACAAATTTTAAATGTTATTGGCCATATTTTAACTTTGTGCATAATATTACCATTAAATTTAACATGCATGTGATTAAGTCTCTTCCATATCTTTTAAAACATAACTTACTTCAGAGACTGACTCATCCTCTTTTCTAATGTTTGCTGTATATTGATGGCTACTTATAACAACTTCTCAATCTTCTAAAGGTATGAAAGGTCATTTACACAGCCAATTCTACTGCCATTTTCAAACGAGAATGGTGCTTACTAATCTTGTCCACAATGCAATCAAAGCTCAATTTTGAGCCAGTTCTAAAAATGCCATATATATGACAGATATGACCATACTCAGTATGTAGATTGATTGATGTTTCCGGGTATGACAACTGCCCTGGTCATCAGTTCCATTCGTGTAGTGAATGGGTTATTCTGGGAAGTGGTGGAGTTCCTGCCCCACTGGAGAGACCCAGTGCCAACCTACTTGTCGGCTCGCAGAGATTCTCCCTCCAAAAATGTCTCTCTAGCACAGCACTGCCCCACCAGAGACAAGCTCTTAGCTCCTGTCTGGTGTCTTGACATGTACAGTAGTGTAGTGTATTTTAGTGTGTAAGAGTAAGAGAAGAGGATAGGACAAAGAAGAGGAAGAAAAGATTGTGTGTGGTCCATGGCCTGATTTTGAAGTACTGTTCTGGTATTTGCGTGATATTAATTGGCAAAACCATGGAAAACTTGATCAGAGCTGCCAGCCACTAGAATTCTCCTCCAGACAGCAGCTGAATTTGACCTAGCTATCTAGGTCAAATCCACCACTATCAAGCCCTAGCACCTCCCGATCAGAGTTGCTGCAAAGACAACAGCAATGCTGGCTCTGAGTTACGCTTGTATGTAAATGGATAGTGGAATAAGGGAACATTGTGATCATGTCAATCCAGAAAATAGCTCGAGTGGCACTTATCACTGTCTTACCTCAAGGCACAGAACAGAATTACAGAAGATGAAGAGCATAAGTAGGAAGTTTTGCAAGTAGTTGCTGAATGTTAAAAATTATTCTCAGACAATGGAATCTGCCCTCTCATAACTTCTACCACCTACTTTATCTTGGTGACTCAATCAGACAAATCTACTTACCAATTTCATCTACCTACCTATTAAATTGTGGTCAAAATGTAAACATATAACCTGTTCTGATGCTATTACCAGTATTTTCTTAAGATTGTTTTTGTAATTATTAAATTCAATGTATTAAATTAATTATTTGGCTATGTGGTACATATATATCAATTACAAGACACTTCACTTTCTTGAACTATGTGATGGTAAATAGCTCCAAAATTTTAAAAAAAGTACATTTTTGAAACAAAATATCACCTATCTAAGCCATGACAATATCCTATATCTTCCTATCTGTACATGTCAAACACATTATATGGATGAAAGTTAAAGCCAGAAGCATTCTCTACAAAACTTTAAAAAATAATATTTCTAGGACAAAACATTCCTATTTCGTAGTGGTAAACACTCAATTTTTTTTTATTTGCAAATTTTTAAACTTTAGAGGTAATGAGACCGGTCTTAATGTCATCTGTTTGAAATGAAACTGATGCTTCATTTTTATTCAGTTAACAATTTCAAAGAGATTCCTGTTAGAGAAATTTTGGAAGATTTCTTGAAACAATCCACTCATGGCCTTCAGTGGACTAAAAGATGATCTCATGTGGGTAACACCCAAACATGTGTAGTAACTAAAGTCTGAACATCCAATTTTAAACGTTTTTATCATTAGATGCAATTTGGTTCCAAAATAATATCCAAATAATATTGGTGTAAACTTTATTATTCAGTTCTTGTTTTTGTGCATTTTATGTAGGCCCTAAGTGAAACAATAAATAGCCTAAGCTGTTGTTCAACTGACTAATTTTTTTTTTTTTTTACATGTTTAGGGCCAAGATAAAACTTCTGTCCTGTGCGAACCTTTCTAAAGTGTACACATCTCTTGTGCATTTTCTTCAGTCCATTATTGTTTTTCACAGTACACATTTGAAAATAATTCTTTGGTTCCAGACAATATTTTTTTACTCATATAAATACAAAAGTAAAAACAATGTAAAACCACAAAATAAAGAAGTCTACATAATCTTGGAATATTACAGCCCCAACAATGGTAGCATTTTCAGTTATAAAATGATGAGTTTATTCTCATACTCCATGAAGAATGTTAAAATAAGAAGTACTGAATGAAGTAAATATCATGTTTCAATAATAATTTCAGTTGATATGAGAGAGGCAGTTTACCATTATATACTAACCTTGTAAATCAGATCAAAAGGTTCCTTATCAACAAGCTGATGCTGTATGCATTGACGTGTAGTTATTACAAATATCATTTCCAATGGGTAATATCCATTTAGAGGATAATCTGGATGTAAGGAAATACATTATGGTCATTTAGGTTTCAAAGCTGGGGAAATAAAAGGAAAATGTTTTGACTATAGAATAAGAGTTTCAACTATGTGCTGAGTATCAGCTATATTGCTTTCTGCAAATATCTTTGCACCATTAATTATTTACACACAAAAGAAGTAACAAGACGATAAAATAAATTAAAGTTAACAAAAAATAAAATCTGCCAATTTTCTAGGTTTAGTTAAATTGAAAAGAATCGAACTGCAGAATTACACTCTACAGTTTAACATAATATAAAATAAAGAGACCACAATGAAACTAGTATGAAATGCATATGAAGAGTGTCTGAGGAAACATTAAAGCTTTCGTCAAAAAGTACATTAAAATAGGACTTGAAGGAATGTAAGAAGACATGAATTTGATTAGAATATGAAATCTATTGTGCACTTGTCCACGTAATAAATATGAACACATATACAAGACCTTATGCAGCAAATGAAGAATCATGTTCGTAAAGAGCTCAGTAAACACTTTTCAAAATTACTAAAATAAAAAATTTCCTACACTACATAATATAAAAAATACTTTGCATAATACGTTCATTATTTCACAATAAATATATGTATTCTCTTAACTTGTGACAAGTTTTGCCTCCCATCCAATAGATTAAGGGATTCAAATCAAACAACACTCACACAATTTTACTAATATATACTTGCACACAATATAATATTGTGATGATCATTATTTTCACAGTTTAGACTATTTTGGAATTTTTCCATTTGCATGCTCATTAAAACTAGAAGAAGGAAAAAGGAAAGAAACACTGGAGGTACAAATCCTCAGAGCTATTAATTTACTTTTTTATCAAATGCTTCACATATTTTGGAGTACTTTCAAGATAAATATTTCCTTTCATAGAAACACGAGCATTATAGGTAATCTTGTTAATGTGCATTAAGAGGGTTGAACTTGACAATTGTGAATTTATTCATGCATAAATAATAATTTTCTAATGACAAAATGACATTAGCAGTAGAGAAAAAGGACCTTGATTCCTCATGTACAGCTAACAGATTCAAGAGCCCAAAGCCCTCATTCCAATGAGTGCTCAATGGCATACATTACTTTTGTTTAATCACTATGAGAATTTGTAGTACCCCTAACTTTGTTTCACAATTTAAACAAGTGGGAGAGAGAAAAATTCCAACCTTGCCAAAACAACGACCACCATAATAATAAAAATAATAATCTATATAAAAGGGTGGCTTTAAATATCTTTTTAAGAACAGGTGAAATGATCCTAGGTAGAAAGAGTGGGGGAAAATTCATTTTAGATTTTTTAAATTATTATTATTACTATTATTATTTAACAAACTTTTTCCACTTCAAAATAATGTTTAATGTCTTTTATATGATTCTAAGGTAAAAAGTAGAAGTTAACTCTTCAATTTTAACTTATTTAAGCATGTTAAAATCATAATCAATTAATCTTCTTTCTCTTAGAAATTATTAAATTGATAAAATTTCTAAATGATAATTTTTTATTCATTATCAGAACCATGTATTACGGTACTGGAATTCTCTTGATAATTAGATAATGGTGTACAACAAATGTTTTTAAAGAAATTTCAAAACTTCAAGCCAGTTACACTATTTTTTTTTTTTCTTTTACGAAGAATTTGCACCGTTTTCGTTATCTGGGACTGTTTTCACCTGCTTTAAATAAGAAAAATTTAAAAAATTGATGCCACCCTAATTTTATATATATATACTATTTACACACATTCTCACATTTCCTATACCAAAATGTATGGAAATAAATATCACATTTTTAACTGTACTCATACTCACATTCATCTACAAACTTAAATACACAGGATATCACATCTATACATCCATTTACACAAGTTTTGACTCAATTACTTGAAGTAGATTGTTCAAAGGAAAAGCTAGTGTATGGTGTTTATTGCACAGGATTTACACAACAGAGGAAGTCATTTTTCAAAGATTTAAATTATTTTGAAACATAGAATTTTAATTTGATTTTTTCATACAATGTTATACAAAATGAAATGGAATAAGAAAGAATATATAAACTCTACATGTGAAGATATTGAAGGAAACTGAAGAAAGTTATGCACTTGTGTGCCACAATGAAAGTTTAGAAAGAGGTTAATTAAGTATTGCTTTTATTGAAATTAATCAGTGTAGTGACAAGAAATGATAGATACTTATAAGAACAGACAATTCACAAACATTTAAATAAGTACCAGCATATTATTTTACAATCATAAAATAAAAGCCAAACAATATCTTTTATAACAGATATTAAACAAATAATCCTTTGGTTTGGTTAGCGCATATTCACTAACTCACAATGTTTACACGTTACAATAGTGCACAACATTCATAATTATGTGAATACTGGTAAATGTAAACTAGGAGGCAGTTTTCAAAACCAAAACATAAAGAAAATGCTACTTGCTAAACAGAGATTGGAACAAAAGGTTCTCTAATTCCTAATAAATGGCAACTAATGATACATATAGGATATACAGTACTATAACAAATTACATCAAACACACTAAGAAGGTATTGGTTGAAATGTACATAAAATGTCACATAAGTTACACCACAACACCTGAACAGAAAAGAGGGAGAGTGGAGTTTGCCCACAACCAGTAAATATATTTCTAATTGTAACAATTAGCCAAATAATGTCTCACGTCAATATTTTACTAGGATATATTTTATATCTATTTTATACAAAATTATATACCATAATTTATCAGTATGCAAATTCATCAGATCCCACAATAAATACTTAGTCCTCCATTTCTATTTGATTAAATGTGATATGTGGGGACTAACCAGGCAAATATTTGAGTGAAGATAATCTCATGGGCTTCCATCTACAATTGAACAAACCCTTTACCTGGAACCTCATTACAATATGATATAAAGCACACTTCAACAGAGCAACATCCAATTAGCTATGACTGGATATAAAAATATTTCCCAAAATTGGTGAAATTTGGTTAATATAGATGATTAAGCACCATTATTATATAAAGTTCTTCCTTGATACACAATATAAACCATATAATGGTTTAATATTTCACAATTAATGCTCTAAATATTTATGAGATATAAATTCAAGGCTCAGAAGACATCGTCTCAGTGGAAAGGACTAAGCACAGGATTAGAGTTGCAGCATAATTCAGAGGAGGTAGCTAGCGACTGTGAAACAGTTACAAATAAGATTCAAGGTGGCATATATAATTAATAAATATTTCACCAATAATAAAGATATTTATACAGAGATATATTTGAGCTTATTTCCATAAATGAACCACATATTGAAAAAAACAAAAAACTATTAGTTTGGATTTGATCTTGTGATTAAATATTATTCTGTTAAGCCACAATACAGTTCACATACTCTCATCACAAATTTACTGTGCTGATGTTGAAAAAATATATATTTTATAAGGATTAAAGCCTGAATTCTAAATTTATACAGCAAAACAACAATCTACATGAGCATGATATTTATGTCTGCCACAATTCTTCCTACAATCTGTATGTCACGGAGAGTACATTTTCTAGGTAGTTACAAAGACACACTAAGCATACTTTTAAGTTCTCTCACATACCACACGAATATTTTTAAATCAATTAATATATTTTATAATTAACATCAAGTTCTAGAGCATAACTTAAATGCTAATATATGATCAACTGCATATTATAATACTTTCACAACACACACAATACAGAATTTCAGAGATTTCATTATGAGACAAAAAATATTTTGTGCAAGAAGCAAATTAAAATATATACTGACTTATCCTGACCCACAATTACATGTATGTAAAGAGACCTGGAAGTGTTATGTAAAAGTATACAATTCAAGAGAATGACATTTGGTTGAATTACTGGAAGATGTAAGAAGTAAGCTACTCACTGCAGACAGAACAAGAAGAGACTTCATATCATATATTGCAAAGTCACTGAAAGACGTATGTATCAGCAACTGCAGGGATTGTGGAAGAATACTAAAACTACATGACAGTCAGGCAAGAAGCATTCATACCAGAGTAGTTTACAATAAAGGTTAATTAAATGCCTGTTGATATCCAAAGCTTCCTTATCACATTGCAGTTTTCCAAAGCTAGCATTTGAGAATCAGGGATTAAAACTAGAACAAACTACGTTTTTTCTATAACAAAATATCACTTTTATTACAATTATGTAATGTTAAATGGTACTCACTTTTTTCAACCTGCAGTAAATACTTACACTAAAATAAATAACAAAATATACTGCATCACAAATAAAGGCACTTGTTTCAGCTGTCCTGTGTGAATTCAAGTCTATATTGCATACTCCCAATTATCCACACATGGATAAGAAGCAATGAGAAAATTACATAACAGAATGAAACTGCAATTATATAATCACCAGCACTCTGCATTCATTTTAATTAAAATACGTCATAATAATTTTCACAATCCTAATAATGGCAGATAACGCTTATTCACTTCTAATTTATTATTCATCTTAAATATTATATTTGGGAACCGACAATGAATTTATATCAATACTTCGGAATGAACATGACAGTGATAATAAGGGTTCATGGTTGAAAGTGGTAGGCACATATATACATCTACACTACAAGAAATACTTTCCTGAATCTGACAATGAACACTGCAATTAATCTGTAGGGGATTTGTGCAGCAACTTTCACATATTTATAATATCTATCTCATGGTATCTTAAAAATAAAGATATGATATATATTCCAAATGTGTTGATGCATCACATTTCAAACTATTTAGTTCTTCTTCTTTCTCTTGAAGTATGAGTCCGCATAATGACCACCAAGTCCTTGGGAATGCTGACCAATATAATTTCCTTCAGGGCTAGGTTCAGGAGATGGCAACAACCTATTGTACTTCCGCTTCTGGCCTATGGGAGTAACCATTCCAGAAGGGGGAGAAGCCACTAAAATAGGGCTGCCAGGATGAGACCAAAGTGGCATGAAGCCTGAACTGGGGAAACTTCCAATCTGGGGACTACTAGGTGGCAAAGTTGGTGGGGAGGTAAGAAAGGGATTAGGGCCAGGTGTGGAAGACCAGCCGTTTTGGAAAGCAGGCTGACGTAGTTGACCAGGCTTCACTTCCAAAAATCCAATAGGTTTGGGTGGTGTGGGGACAGGAACTGGAACTGGACTACCTAAAATTGGGCGCCCAGCTGCCACAGGAGTGGAGAGAACAGGGCGGGAACTAGGTACAGGGCTGGTTAAAATTGTTCTTCCATTCTGAGCTGTTGCCATGGTGGCAACTGCTTGTGCACGTGTTGTGGGAGAAGGCGCAACTGATATTCCAGTCCATGTACCCTCCGGAGGTGGGGGAGGGGGAGGAGCTTGTATTGTAGGAAGTAGGTTACTTGGTTGACCTACAAATGAAAAGCCAGGCGTTCCAGGCAATAACGTCCTTGGTGCTGTCAATCCTGAACCATTACCATTTGTTTGTATGGCATTGGTCAGAGACCCAAGCAACTGGTTCAAATTTTGGGCATTACTCAATATAGTATTTATAGTTTGCTGTAAGTCACCTGAAACTGCTTCAGGAAACCCCAACATTGTTCCATTTTGTTTCAAGGAGTGTGGGTGAGGAATTTTGCCTGCTGTGGGAGTTACTTGTTGAGGGTATGGAGTAGATTTCTCTCCATGTAGAGGACTTTTAGGTCCTGCTAAACCATGTTCAAAAAAATTGCTTTTTGCCATGAGATTACCATCAATTTGGGCAATATTCATAGTTGTCTGTGTAGTTTGTTGAGACTGCAACTGACAGAGAAGTCCATTCCAGAAACTAGAGTGTTCTTGCACAGATACATGAGAAGGCATATGAGGCATTCCTAAGACTCCAGCACTTGATGCATCCTCCAGAACAGGACTTGGAAATGGAGGATGAGGTGCCACTTCTCCAGGGGGTGGACTAATAGCAGCTGAAGGATTTGGAAGAAGAGGAACCTGTGAAAATAGTAACATATATTAAGCCCCAATTTTCATGTAAATTCCCATTCCCTCAGACTAATGTAGGAAATACAGATTCTCCCCTTTTGAAACTAATGTTTATCATTAATATATGAGAAAATCTAGACTGAAAGAAATGGTCTTCTTCTGGCATTAATGTAAAGTTAATTATTTAAAGAAAACCAAGGGTAATCCACCAAATATGATGGGACAAAATTGAACTTCATATCAATAATTCAATATAAAGACAAGAACACAATTTAATTTTTTAAATAATAAAATTAAGACTTTTCATTTCAAAATATCCTTTTGTTATCAGTAACAGGTTCTCAAACTGTGGTCCATGGTTCTCTAGGGGACTACTATTTTACAGGGACCCTGAAGGGATCACCAGGTGAAATTTTAGGCTATTTGCAATTGTTGGCACTATTAGCCATGTCCAATGGAAGAAGCCAATTTAGTTCCTCTAATATTTATTGCAGACATTCTTGTAATCCAATGGCATGTATACACTGAGTATTAGGAGTATATTGGATTTTGTGAAGAGTCAACAATCTGCAGCATTTTGGTTATCTATCTTTCAGTACTATGTATTATATTTACATCTCAGATCTCAAAAATCAAGAAATCTGCCAAATGAAATCAATTTAGGGAAGCCTACTTGGTATAGCTATATTTTGCATATTCAATTTCCATGGATATCTAATACTTCTCACTCAAACTGAGAAACCAAATTGCACCCCACAAAAAGTCAGATGAAGTTCCAATAGCACCACATTTCATAGCAACCCAGTTTGTTTTTAATTTTTTACTGCTTATGAGGGTAGCTTTACCTGATTTTTTTTTCTTTTTCTTTTCCTTCTTTTTTTTCAGAATCTCCTTAAACTGTAAGTCATAACGTGCAGAAAAAAAGCAAAGAAACAAAAAAACAAGTTTCTATTTTGCTCCAGTGGCTGAAACTTTACAATAGTCTCAGGGTCGTAGGAAATTATGTGATATATGTATAATAACTACATCTTTCTACATAACAGCAGCTGTGAGCTATAGTGAGTCACATCACAAATCTTCAATTATAATCTGATAAAGAAATGTTCCCTTTCAAAGTTTCTATCCTTTTTGGGTTTTGTGGACAATAATAAGTAACTTTTTAATAATTAATGTTTCTCAAAGCAAACCTTTTAGGTAACTGTTACAAAAAGTTTGAAGACCTAGGAGTAATAACATGCTATGCCACATTTCTGATGATATTGAAATATTAGTGTATTTTGATGCCCCATAGACTTGTCTAGATGTTGGGTTTTTATTTTAAAGTTTCACAGCAAAATGTCAGTAATATTTGTAAATTTATATTCTTTATCCTTATGTGTAGAAAGCAATGTTGAAATCTTTACTCTCCATTTGATTAAAACTCCAGTATTGTGGCATAGCATGTTATTGCCCCCAAGGTCTTCATTTATATTTCTTAAATACTATATTAATATGTACATAATAATTACCTTTTGTGTCTGGCCTTTTATATATCCATTCTTGGAAGCAGTGGGTAACACAACTTTTCGACCCTCTTGCAAACCATTATGGCTAGGAGGAAATTGGAAGTGAGGAGCTGCTGGAGGAATGATTTGGGAAGATGCAGTTATAGGTAATAAGTTGGCCGAAGGCGGTGGTCCATTGGGGGGAGGCCCTTGCTTTATGAGATTTTGCAATGTGGCTAATATTTGTGGATTTCCAAGCAATGATGGATGGTTACTTCCCATCTGTGCTTGCATCTGAGCTGCCAAGAGAATGACTAAGGCAGCTTGAGCATTATCAGCACCATTAGGGGAAGTCACAGAAGGTCCTTGACTGTTGTTTGTACCATTCGCAGTTCCATTTGCATTGCTAGTATTGGTAGCCTTGCCTTTACCAGCAGCTGAAGATGAAGATGACACTGATGAAGTCTTTCCATTTTCAGTACTTCCAGAGCCCCCATTTTGTAGATTTTGTATCTGAGTCCAGATGATATTTTGTAAACTTTGAGCAACTGTTAAAAGGATAAATATAGCATTAAAATAAATTAAATTTGTTACATTAATTTTTTGTATACACATGAAGAGTCAATATATATATTTGCAATGAATGGAAATGAGAAAATGAAAATGTTACAGAGATAATTCCTCTGCTTGTAAAAATATTAGCACATTAAACTTACAAACTGGATTTTGCTTTGCCAAATTTTGAAGTTGTTGGAAGACAGCTGGTGCTGGGGGATCTGGAAGTAGGCCTGTTGCTTTTCCTTTGTTAGACTGAAAACAATACCCGTGGCATAAAGAATAGGATACAACAAACATTTATTACTACACGAGCATTTATAATTGTGTATTAACACATTTTGAAAATGTTTTCTTATGCATTTGACACATGCAATAACAACAGTTGATGACATCTTGTTAAAGATTGGAGAATAAGGAGTGCTATAAATGTTCATTGAGATGATGTACTTCACTAATACTAATAACTAAGATAAGAGATATCTTACAGATTCATTTAGAAGCTTGAGATACAAGTTTATGGCACGCACTCCAGGAATATAATAACAAATGCGTATCTGTTGTCCGTGAAGGCTGTAACCATTAAGAGTAACTTGTGCCATTTCCGCATCTTCACTAGTGCTATATTCTACCAAACCCCAGTCCTGTGGACATCCATTCTTCAGTGCAATCTGTACAATAAAACAGAGACAAGTTAGTACAAAATAAATTGAGAAAAAATTATTTCTTGCAAACACTGTTCGAATAATACCTCTTTCACCATAGAAGGACTTACGGGAATTAAAAATAAATTATCTTCCAATGATTGTAGCACAATAATCAGATTTGATCAATTATGCTATTGTTCTGATGCACTATTTTTTCATCTACTCCATCGTTTTATTTTTTCTTCACATAAAATGTTTGAAATCTCCCTAACCCAGGAGTATTCAAAAAAGCTGCCATCCCCCATCCCATAACATTTCCACAAAATGAACTGGGGCGAAAGCCATAATGCCTTATGAATTCAAAGAAAAGTAAAATTTAAAATTTTCCTTATTTTCAATTGTCACAATTATCATGAGGGAGGGGAGGGGGAGGAGAAGGAGATAATGATATCATTATTTGTCCTACAATGTTAGCATTTCTTCAAATAGCAAATTACTAACAGTCCTATTGATATGGCTAATTCTTCTAACAACAACAACAATAATAATTTATTCCTTGCAAGTGAATTGTTGTCTGATAGCAAGTTACAACAGCAATACCATGATGTTATAACACACTAAAATGCAATAGCATAAAGCAATACAATTTAAAAAATCCCCACTTCAAATACAATAAATAATAATACAACTAATTAAGACAATTATTCCATAATTCTATGGTTTCTTTATAAATTATAATGGCTTATAACAAAACATGGTAAACTTTAGTAGAATACAAGTATTACCTTGTATTAATCATTGCTAGCAATCATGATAGTTTACTTGTACAATATAATCTAAAGAGTCAAAATGATTTCTTGATAATTTAAACCATACTCTTTAACAATATTAGGCAATATTATATACAGTAACTTAAATATATTTTTTTACCAATTAACTTCATTGGATTTTAAAATAATTTAAAACATTTATCAATGCACGGTGCATTGCTGCATATGAACTGTTTCAGTCTCTGATAGTTCAATTTACAACTGAAACTTTTCCCCACATCTGTTTATTAATTTTTTTACTGGGATTTACAGAAAGTTGCTAACTCTATTTGCAACTAAATATTGATCAAAATAAAGTTAAAAATGAAATAGGATTAAGATGCATCTTATTTACATGAGAAAGTAATTTTACCTGGCAGTATGGGGGGTTGACAACTGAAGAAAACACTTTCCGAAATTCTCCCATGTCTCTAAAGTCTTTTGGTAGCTTATCCACATACAGACATTTGGAATGTAAGGAATCAAATGTAACATGACTGGAATCCAGCCAATCACAACAAAGAATCCAATTATCCATCTGCTTTCCATCTAGCATGTTCTTTGCTTGCAGGGCAGCTTCTTTAGTTGAATATTCAACAAAACCGTACCCTTTGCTTTCACCTGCATAAAAATACACACATACAAAAAATTATTATAATAAAAAAAAAATTATATTTGTGTTTCAACACAAAATGTACAAAGTAATTTCTCACCTGTTTTTTCACTAATCATGAGAAAACTTCGTTTCACTTCTCCGTAAGTTCGAACAAGAGAAGTAAATTGAGTTTCACTGTAGGTGAGAGGCAATCTGGCAACACAAAGCATCATTTCTGTTGGTGTGGGAGAAACAGGAACACGTTGTCCTCTAAGGAGAAAAATACGATCCCGATCCCAATCTTCTAACATTTCTGGATCTTCCAAAACAGCACGTGCAGTACCTGATCCTGTTCCACTTTGTAACTGCACTGAGTGTACAGGGAAATCTGACAGTAATTCCCGTATTTCCTGCAAAAGAAAATATTTCGTATTATTATATAAAATTAATGTGGAGAATATGCAGGTACAAATTTACAAATTATCAATCTGATGCTTATATAACAAATTCCAAAGTAAGAACATAGTCCTCAGATGGCCAATTTTGAACAGATTAGTCAAAGTACTTGACTCAACATCAGCACCAAACTTACATTTGTGAATATTTTGTTTTGAATTGATGGGGGATAATGAAGAAAGTATTTGGGTAGAATTTTAGTTTGGATCTCTTTCCTCCAATAAATATTTTTGAAATAATAAATACATTTCTCATAAATGACATTTTTTAAATTGTATATAATAATGGGAATACTCCTTTGGATGGGATGTAATTGATCAATTCTACATTTAATACTTGGAAAATCTCTGTGTCAGTGTCTCAGGGGAGGACAGTCTCCCCCCTCCTCCATATATTTTCTTTTTGCAAATGTTATTTCAAAATAAAATATTTTCTTGGATGTTTCAGGGAAAATGTATATTTTTTTAGTTGTTAGCTATGAAGAAATTTACTTTGAACGCGAGGTTTGAAGCGACAGAAAATCCAGTCTTTATCGCTTTGGAGAGAACTAACAGCCTCCTTTCCTCTTTTGTGTTCATTGAGTATATCCAGCAGCGCTCCTGCGGCCAGAAGATAAAATGTATACTAATATTATATATATATATATATATATATATATATATATATATATATATATATATATATATATATGGATATTATCTAATACTGATTAATAACACAGTTACATAAAATTTGATTTTTTTGTCAATATATTTGTTTTTTAACGTATATTCTTGGTGAAAGGTAAGTGTGAGGTAAGCGAATACTGATCAAAACTTGAAAGAAGACAATAATCTCGGAAGGCATTCGAGATATTTATTAAAATTGACTGGTACTAGGGAATATAGAGACCCACTTAGGCCGCAGCATATTGCATGTTCGGCAATGGCGTCCGTCGGCTTGGCCCTGTGTTTCTCACAGCACCGCGACACTTGCCAACGAAATTTCCCACAGCGCTCCTGCATCGCCGAGCCCGCCCACAACAGCCCTGCGCTTCAGGGAGCGAAAGAGCGATTCCCTGTTGTACGAAGACAGTAGGCGTCAGCGCGGCCGACTTTCTTCCACGATCCAGCCCACCAGTGCAGGAGGGAAGGGGTGTGTCGCTCCGTGGCAGAGGCGGCAGCAGTCGCGGACGCACTGCCACTTTTCCTATTACTGATGGTGTAAGGACCAGTGGCGTAGCGTGACTCACACGTTTGGGGATGCTCAACAATAACACACAAAATGTCACTATCAACTACTTCGTCTAACAGTCGAACGCAACACAAGGCAGATACACTGGGACTACTTCCACGATCTCGATTGCTTACGACGGTGTAGGCGCTTCCCACAAAATCCTCACAGCAGTCAGGGCTGCCGATGTCTTGAAAGCAAATTATACAATGGCTCAGCTTTAATTCTTATACGCGAATGGCAATAAGACCATTTGTTAATTTATACATTGCAGACTTAAATAATATGTAATCTATTTAAGAGATAATACAATTTCTTGGATATTAATTAAGAAATAGTAGTCAGGCACTATTTCTACAGTTTGTACCCATGACCAAGCGGGGACTCCCGAGTGAGAGAGAGAGAAAGATAATTTACTGAACGCCTGAAGTGTGCTGCGCTCTCGTGCACAAACGAGCTTCTTTCCGCAGTAGACGCTCTGGACGCTAGCGTAAAGCAGTCGGGTTTCTCAGGGCCAGGGATGAAGAGGGGAGAGGGGGACCTCGCCATCTGCGCATGCGTCATTGCTCGTCGCAATCTGGCGGCAGACGCTGAAGTATTTTAGCTTCCAACCAATCAGAGGCCAGCTTCAACAGCCCGCCGAATTCAATCATAGGAAATCAATTTAAAATTAATACAAAACGTGTTTCGCTCAACAGACCACTTGTAAGATTATCAATACAGTATTTAAGGTTCTTATATACGGGGATGCTCAGCATCTCAGCGTCCCCTGACGCTACGCCACTGGTAAGGACACTTATTCAAAGTGCGCACAATATATTAAGTGACAAACTAATGTTTATGCAAGACTTGTCGGTGACGTGGAAGAGTACTCTTCTCGCTTGAGAGGCCTGCAGATATTGGGAGTAATTTTCTTTCATTCTAGGTATCTTGAGTCTCGGAGAACACAGTGTCAATCGCTTGTCTCTCCTCGTTGATAGCTGTTCTTTATTGAAGTTTTGAGGATCAGTTGCAGGCACAACCCGTAGGCAGGCTCCGAAGGGAGGATCGCTTTGCTAACCAGTTCTTGCACTACACTTCTCTATTTCCCATATTTGGTATTTCTTCGTCTTCTTTTGGGATGCGCGTAATAGAATAAATACGCTGTCGAATTTGGAATCGCCAATGGAGGATAGGCAACTACGGGAGATCTCAAGTCAGAAAAACATATCTTTCAAGGTGAATGTCACGTCCATATCATGCGACTAATTTTTTACACCGCGAAGCCCCTTTATTACATTTCCCTACACTGAGCCGTGCGAGAGATGTCAGTCTTCACTAGTATCTCTCGCAATATTAATGAGCAATAACACTGACCACATAAGACACCCTTAAGGCAGAGATGTAAACTCTGCTCAGAACAATGGACGATTCTAAAACTATTGAACACTACCGAAGGCAGACATCGCTAACTGACAATGTCTCGGAAATATCAGATCAACGGTAGCAGTTTGAGATTAAGAATAGTTTTCAGCTTTGGTTTCTTCCGATTTCGTTGCTGAAAATAATACTTTAAGAATTGATTACAATAAAGCAGAAAAGCATGTGAGAATGTTAAAAAAAATTCCCCAATAGAAAAATTCGAAGTGAGTCAATGGATCTCTGAAGTATATGGATAGCCAACAATCGCCGTATACAAAGAGCTTCACTTCCATCATGCTATCAACTAAAATCGCGATATACTAACTTTCAATCAACAAATAATGTACGAAATAAAGAATTTGCTTGAAATGTAGATTCTGAGGTGCTATCTTCTTAAATTTTAGCAATATAAATAATTTGCTTTCATGCAAACCTTTTCCAGTTGGCAGAATGATAAAAATAGAGTATCACAGTCTCGGGGCAAGTTAGCCAACGTTCGTGAAATAAATCAATCACTTTATTCTTACCGACCCCCATTTTTTGGCATAAACGAGTGCCAAAAATAATCTGTCACATGACTGAACTAACCATAAGTATTGGTGAAGGAGAAAACGACATGGAGCTCATTTCCAGGGGTGGCTCTGCCGGGAGCAGACACTGACCATGTTCCAACGCTGAAATGCGTTTGCAAAACTCCACTCCCGGAAACGCGTGGGGAAGCGTGCGAGGGTGACAAATTTGTCCCAGGCGACTGTGCTGTCAGTGACAGACAGACTACTAGTTGTGCTACAACAGTACATACTTTCTCGCATTATTTGTAACGGCTAACCAATATTATAATACGACTGAACGAACTGAATACGATGAACTGCAAATGTGTTACCAACCAGCACAAATTTTCTCTTCGCGCTGAGATTCAATTCAGGTCCTCAGAGCAAACAAGCCAGTAATAATACCCCTAGAGCACCAGCCTCTCAGTGAACATCTGCATTTGCAATTTTCAAAAATTCGGGGGTTTTCATTTACATATTTCAAAATCTAGTTTTAAAGAAGAAATTTAATTAAGGAGAAAATTATATCATCATTATTGTAGGTTTTCAATGTTCATTTTTTGTTTACAATTATCAAAAATGCAAAGAGTTCGCCGACAATGTGTACCCTTTGAGTTATTGTTTTAATGTTTAAAAAAATTATTTAACCAGATCAGTGGGATTACAACATTACAAGTGGGTATTAGCTTTTCTATGTGTGTTATAATCGATAGTGGCTCGAAGTCACGAATAACTCAATTAGCGCACCATCATCCCCCTATTTCTGATCGAGGATATCCCCACTGGGTACCTCTGTGATGATTGTTGTTAATTTTGTGAAATTGAAGGTAATAAGTAGAAAGCAAAATATAGGGTGAGAGGTAAGATACAAATTTCTCTAGGTCATGGGGACGGAACAGATTTTTGGAGACGGGATTTTATTCTTGTAAAAGCAACGCTGGTTTTTCCGAGGTTCAAGTGGGTGGTGTAAGGGGCTGTTTGTAGGTCAGAAAATCATTTGGAAGACTAAGGAAATGTAATTTGCAACTGGTTCTAAGTCTAGTTCTCTACGAAATTGCCTACTGGATATAGTATACCACGGGACATTTTCTCTGAGGGGGGAAAAAAGAAAACCTTTGGAACAGCTTTTGAGAAAATTTTGAAAATGTTGAGGTTTGATGTAACGTACCCTAAAAAATCAAAATATCCCTTTCCAATTCGCGGGACCTCGAGATCGCCCAAGCTGATCAAAGAATACCAATTTTGGGGGAAAATAGTCTGAACGGTTTAGATGTTAGCGTTGACCAGACTTTTTGCCGGCAATCAATTTTTTGGTATCAAGGACTCACAAAACTATGTATCGTAGTAGAGGAAGTAATTTACTACATAAAGGTGTCCCTGTACGTTCCTAAAAACTCTTAGTACGTGATATGAATAATCAAATAAAACATAAAACTTTCGAACCCTTATGTATATATTCCTTATACTTTCCATACAATCGCATCTTGAAAATATGACCACAACTATCTGAAGGCATTTTAAGACTAAGACAAAATAATAACTAGCAATGTTGTACCTATTCACGACGATTTGGTGGTCGGTCGAGGCGTTTGATTGGAGTAGGATGAAGCTATAAAATACATATTTTTCAATTGACCTGAGCTTACTGTAAATCATTACCTGGGTTTCTAAGAAACAGTGTTCACGGGATGATAAGCGAGTAAAGTTACCGAGTTCCAAATTAGAATAATCGCAGTTGTGACATCTTCAAAGAAAACGCTCGAACTACTTTCCAATTCGTTGCTCCTTACGTCATTTTCAAAACACAGTTCACCAACGTTACAGACAATGCAAGTTTAATAAAAATGTTTAATGAAATTTTATTAAAACGAAGTACGCAACTTTAACAAACTGTTTTAAATCATATAATTCCACAGTGCATCAATCCAGAAATATTTGAATATTTTAATACAATTTTGTTCAATATTGGATAAATTTATTGAATTAACTATTTAATTATACTAATAATTTAAATACAAAAAATTTAAATACGAACACTTTAATACGAACAATTTAAATACATTATCAATAAAAATACATATGAAATCATAAAAGCAATTGCACTAAGGAAAAAGAAAAAGACCTTTTATGGTCTATTTTCTCGATGTCCCTATGAGAATAATACTACAAAGCCCTTCAGTGCAGTCAGCAGGTCTTAAGAAATTCACAGGTGGGATGTCAGAAATAAAAAATTCTATCCATTTGTAACATTGAAAAATAAAAGACAATTTTTGAAACATGATTTTGCGTCATTTCGAGATAGCATATGAGCCCCTCCCCCAGTTTTTGTTGTCAATTTTTGAAATATTAAAATTGGGCGGGGGGGGGGGCTTACATTCGAGAAAATACAGTAATATTTTAAGAACGGACGAGCAATGTATCCTGAGAAAATATTAAAAGAGAAGATGCAAAAAAGCTTGACATAAGGGTCAAGTCATGGCTGAAGTTACAACTTTGTTCTAAAAGAGATAACGTAGTGACTAGCTTCTGCGCGGCGGTACTCCGCACTGTCGGCTCCTGTTTCCTGTTCTGCCTCCAAATGTACAAGCGCATCCGGCAAGTGGAACAGAAGAAGCCGCTATCCTAGGAACGCGAACCGTTTCCATGTCGCCATTCGCTGGCCAGGAGGGTCGGCCAGTCAGCAGGTGGAAGCGGCGCTTTGGGCACATGGCGAAGCGGGGAACTTCGAGCAACGACGTCACAGTCACTTCTCCAGCGCACGGCCCTTGAGCTGCTTCCTGAAGCAGAGCCTGGGAGAACACGTAATGGATCTGCGAGATCCAGGCGTCAGATATTTTCAAGGAATTGAAAGGCACAAACTTCTAGCGAGATGAAGTTTCTTGTTAACACGTTACTAGTATTCATTTCGAAGTAATCCAGCGTCACTCATTTAAACAATAGTTTTCATGGTCTGTCCCAGCGGAAACTTGTCCGCCCTGTTGCATCCTATATGGCAGATACATAACGTGCTCTCACGTCAGTGAATGATATCGGTTGAAGTTTTAGTCAGCAATATCGTTCACGCCAGCGATATCGGTTGGAGTTTTGATGTTTTTAAATTTATTTATTGTAAAAAATAAGTTGGAAAACTGTGGGAGGTACTAATTGTGTATCTATCAGATACAGTACACGTACTGCCTTTACATTTTGTACAGTGGGCACTCGTGGGTTAATAAATCGCCTCCTCCCACGCAGCGCAGCCCTAAGAGCGGACACACTCACCAGCGCTCGGGGCAGCTCCTAGCTTGAGCCACGGCTCTGGGCCGCCGGTCTCGTCTTTCTGACGCGGTCCCGATTGCCGTGCGTTAACCGCTGCGTTGAAGCGCGGACCGCGCCGGAGGGCATTCGTCGGTGTCAGGCGCGGGACCGAGCATCGATCCCCAGCGTTCAACGCGCTTAATTAATACGGCCCATCCTGGGAGCGGGTCGCAGGCGCTATATGGCGTTAGCATCCGGCCGCGAGTCGGGGTGGGAGAAGGCGGAGGACTGCTGTCTAAGGATCGTGAGCACGCATTGCTAAGCATTACGCTCAAAGAAAAACCTACATGCTTATCAGTGTCTTACACAAATACGCAATGTTTATTGAAACAATATTCTGCAGTACGTGTTCATCAATTTGGGAAAAACAAATTTTATTTTCGCTACATTCTTCAAAATAATACTTAGCAAAACTACAAGCATGAGGCCAGAAACTGCAACAATTGAAGAGAAGCAGAAACCACCTTACATATGTCACGGACGTAATTAGACTTTAAATTAATGTAAACATTGTAAGATATTACAATATCGAAAGTTCAAATTCAATGTTCTAAATAGATACAAGTGCATTTGCTTTGTTTTTCAAATAAACATATTTTAATACAGCAAAGGCTCTTCACAATCAAAATGGAGTTGGAAGAGTAGTCCTACAAGCGCCAAGAATGCCAATTCAAATACCATTGCTTTCGTGCGTCTACAACTGAACGTAATTACAGAAACCACCACGAGAGCGCAGCAGTCAATAGGCCCGTAGCGTAGAGGCAGAGATAATGCAGCCAGACTAGAAAGCAGTAAGAAAATCCTTGTCAGTCCCGCAGAAAGGAGAGAATTGAAGAGGTGATGTATTTTCACGAAACACGAACTTATAGTATGGATTGTGGTCCGTCAAAAACAAATAGTAAACATCAAGAATCTAAAAAATAGCTTGGTATTGAATTAATATTTCTTAATACGCAAGAATGACTATAAACAATTACAAAATGGTAAAACCTTTATTTTTCAGTAGCAAGTCAATTAAGTTTCTAAGTGAATAATAAGATGTGGAGTTTCTAGTTCTCAGTCGTAAATTTCTATTTACAAGACATCAACTAACCAAATCTAATCTCACTCTAATATGGCTCAGCTGATGCCTGGCTACGCATTTACGAGTTCGGGCGAAGAGATTAGTGTTCGGCCTTCGCCATTTACATTGAACTTTGAAGTCTGAGCAACACATCATTTCGAAAGTATTTTTATGACAAAATAGTACTTGCGAATACAAAAAACACCTCACACTCTGACTTACTTTACTTTAGCCAGCGCCCTATGACTAATGCCAACAGTGGTTGAAGTCCGAAATGAACAGTTCATCATCATTCATACAAGTTTATTTACGACAATTCGCTAATGTTCGAATGAACCGGCAACTCCTAACATTCGCCATATTTCGTACTTTAGCCGTATCATTCATTTCATCGGCAACGCAGGTCGCGGAGGCTGTAATAACGCATCCCCGATTGGCTGGCGTTGCTGACACCATGAAAATCCGAAAATGTTATCAGCCGCAGTATAACAGGCAACCGAACATTATTTTTTTACCCGAAGTTAATTGAAAAAAAGGTGATTCTTATGACACAAATTTGCTGTTGAGTAGTGCTAAAACTACTAACCATTTCGGCAAAGCGTAGGGATTAGAGGTTAGAAATGTTGACAGACCGGCCAGCCAAGGTTGCCATATGCGACAAGAGGTGAATTGTAGCGTTATCAGAGATTAAAATTAACCGCCTCTTTTTCACGACCGTGTTCGGAGTTCTTTGACGCGTTCTTTGAGCTTTGTGATCTTTTCCGAGAAAGACTTTCTCAATATGAATGCTTCCGAAACGGCCCGGCAAACTCCAATGTATCAGCGATCGTCGAATTTGTCATGTGGCCGCAACCGCAGCTGAGTCGCGTTGTCTGCACAAGCACTTGCAGCATTCATATTATTGATGATTATTGACGATGTTATTTGTCATCCGGAACGAATTTCGTGTTTCCGGGCGTGACAACTTGACAACTACTTTAGTCATTAGTCCCATG
>JAHLJT010008446.1:143817915-143881662 GCA_031308135.1 Acheta domesticus | reverse complement strand
TTTCATACACATATCAAGTGACCGCAAGTTCTGTTGAAATAAAAAATATCTGCATCAACATCGGCTCTCTAGTTATGGTATTCCGTTTACGATTCTAACTTTCGGACAAATCAATGTTATTTTTAATATATTTTATGTATTATTCGTGAGTAGTGTGTGTACTACTTCATGGAAAATAATTTTGTGTGGTTTTCGTCTGCAGGATTTTTGGTGTTTCAGACCACGAGTAATAAATTAATTTAATTTCTGAAAAATCTGTGTTTTAAAATTAACATTGATTTGTGATGTTACTATTAGAAATCGGTATAGGAGTGCTTCGTCGGGCAAGTACAGTTTACTGCGTAACCTGTATTGGGGTAGTACTCAGTAATTATTACCTGAAACCCAATAGTTTACTGCATAACCTGGCAAATGTTAGTTATCTCTCTCACTACGTTTTACTTTTCTATTAATTGAATGCAATCAAATAACATGTACTATCGTTCATAGAAATTTTAGGTTACTTCCTTTCCTTATTTCAATGATATTTTAATGAATTGTTAGTAGATTGGGAGATAAAAAATTCAGTGCATAGCAGAACTTGTTGGGATGCGCTCTTGAGGAAAAGGTAGGATGCGTCCTCGCATACAGTTAAATACACGTATTTGTGCGCAGTTATTCACAATTTCAATACCATTATTTTGTTACATGTACTCAAACGTAATACTAGGGCCTAACTGTAAAAATCTGAAATATAACAAAATGTCGCAACTTCTTGAATTGATGATAATGAATCTAGTATAATATTTTGTAACGTTTTATAATACTCGTACTTTACCTAATCTAAAGTACGATTCCAGAGCCTAGGAATGACTTTCGCACCCTCTTTTTCAAAGTATAGGTTCACAAAAATTTACGAACACCGCAGTAGAATCGCTTGACGCTGTCGGACCTTTCTAGGTTCGCTCGTAGTTCTTGAGGCGTGCGCTCTGCCTCCAAAACGCAAGAAAACTATTTATATTTCCCAGCCTTTGTTCTCTTGCGCGTAAAATATACTCTAGATTTCCCTGTAACATGCATGTACATTTTCCGTGTATACAGCTTGTAGGTTCCGCGCACTAAATTATGGCTGTTTACTTGCAAAATAGCTTCACGATACACGCAGTTTTTTTGGCAAGCGATTATATGAAAATCCAGTGGATGGTCGTTTAGCCACGTAGCTGTGATTGGAAGCGCGTGCGGGAGAGGGAGCTAGAAGTTGTAATATTGTGTGGCAAACGTGACAGAATTCAAGGCAGCAATCGCGCACTGGAGCCCTGCGCAATAGTTCGTGAGCTGAGTTGGGAAATCTAATGAGAGGACGAGATACGGGTCAGTAAATTGCGCTGAGAAAACGAATTTACCAGTAAATCTACCATTAATTGTGAAAAGGGCTCTATTGTTGGTGCATACTCAGTTTATGTCTGCAGATATTTTGTAAATACTTGCATTATATTGTATTTATGAAGTTTTTCTTTAGTTTCTCAGATCTCTTGGCAGCATTATTTGAGTTATTCAGGATGTTTGAAATGTTTTAAATGCTCCGTATTTACTTGACGATTTTAGAATGCGTAATGTGCAATTGCTAACCGTTATCAATATTTTCTTAATTTTTAATATTAGGAGATTTCGTTATTTCTTACATTATGTAATTTTTAATATGCAGCATTAAAGTAACTTTTCACTTTCACGACCAGTGTCTTATTATAATATTAATGTTTTTTCTGGTGTGATGGGTGGTGGGCTCGTGGACGTACGGGTTCCACATGTTTCTTCCACGATAGTGGTGGATATTCAGTGGCGGCAAGGCCTCGAACGAAACGAGCGGGACGGCGGCCCGCTAGTGACTAATAGTCTGCACCTGTGGAACACCGAACATGAATATTGTGATATAATTTTAAATTTATTGACTTAAATTATTCGAGCAAATGGACAAATATCTCGGATGCAAGAACATTTTTATTAACGTAACAAAATTGAAGGGTAAGAGCCTTAGAACGAGATTCTCTTGACTCCTTCCGCATGTAAGTTTCATAGTTATGAAAGCACAGTAACAGCACGAATGTACGCAATTGAAGGTCTTGAGTTTATCACCCGCCCTTTACGCTCTACTGGAAAGATGCGCCGTTTGGTTCCCCGTTCTCGATCCCTTTTCCGACGCGTTTCCATCTCTCTTCACTATGTCTTTTATGTCGGATTTACATTTGTGCAACAAATATTGAACGCATCTCTGGATTGGAGACCACTGCATATAAAATGAAGTTTACTGCCTGTCGGAAGCGAAGCAGGCGTGGGGATGTGATGTGATGTGATATTGGTGGTAGCAATGGCAATGGCAAAAGCAGTAGCATGTGCCACCCCTGTCAAGTGTCATTGCATTTCCCAATTATTCCCGCTGACATCGTCGTGATTTTTGCTGTTGTTTCAGCACTTGCCATTAAGCAATGGGTACATTTTCTTCTCTTTCTTCTACCACATACAAGGGGAGATTTCGTGTTTTCCAGTAAAGTCGACACTATTAAGATAATTTCAGTTTTGCTGGATTTTTTACTGCATAAATATTTCATTTATCACTCCTGCATCTTAACTCCGTATTTCTAGATACTATTACGTATAGCCAATATCTCACTCACATAGTCGATTCGTAATTTGCGTTGCGCGGAAGAAATGCTTATTTTTCTGCGGTTCCCAATTCAAATGTATGAATTCTGGAATAACAGCAGGCAAGGGAGGATAATTTGTATATTTGTGGAAATAATAACGAGTACTAGTAAAAAGTATTCAGCTCCGAGCGATGAAGCACGAAGGTCTGGCAATGGCCGAGATGGTCACGTGGATGTGTGGTCGTGTAATCCATAGTTGGGAGTTTCTGCAGAGCATACAGTAAAATGTTAAGAAGGAACTACATGAGCTGTATCTTGTCAACATAACAAAAGCATTTTGCGCAGCGTTTCATTCTAAATGGAATAGTTTCGAACTGTAACGGCAGAGTGCGCAGCTAACTCTATATTCCTAAATGCTGCATTCTCTTCATTCGCATTTGTTCGACTAGAGCTGTCCACCAAACACTGATCTTGGTATAATTTGTAGTTTGTGTATATATATTTGTGTGTGTGTGTGAGGTCATTGATACAGCCAAAATCCGTAATACGCGATTAGTAGCTTGTTTTTCATATTATACAAAATAGACGGATGAAGTCCGAATCAGGAACAGCTTCCAAACATACTTCCGACTTTAGCCGAATGCCAAAATGAGGTGTGGCAATGGGTAGGTGAAGTGGGTTATGGTGTGATGAACAGAAATGAAAATGCTAGTGGAATGATTCTAAGGCTAGTGGAGACAAGGTGTTCCATTGTATCAGTCGGAAGTTTCTATTTACACAATACCACCGAACCTAACAAATTCACATATCCTCACATTAACGACCATAACCTCAGTTAAAGCTTCGCCACGCCTTTCGGGGGCTTGAAACGTTCGTTATTCGCTCTTCGCCATTTACATAAAACGATCTTGAGTCTCTGGAACGCATTTTTGTGCCCAAATACTTCTCGCTAACACAGCGCCTCGCATTCAATCACCTTACTTTAGCCAGCGCCCTATGTCTAAAGCAAACATTAGCCGGGTGATATTTATTTATTTATTTGTCAAAAAACAGTAAAAACTGTATATGACGTGTGGGGAAAGAAATTAACCTGCGCACATTTTCTTGAGAGCCAGAAATTTTATTATTATAAAAAAAAATGATGATGTGTGGTGGGTGGTGATGGGTGAATGGTGATGGGTGAATGGTGATGGGTGAAATTATCGCTTCCTCGCCATTCGCACAGCTTTAGCCTAATAGTGTATGGCTAATGTGTGACACGTATGCCGATAATTATGAATACAGATCGGTGCCACAAAAGGATAATACATCATGGGAATATACCGCCGCCGGAGTCGACACAATTGCACTTACCACTACTCCTGATCACACGACTTGCATGGTGCAGAGTACTAACAACGTGATTACATTCTCTCATTTTGGTGGAGTAGCGTTTTTCGCTATAATTTGAACGTAACGTTGGAGTTGGCGCATGCGCAGAGGCTCTAAAGCAGATGCATATCGCGTACGATTTGGTCGTTGATGCCGTGTAAAAAGCCTCTTGTGGTGTGTAGGGCGTGGCATTGGAAAGGCAGCGCGTGTGCTGAGAAGAGCCGTGGCGCGCAGCTGCCCTGCCCTGCCCTGCCCTGCCCTACCCTTGCCTTCGTGCCACGCCGCCGCCTGTTTCCCATCTGTCGTGCGTCGCGCTCCGCGCTCGCATGTGGCTCTGCACACACAAGCTCCGCTCTGTCCCGGCCGCGCGGAGCTGGGGTGGATGCAGCGCGTTATCGGCATTAGACTGCGTTTGCCGCTATTTGCTCTGGAACCTCACGAGGCGAATTTGTTCCCTGGTGGAACACTGCTCTTTTTTTCTCGCAACTTCAAACGAAAGTTTTGCCGCGTGCTATTTGGAACATAATTCATTTTTCATAAAATACGTTGGATTCATTTATTAATATCGTCTTAGGGGACGTTCGGATTTTGAGGGTCATTTCTTGCACTACACACAGAGGAAAGCTTGGTTGTGTTAATGTTTCGTGTTCCCGGCGTCAGACGTCTCTTCCATGTTCTTGAGTTTCACAGTGCCATGGTTGAAGATACATTGAATGAGCCCTTGGATTCCTCGATTTGGGGAAGGAAGTTCTGATCGTTGATGGGTATTGATTGCCAAGGTCTATAAAAGTGAAGTCAGTGGAGAGGTCTTGCGCCTTCCCTCCTTCCTCTCCTTTTGAACCAGTCCTAAGGTAGTCACTTGGACAGATTGGCCTAATTTCGTCAAACTAGACTTCTTAATCTCATTTTTCTTTTTCGGATCTTTACACTTGTTTTGCAGTGGCATACTGAACTACATGCAATGAAAGATGAATATCTAAATCGGAAATATTAACAAATATTTTCAAACGTATTTTACAATTCCTTAAACAGTGTCCGGAAATGCATAGCAATATTAGCAAATTTGTTTATATTTGCAATCAGTTGGAAACTCGTTTAATGTGATATGAATTGCACTTAATTTCAATTTAACAATTAACACTATGATATTCACATCCCGAAAAATGAGTTGAATATATTTAATTCAAGTACCAATCAATTATCTTTCCAAGTTCCTACTATGAAAACCAGTTTATTCTAAGTACTAGATTGTCTTGAAAGGAGTTGTTTTAGATTTAGATTGTTAGATTTTTGAACCACTGGCGTAGAGAAAGTTCATTGCTGAAAACATCGATGTCGATATTTTGGTGTTAATGTTTCAGTGGAGTTCCTGATACTGATAATGTTTTTGAGGAAACAACTTTCCATTTGTGAAGAACATTAGCGCCTAAACCGTACACGCTATTTTCTCAAGAACATAGCTTTTAACTATTGGAAGTACTTATAAAGTCTGTAGGCCATTTTCAGAATCTTTCCATTTAAATTTCCCTTTAAATTTTATATTATAATAGAGCAAAGGGCGCATTTGATAAAAGGCTAGGAGATAGATATTAAAAAGACAATTTATTGAAACTTTTATGTTCGAAAATGTCAAAAATGTAATCTTGTTCCGAACACACACAACCACATACACTCAATTTCAGTATAAAAATTGTCCTTTCTGTTATTCGTATATAAATCATTTAAATTAGACTATTGGGAACTGAAAACGAAAGGAAATAGTATGTCCTGTATAAATAAAATTAAGCCATCGCTTTAATTGAGAATATTTTTATATCATGTAGTTTTGCAGTAGGATTGGATAATTTCCATAAATTGTTTTATTAATTCATACGAAAATGAAAGTTATTAAAGTGTAGAGTAATGTTATTATGGTAACAAACGCTGTTGAAGGTCATTCAGATCAATTGATTAAGCAATGATTATCACATTTTTGTGCTTGCTTGTATGCAACAGAAAGGTTGATTTCAGTTATGAAGGTGTTGTATTATATTAGAAAATAAATTATGGGATATTTTTAAGCAGTTTGCAGGTATCGTGTGCAAAACTCAATGTCAAAAGCGTATGATTTGCAGGATAATTATCATTTACGTAACCCTTCAATTAATACGAGGACGTTTGTGCTGTTTAGTGTCACTAGTTTATGGATGTTGAATGTCATTTTGTGTTATTGTTGGTTTATTTTTCCATTTGTTACGAAAAGAATATTACTATGTTATTGTGTATAGGTTTGTAGTTCGTTCAGTAGTTGTTGGTTGTGGAGTGCGAGAGGTGTGTTGGTGGGTTGCTGGGGCCCGCGCGTAATTCTTTTGTTCGCTTGTTGCAGGTAAGCCCTAGCAGCGGCGGCGCAGTGCGGAGCATCCTGTTGCTTGCAGGTGGTAAGGACAGACGTAATCGTCCCAGAGCCTCGTTGCCCTTTGGCTTTTATGTTGACGTAGCTCTCGGACCCTATTCTCCCGTAGGGCGAAATAAATGCCACGTATTTTAGATGAGTGTAGCTATTCGTCGTATACGAGGTGTTTCACCGGCATCGAAATGTCAGCACGTCTCGTAAAGTCGGGGCAGGCATCTGGCTCACGCTGTAAGACAGAATATTGCGGCCGCCCGTCCCGGCCAGGATGCTGAGGCCCTCGGAGGCGGAGGAAGCTATATGAGAACGGAATGTTGCCGTAGCTGCCTATAAAAAGACCCCAGAGTAATAGTAGACGGAAAATGTCACCTTGAATATATATTTTTCATTCGTGTCGCACCGTGATGCTTCTTTTATGATAGATTACAAAACCGAAAATGTAAAGTTTGCCGTCGTTAACCATTTTCGAAATTAATTTTCGGAATATTCGAACTCTTATCAAACACACAGTTAATAAACAATGTCAGCAGAAGTAATAATACAGAAATCTTACCTTCTTGACACTTAATAATACTTATTTTTTGCAAAAATCTATTATTACTTTTCTAAGATAGTTCCGAAATTTGGCCTTTTTGGTGACCTACTGAGCTCAGGAATTAGTACTCAGGCGTAATTTTGTTAGTGTCTCGTATACTACCACATAGTTTAAGGCAACACGTAAAATGTAATTCTGCAGGGAAAACTCGATTTTGTGACAGAAAAACTTACAAAAGCATTTGCATAATTAACCCTCCAAGGACGAAAATTATTTTTTATCAAAAAAATTAAACTTCGTTACATTTTTTAATTTAACTACTTTAGTTTAATCTCCAAAAAATATTGAAAAAAATATTCTATGATTCAGCGAGGCGTGGGAGGGTGTGACGTATACGTCACACTCGTCCTTTGGGGGTGATAACTGTGCTGGGTTGAAAGAGAGAAAATATTTAACGAGGAAAGCATTATTTTCGAAGCATACGGTTAAATGACTAGTCAATGACTACAATATCATTAGTAAACATATTACACTTCTTACACAGCAGAAAAATAGTGTTCATTTTTTTGTATGAAATGGTACATTGCATTTCAAGCATAAACCTACGTCACATTTTGTGCACATTGGAGCAACGACACTTTTGCATCCATCATTAGCACACCTTCTTCTCTTTTTATTTTCAACTTCCCCAAGTAGATGGTCAGCTCTGTCATAGCGAATGTCGTCTAAAACTCGCGTTGACCTGTTCGACGACAGAGCTGTTGGACCCACAGATTTGACAGGTGTTTTGTATCTCGTGAGGTATGTGATAGCAATCTCTCTTCTGAATTCCAGCTTAGTGATATTTTTTCCAGTCTTCTTGAAAATCAGCCAAGCATTATTTATAGCTGCATCTATAAGCCATGTCAGTATTGCCCAGTACCATTTCTTCCCTCTGATTGATATACGGTACTGATTGATGTCTTGATCCATTCGATCTGTACCACCCATGTTTCTGTTGTATGTGGTAATAATAGCTGGTTGAGGGACATTTATATGTTTTTTTTCTTTCGAAGAATATCTCTTAACATGCTTGATTGGAGATTCTCCGAGCGAATTTGATGCAACAGCAACCACATTATTGTCCATCTATTTCCCAACAAGAATTCCATCATTTTTCTCTATTGTGCTTCGAAATATCCCACGATCCATCTTCATCATTTGTTCATGCGATGGTAACAGGCAATCTTTAGGAATCCTGTTTTTCCTAATGGTTCCAGTCCCTGAGTATCCGCGTTCTTTCAAATGCTTGAGAAGGTTGAAGCTGGTGAATAAGTTGTCTGTAATTATATGATAAGGATAACTTCTTTTATGATCTGGCAGTTCATCTAAGAATGAAATCAAGGGAGCAGTGGCTTTACCAAAAATCTTTTCATATTCAGAGTTTGTCACTGGTGTATTTTTCCCTTGATAGACTTCAAAATTTATCAAATACCCGTAGAATGTATTCAGACACCATATTTTGTACCCAAACCTTATGGGTTTACCACGAATGAACTGCTTGCAAGGATGTGGGCCAAAGTACTTCACCATGGATTCGTCATAATCAAGAAATTCACATTCAGGAAAGTTATCATAAAACGTTTCTTGAGAAGATTCATGAGTGGGCGGAGCTTGAATAATCTGTCATTATTGTCAATATCAGAATTATCAGCAACATGAAAGTATTTGGCTATGAATAAAAATCTGTCCCTCCGCATACATTCAGATACTAATATATTCTTCATGTCTGGCTTGGTATCCCAGTAACTTTTTTTCCCTGGCAAAACATTATAACCAGAAAGGATCAGTACACCCAGAAAAGCCTTTATCTCTTCTGCCGTAACATTCATATTACTTTCATTTTTTGACAAAGCATATTTCTTGGTCTCCGTAAGGAAAAGGGAAATCACCTCTTCATCTATAAAGATTTCAAAAATTTGAACGGGTGTCATATTTTTATATTTGTCGGCATAGTCTTCTGGAAATATCCCATCTTTTTTTATTGAATCAACTAGATCTCCATCTATCCACTCACGTTCCCTTTTTGCGGAATACCCCGATAAATCGTGTACCGGGCCTCCAATGCGAATTCCATTAGACAAAACTGCCTCGGCTTCACTCACCAATTGATTGCCACACAGATTGTCCAGTAGACCTCCTGTGTCCTCATCACCACTGTCTTCATCAGTCAGCTCGTTTGCGGGCGGTGGTGCAATAAAGATATCCTCTACTTCTATATTATCATCACCATTATCATTACCAACGATGCCTTGAATGTCTTCTTCAAGCAACTGAATTATCTCTGCGACAGTCAGTCCGTCTCTAAAACGGTCGTTATTCCTGATAAATGAAAATGTATATAAACATTTCAATTTTCGACTTTGAAATGGAACAAAATGAAAAAAATGTGGAAAATGTGGAGACGCGTGAAAAGCTACGGGGAAGGACGAGTGTGACGTATACGTCACACTGACATTTTCACGCCTCCACACCTTCCCGTAACAATAATAAAATTAATTAAATCATTTTAATTACTTTTAATACTATCTGTGATAAATAAACCATTGACATAAATTGAATTGCTAACAATATAAGCTATAAATTCAACTTACCTAACATCTGGGTCCATCGAAAATATATCACAATTTTTAAACACCGTCAAAAACTCTTATAACGCCTTCCTCGGACAAGATCGCACTATGAACTGACGAACCAGACCCTTCTGCGACTACAATGCCCTGACACGCACAGAAATATCGACTTGCAGAGACAGGAAATTAGACGTGCCACAACTTGTTCGCTGTGACGTATACGTCACACTCGTCCTTGGAGGGTTAAAGAATAGCCTATTATATTTTTTTGAAATGTTTAATATTACAGGCATAAATTGCGAATTCAGTTGCATTTTAACAGTATATGAAGAGAAAAATGTAATAATTTAACAACTATAAACAATATAAGAATAAGATGAAAATAATAATGTACAGTATAAACTGCGATTCAATTTACTTTAATACCTTTTGTCATATCTCGATATTACAGAATCAAAACTATAGTAATTAAGAAGAAACTTACAGAGAAATTTAAATCAATATGTGATCTTCAATAAGTGTAGGAAATTGATTAATGATAATTGCAAAATGACTTCTCTAATTTTTTGTATTACTAATTAGTACAAGTCATAAACGAGGATGATAGAAGATTAAGCTCAGGTCAGTTTGGAGTTAACTAGGACTATCCGCAGTATTTGTTTCGTATAGCCTCTGCCTGCTACGTAACGAAGGGTCAAAGTTGAACATGGAAAGTGTAATGGCATGTCTCTCGGGAGAGAATCCTAATTGCAATCATCAGTAGTCGATGGCCGGACGAAGACTGAGAAAATCGGGATTTAGAATGATCGTGCGCCACATCAAGAGCGGGTGGGGCGGTGGCGCTGTCGCGTTACGACATTCGGCCACGCACCGGCGCAGCTGATGCAAAGTCGCAGTTAGCAGCATTGACTCGTTTGGCGCGGTGGGCAACGTACGCGGTTGCCCCGCCTCGCCCAGTCGCTCCCTACCCCACCCCACCCCATCCCTTTCTCGCTCTGCCCGCTTGTCCCGCGTTCACCCCGACGCGCCCGAGGCCGACCTGCGACCCTTTAATTTGCGTCGTTGGGGCGCCCAGAGAAAGGCGAAGTGCTGGCGGTGAAAGGCGGAACGGCAAGCTCGTAGGGGGGGGGGGCGACATGTCCGGGAGGGCACAAGAAGGGCAGCAGATGTCAACTGCCGAGATGCCGCCGCGCATGCCATCACGACGAACGAAAGCCAGGGGGATGTGGAAGCGAAGTGGTGGACGTCAGGAGCAAATGGATTGGTGGCGGTGTAGGCTGCAGAATTATAGAAGTGCTATGCCGAGTTTGGCACCCCCAGCACAGTACAAGTGCTGACTCCTAGGCGACTAGGCGACAGTACAAGGATTCCTAGACGCTAGCCTCTATCCTCACCCTCATCAGGTGTACAAGTACACCTTCTGACCAATATCCGGATCTCACCGGAACGCAGTTAGCCCTCGCGGCAATCTCCCCATACAATGCCCGGGTCTAGGGCCGCCGTGCTAGCTCAGAGCTACTAGCTATCCGGCCTATTACCGGAGTCAATGTTGCCTGTATGACAACGCGCCACTCACATGCGCCGGGACGCCAAGTCCTGCCCAATTAGGAGAATCTCCGTTTGAAGGCCTATCACTGGAGGATGGGAGCTTGCGGCAAGGGCAGCCGAGGTGGCGCGGGGGGGGGGGGGCGCCGGCTGCGCTGTGAGGGCGCCCTTCGTGGTCTCAACAGGTTGAAGCAGCTGCCTCCTCTTCGGCGTCGTCGGTTCCGCCCGCGCCCGTCCCACCGCCTCCCTGCCCCTCCCACCTCCAGCCCTGCCTCCGCCCCGCCTCCCAACCCCGCCCCTAGAGGCGCGCCCGCCCGCTCTGTCTCGAGCTCGCCTGTGTTGCTCTGTCGGGAAGATTGATAGCGCTTCGTGCCATCCAGTTGCGGATTATTTGTGTTTGGTATCGATCTGCAAGGCTCAGGCAGCTGCGTATCGGTTCGTGGACTCTGCCCACAATTTTGGTGGTTCACGGCGGCCTCGCCAAAAATATTAGTGGCCAGTTTTTCATGTTTTTTTCCTCGTATTTTTCAAGTTAAACTTATCACGTCATCTGCTTCCCAAACACCTTTCTTTATGTGCAATGCTACAGTTGATGACCAAACTAGTGGTGCTATAACATTACGTACTCTCGTACACAAAATTCTACTTGAATAATATTATTTGACCCCCTCCCCCAGAAACAGAATGTTTCAAATAACAAAAAACGTTTGTCCAGGCCGATAAAATTGAGACCATTGGCTACATGACCAATTATCTGATCCGTTAAACGGGTAGGTATACCAACGTTCTCGATGCATCAAAATATGTTGAAAATTTGCCATTTTCAATATTTCGAGGTTTTGACGAAAATTGGACCTTTACCATATTATTAAGCTAACATTACTCTATTCGAGCCAAATCTTTCAAGAAAAAATGTGTACCCATTTTTGAAAAACATAATTGTACATGTAATGTTAAAAAGCATACAAAGTACCAACCAAACAGATGGTACTTGTACGTGACAAGATCGGAAATGTATCCGGCATGCTCTGACACCTCTAAATACAGCTTTTGAAGAACTTGGGTGACGGAATGTGGACGCGCGTTGCCCTGCAAGAAACGAATCTCTTTCGATCTATCTCGGCATTCTCGCATGCAGAATCTGCCTGACGTGCTACTTCACCTATAGTCACTGATTGATTATTCAGAATCAGGGCACAGACTTGCTCAATATTGGGAAAAGTAGTAGAGGGGGCTGGACATGTTGCTCTTTTCTCAGCGTGCATGTTTGTTTGACTGCTTTTGAATATTGCAGTTCACTAGTAAATTCTTCGTCAAAGAAATACATTACCCCCACATTGGGCGGAAAGTCTTCTATGAATTTCAGCTTTTATTCACATTCAGTTCGCACAAAACGGATTATAAAAAGCATCTTCTGTTTTTGTGCAAACGGAGAGAGTTGCAGCCATGTTACAAGTCATGCCAACATTACATGCTAACCCTGAAACTTACCATAAGCGAAGTGAACGATGTCCTCTTAACCCTTCGACTACCGAGCTTTTTTGCACACGTCGAATACCAAGGAGGTAACGAAGTTACCCCAGAGAAAATTTAATGTTGTTTTAATATTTTTACCGTAAATGTAATATTGTTTCGGTTACGTAGATTAAACATGATTTTGATATATTAACGCAATATTTAGCGACTTTACCAACATATTTTACATACAGGACTTCGTCCACTACGAAGAGGTCTCGAATGCCAAATCATGCTCTTTTAGAACGCATTATAATATTCGTATTGTCTCTTTCACTTGATACTCTTTTGATCTGATGTATAAGTCGTCATTCACGTTTCCCTCGTCTTCAGCACAAATAATATCGTCAACATTATTTATAATCTATACATTATCTTCATCACGCTAACATAACAATCTACACTTCATTATCTTCTTTACACAAATCGTCTGAATTGTGAATACTTTATTAATTTTCAAAACCTTCAAAACTGTAATTTTTCGACACGTTCACATACTAACGCACAAGTATTACAATAACACTTCGTAGAAATGTCCACAACACAACACTTTCTCTCACCCTCCCGCTGATAACCTCAAACCAAGTTATTAAATCCAGAACGTCCAATACCAATGGGGGTAAGATAGTTACTCCATTTACAGATTTAAACCGTGAAATGACAAGCCTAAAAACAGGTTTTTCCAACAAGATATTTTAGATAAATAAGTAAAAAAAACAACTGCACAAAATATCAGAAATGTAAAAAAATTATAAGATGATAAAAAAATAATCGTCAAATATGCGTTGGGGTAACTCAGTTACTCCCTCGGTTGCAGAAGGGTTAAGGTTGGAAAGTGTGCAAAGCTGTACAGACAACTTAAAGAGAATTGGAACGAAAGTGCAAATACTAATAATTGACCTACCCACGGATGTTTGTATACGAGTTAGTAAAAAGGGAGGAACCTCAAAGGTATATTCTTTTGAAAATATTTTTCTGTGTAGATTTTTCTGAGAGCGCTGGCCAAATGATGTCTCTAACTGTATACAGCAATTGCCAGAAGTGCTATATACTCGCAAGTACCATCTGCATGCACGGAGAACACAACGTGAAATTTTCGAGTTGTCAGGGCAAACTAGAATGAACTGTTTTTCTTTTAGGCCCATAACTGATGTTCTAATTAGGGAGCGAATTTTGATGACCCAAAACATCGCTAAGAATGATCGATAAAATGCTCTGAAAATGTTTTTAAAATGTCCTAAAAGCAAAGAAAAATCAAACTGTTGGATACGTTACTGATGTAATAGAGACTACTTCTATTCTTTCAAGTCGACCCGGCTTGCAAACTTTTGGTTTGGACTGTTCTTTACCAGAAAACCTGTCTAGTTATCCCAAAATCGGATGAACCTCCAAACTGGCGTCACAGGAACCTTGGATTACGTACTAACAATGGCTGACATTACAACTTCAGAGCGAAGAAATCGTATAGGCTTCCAGGTACAGGAACTCAGGAATTCTGTGGAGAACATTTGTTGCATCTCATAAATATTATTTGAAGCAAATACCATTGATATGATATTAAAATAGGTGAAATCAGCGAAAAATGTGTTAAAAATGGAAAAAAGAGTAAAATGACGTATTAGTCGAAATCGAAGAAAAATGAAAAAAAAAAAATCTTTAAAAGTGGGTAATTTTCTTTTGTCATAAAATAAAATGAATTTCTATTCTGAACGGCGTTTTTCTAAAGTGAAAAAAAGACATTTCTTTAAAATTCGCCCCTAGTTATAACACATGTGCGTCATGTCCTGTGAATCATGCTGCATTGCTTATCATGCATCATGTTTGCACGTGTTAGGTTCTCCTCCTTCAAATTCCCGTGTCATTCCTACAAGTCTGTTGTATTTCAACGTTATCAGAGTGCTTTCGGACAATGCCAATGGCCAGCTTCTATTTTAGTAGTCTATTAAGGAAATGGAAGGCATCTTTTCCAGATAAAAGCCATTGACATGAACGAAAATCTCAATGCATGTCTCTATTCCTTTGTTTTCTGGCGTTTCTTTAATTTTCAAAAATCCATAAAATACTTCCCACCATTGTTACGCTGTCTTGAACTATTGTGCGCTCATGTTAATAGTCGTTTCTGGATGCGCCTCATATAATACTAATATAATCTACGTCGTATAATACCTATAAAATACAAAATTTCATAGCTCTTTCGAAAGTAGGATCTCCTTAAATTGACCTGAACCGTTTATGACAATATAATTAAAGGACCGTTTTCATCTTAAACGAGATTATTCTGACAGTTAATATCACCCCTGTAAAGTGGAGATTCCAGCAAGCAGATTGAAGACTTTAATATTGCCAGATAATGATGTCTGTATTGATGTCAACAGCTCTGTGCTGCAGACCCGATATTAAAACTTTTAACTAGCCCTGTCCCACGGTAATAATGCGCGCTTTCATGCTAACCTCACTGTTTTCAGGAAGACACGTAAGAAAATAGTGACCAGTGAAATCACATCGTACACGAGGATTTCATCTAATCCATGTGCTATTGAAAATATTTTATACGACGAATCTAAGGCTGCATTTCATTTGTGGCGCTTTCGCTGCACTGCCAGAAATGTGCGCGTTACTTTAATGTAAATTACATTAAAGTAATTATCATGAACGCATGGTAAATTTAATGTACACCTATACTTTACGAAGTAAGAGTCAAAGCTTTTGGACTGGTGATTATGAATGTACGATATATATGAATACGATACGATATATACGAATATACGATAATAATGAGAGGTAGGAGAAACGGGAGAACCTCTGCATTAAATCTACACTGATTTTAAATTACACTGGCATTAAATTTAATGTACAAATATATTAAACTCGTTTTAATACACAAGGTTTCATTAGGTGTAATGTACAATACAAGAATCTACATTAGGTTTAATGACATTTCTGACAGTGTGGATATTTCAATAGTGTGCAAAAGGTAAAGTAGTAAAGTGGTATTGAATGGAGGCAGATCCTATTGATTTGCAAAGTGTGCATGTGCAAAGCGGCCGTCGAAGGCAATTCCAGGCGTAGTAAGCCGCAATCGGGTCGCTTTGCACACCGCGCGTGCGGGGGGGGGGGGGGGCGCGCGCCATCCAGATGGTCCTCGTGACGCGCGCCCTGTCGCGCCTCGTCTGCTCGTCCGCCCAATCGAACTCCGGCCGCCTCCAAAGCCTGCTTGCACAGCGCGCTGCGGACCGGCATGCCACGCCGTGCAAATATTTGGCAAGTGCTTTCTCATATCAGCGGTGATCCCGCCCCCTTCCGTGGTGACACTGACATTGCACGTAACATGACGATGATGCGATGGATCCAAACGTCCGAGCGGTTCCCAGTCCGTTTCTAGTGGACCGTGCCGTGGCGCTTGTTAGAGATTAACGACGCGTGGCTGTGATTGGGAAGGGAGACAAAGGACCCTCTGTTTTTAAGTAAAATTCCTTTCGTGCTTGCGTGAAACGCCAGCTGTGAAGTTTCGCTCTTCGTTTAAACGATTTTTTTTTATTTAACCCTAAAGCAGCCTTCCGTTCACCACACCGGCCGTTAGCCTCTCCTTTCTGGAAAATTCCGCAGTTCACCGCGCCACACTTCGTATCTTTCTATCAATGTATGTTCGTGTCCACAGTGTTGTTTTGATAACGTTCCAAGATATAAGAGTTCCGTTTTTAATCATTATTTTCTTAAAGACTGCATTGTGTGAATAGTATTCACCATGCGACTGGTCATGCAAGTGAAATCTGTAAGTGGAACTACTTGTTGTTCTCGTTTATATTCACGTATTGAGGAGAAAGAACGGAATTTTACCTATTTTCAAAACGTATTCGGTTTTAGGTTGGTGGACACTCAAGGGAGAAAATTACCCCCATAAAGAGTACATTGCAAACATTGCGAACGAATGGAACACAAAGTGACGCCGATGCTGTGTGTTGTAAATATTCTAACTTTGTATGAAAACAATCACATGTAATAATGTGCAAAGTACGAAAATAAGAAGTGACATATTCAGAGGACGATTGTTTGTGGTCCAATCATTTCTTTGGAAGCCTCATTTCATGATTGTGCTTTGCACGTAATAATGTCAGTGTTGTATTACATTGTGTAAATTATAAGTGCGCAAAAAATAATTTTTATTGTTTCTATTAGATTTAACAATTCAGTAATCCCTCAACATTCGCGAGAGTTAGGTTCCCAAAAACCATCGCGAATGTTGAGTCTATCTTTTAATGAAGAAAGATGGGTTAGGTTCGTAGATGTCGAAAAACTGTTTCAAAAAGAAAGAAAAAATATCTGACAATCATTTACAATAGAACTGAGTAAGCGCTACTACAAACAGCAATCAGGATACAGACAATTATATACAATAACAAAAAATTTAAGAAATTAGATAACAATTAGAAGGAGGAAACATTTCTTTGAGACGACTGCAAGTAAATATGGGAAAATTGAATCAAAAAGATTAAAATATGAAAAAAATACGCAAATTCAAGACAAAATATGACCATAATATGAAAAATAAACGGAAAATGACCAAAGGATAATAAAAAACAAAATGTGACTTTATATGACACATGACAATTTCATAATTTTAGTCATTTCAATGATGAATGATAAAATCATGCTTATCGTACATTTTTCATGGAAATACCGCAAAGAAAAAATATGACATGTCATAATCATCCGGGTCCTACGTATAACGATCAAATTCGTTCAGCTTATTTTAAATTATTATGCTTTACTAAAGCGGAGAAAAATAATCAATGGAACGGACCTTTCAGCTTTTGCAGCGTTTGTCGTTTGAAAGTAACCACAAAGGAAGAAGGGAGAAATGTTAATTTCGAACAGCCTCGTTGACTAGGTGCAGTCACCACTGTGAATGAACCGGAAGTTCCTATTTGTAGTTTCTAATTATTGGGAACCAAAATAAGAATAAAAGGTGGTGTGCTGACCGGATGTACAAGAAATTTTATGACGCAGTCTGACGACGTTCGCGTCGACGACGGCACGTGGTGGCGTCGGCGGCATGAACGGGCGGGGCGGCGGCCGAGGCACCCACGCACGAACTCCCCCTCCCCCTCCCCCTCCCTCTGGCGGCGGGCGGGCGCAGCTGCTGCTTAGGTGCGTGGTGTGACGCCTTGACGGGGCTCCCACCACCGGATGTCACGTCGCGCCCCCTCCCTCCACGGTCCGCCCCCGCCCCCGTCCCCACCCCCGTCCCCACCCCGGCCTCGCGGCAGACGCGCGTCGCCCAGGCTGCGCCGCGCTTTGTGCTGGCGGAGGCGCCACAGCAATCGCTGCCACGGGGGGGGGGGTAACATGCGATTCTTTACATTAGCTTAAAAACTGTTTCGTCTTACAATGAGTCACGGAAACCCTCTTCGAATGATAGTACTGATGTGTCACTTGCGAAATGGGGCATTTCACGTCTGCTTGTTTTGTGATTCTGTTTCCCCTCCGAGGAATACGTAAAAACACACCAGAGATATTCACGTTGTGCGATCATGTTTAATTGGACAACTTTCAGTTATTCATGTTGTTGGTGAGTATTTATTTTGGCAGAACCCCTCCATGTAAATGTTGATCATAATGTCCATATGTGAGATTTTCTTGTCATTAGATAATGTGGAAAGTACGTTTAAAATGCTGAAGTGTTAATTGACTAGCGCGTTTTCATAATCAAGGCGTAGGTAATGAAAATAGTTATCTATAAATAGAGTTTATTTAATATACCATTGTAGATGCACGACTATGAAGTAGAAATGGGAAATGTCTATTACGGAATTTGGCCGGAGAGAATTAAGAAATTATATTAATTTATTTATTTATTTATTTATTTATTTAGTCAAAAAACAGTAAAAACTGTATATGACGTGTGGGGAAAGAAATTTATCTGCGCACATTTTCTTGAGGGCCAGAATTTTATTTCAAAAAAAAAAAAAAAAAAAAAAAAAAAAAAACGAAAAAATTAATTTAGAAAATAATTATTTTAGAAAAATAAAGATATTTGAAAAATGTTTTTTCCCGAGTTATAGAAAATCAATTTCAACTGTAAATGAACTACAAGCAAAAGGAGTGCTCAACAAAACGTGCGCACAGTGAAGCTACATTTACGTCCAGAAGCAAAACATTCACTCCGACCAAGTACAGTGATCTACATTTCTCATTTCTTATTTAATATAATTATTTCAAGACAGTCGTGTACAAATCGTGAACCAAAATCACATTACTAATATTTAAATATGAAAATTATAATTACAGTACCGAGAAAGAACCCTACATCTGCGTGAAAATGCAAAAATTCGATCGCAAATCTCTATTAGATGCCTTGAACATTTCCAAAAACTTCTTCCCGGACTTGGGTCTATCAGCAGTGCTTTTTGTATAGTTCGGCAGTTGGTCTGAAGTACCTCCTGCAGATGAACCTGGCCTGGCGACGGTTTCGAATTTTTGGGGAAATATTCAAGCGTTGAAAGGCGCGACTATTACTTAGGGTTAGGAAAGTTTCTAATAAGAAAAGGCCTACGTGATGAAACAGTACATCCTTACCAGAACTAAGAGAGGAAAAAATGTATTTTGATAATTACCATGGCATACAGAATAGAAAAATTACCCGATAATACGTGGATTGATTACTGAGATGTTTCACAGTATTAACAATTATTCTCAGTTAACAATTTATGAACCTCCTTGCGTTGTCGCCCTCATTTACTAAGACGCCTCTCACTTACGCGACATGCTTTTGGCACTTGTCCCTCTTCCCGTTGATTTTGGTAATATGCCCGAATCTTAAAGCAGCAGGCCCAGAGTAGCCCAAAGGGACTGCGATTGAATGGCAATTATAGTAGACTATTCTCGAACATTTTATTGTGTTTTAATGGGCAATTAAGAAGATAAGTGAAAATAAAAGTATTCATTGTACGATAACGACTAACACTGTAACTTATTATTAACTTACAACTACAGGAGCACTCAGGATTTTTCTCGGGGGAGGGGTAGGTAAAATATCGAGCCGACTTGAGATTTTCTAATTAAGAATTTTACGATTCGTGCCAAATATAAAATATTTATTTCTAATCAGAACAATAATTTCTAATCAGAAATGTTAATAGTGAATATTTATAACAATAATATATAGCAAATAACAATTGATATACTGAATGACTCGATACTACAGAGGATTAATAAATGTTATATTTTTTGAATATGTATCATTGTCTTCTGGGTATGGTTTGGTGGGGGACTGAAGCTCGATAAGGTCACCGCCTGGTTACGCCACAGCTTATAACTGTTACAAAGATCTTGGAATCGATGCGAGCACGAACGATACGGAGAGCAAGAACAATAGTTTTGGCCGCGCGGTAAAGCTGCGGGCAGACACATGGGCATCGGCCACGAGACGAGGCGGCGCGAAGATTGAGGGAAGTTCCCGAAGTTGCAGCTAATAAGTTAATATACTTGTTTGGTAAATGTACGTCGTTGACAATTGCATACCGATGGAAGCGCGGTCAAAGACGGACCTCAACGTAGTTTTCGTACTTCATTTGTTGCTCAACAGAAACTTCAGGGACTTTCAAGATATTCTTGAAAATAGTAAAATATTGAATTATTGGAAGAAGTGAATAAAAGACTGACTTGAAAGTTTTAAAGAAAGATGCAATTTTTGGCATACCATGCGTTCACCTCCAGGCCCACAAAATATTTCATGAAACGGATAAATGTCCATTTTTCTTGAAAAAAAAATGCGGCTGCGTAGGTTCGGAAACTTTGAAAATAAACATCTGGTTACTGGATAGTTAATTTAGATTCGTTTGTTTTTAACACGCATTTCCGCGAAACGTTCAAATCGCGAACGCTCACGAATAAGTTGTTTTTTCTATCTTTTCAATCGTTGCAAGTCTGGACGAAAAGAACTTTAAAAAAACGACTACCAAGTAGAAAAATACAGACTCCTTCGATGTTTCGACTTAACGGCGAAGAGTCTCTTCAGAGAAGAAGACTTCTGGTTGAAAGTATAAGGAGTATCAGTTTGCCGATAAAAATAAGTTTAATGTTAAGAGTGAAGCAATATTTTATAATTCAAGGGTCGTAAATAAAAATATGCACGTGAGAGCAATAGTAAAAATAAAATTTTACACTTTTTAAAACTTGAATATAGTATTTTACATTATGTTTTCCCGTAAAAACACTTTCATTAGTTACGTCAGGTGTGTAGGTGACCTATAGGCGGATGATGTCATGTTAACAATTCCAGAGGACAGCGCAGTCATTTCCAATATTTCTAGTTGTAACCAGATTGAAACCGCACACATTATGTTCATTTCCACAGCCACAGAGTTTATCCCCTGTATCAATTCACCTGTTGAAATACTCGACAAAGCATACAACAGATCATATTTACAGTTCAAATAGCTTATTGCAATAATTCAAATGAAATCAAACAGGGTAAATATTCGGGGAAGCTATCACGTTCTCTTGCGGCCAGGTCTGCTTAATAAAATACGTTGCAGTCCTCTTTTAGTATCTTTCGATGTAAATTAGTTGTGCATTCGGAGGAACGGTGAAAGTTGAAGTAGTTCTTCAAAAAAAGGTCGGGAGCCATCTGTGTTCTCGCGGAAAGTGCAAAAGATTTTTCAAGACAGAGGACTTTCTCGTATCTCAAAAACTGAAATACATTATTAGAAATTTACAGAAAATGATCTGTTGTATTACAATTTACTGGGGGGGGGGCAAACCGTTGACACCCCCTCGCAATGGTGTTCTCAGAGTTCCGGAATGACTTTGGTATGGTAATGTTAAAATCAGAGAAAGAATTGTCGTTATCAAGATTTCAGCTTTGAAGACGCAGTTTTCTACTAAGCATTCAGTTAATAAAGTTTAAATCCCTCCCGATTTTCAATTAAACTTAACTGACCTCGGGTTCATTGCTAAAAAAATATTATATTGTGCCGGCAAAAGTATTAAATTTCCGGAGAATTTACCTCGAACTCGTTTCCTGGGTTTGTTCAAATTTGCTGAAGCTTCATATCTATGCTTAGGACACTTAAGATTGCCAGCAGAATAAAGAAAAAAAACAGACGTGGTCTCAGAACACAATTTGAAATGTTTCGTTCTCAATTCTCAAATCGCTGTTTCAAATCTATTTGAACTCAATAGTGAAAATATACCATAGATATTTTATTTATGACCATTTTTTATTACGAATTCTTATACATTATATTTAACTAGTACTTTTAAAAACTTGTCTCCTCCATGTTCCAGTTTGTACTATATTTAAACCGTGCTATACATCAATGAAAGCAGTGCGAAAAATTTCTGTGCAGCAACATGGTTGCTACTGCAGGCCAATTATTCTACTTACAAGACTTCGTTATCCTTCTTAAGCATTGGAGACCCTTTTCCCCATTTCATTCAAGCGTTTTCCTTTCTTCCCTCGCTGGAAGACACGTTTTCATACAGTGTTCTAGAGGTGGATATAGGAGCGGCCGCCGAGGAAAAGTCGGGCGGGCCCCCGGCGTTGCCTCTGAAAATACCCGCGCGCCAAGCCGGCGTGCATCCGCCTCGCACCGCAGCCTTTATTACGCGCGGCAAAGTATTTCGGCCGTCGACCGGCGGCGGCGGCGGCGGCGTGTGCGCCCTTCGGCACGGTGCCCGGGCAGCACGCGGGCATAATGCACCGCCGCCGAGGCGATTTCACTCGCGGAAATTGCTCGAATTTACTGTCCACTTGGCAGGAGTCAGATGTACATCCGAATATAGCGGCAGGGTAATAAACAGCAGCTTCTCGCATTCTTTTCCCTTCCGCCGCCGCCGCCGCCGTCGCCGCCCAGAATTAACGCGCGTGCAAAGTGGATTGTGGCGTATGGCAGCGCCGGGCAGTGGCGTGACGGAGGGCTTGGCGGCGGCGGAGGCGAGGCCGCGCCACCGCCAGGTGGTGGCGTGGGCTGAGCAGTGGATCGCTCCCGACGACGCACTGGCGTCTTCGCGCGTCTCTCGGAGGAGGAAACGGCGAAGCTTTCAAAGGACGTGGCGATGTCCTTTTCAAATGATTACCGTTTCAATCATTGATCATCTTGGTCCTGCTAGTCGCATTGTTTACCTAAGGATTTCAGGAAAGAAGGAATTATCTTATTGCTATTGTAGAACTTGCTAAACTTGCTGATGATTTAAAATTAATCTTATAAATTTAAAATAAATCTTAATAAATTTAAAATTAAATCACTGAGAATCGGCGAATGATATGGCTAGAATGTTGGAGCCAATTCCTTCGAGATTTTTCGGTGATAACACTTATGCTATCGTGTTTTTGAAAAAGGAAGGAAGATGACTTGACATTTTGTAAAATACTTGGCAACAAATTGTAGACATTATCGCGGACCTTCAAAACGTGTTGTTTTTATAATTTATCACAATTTTCTTATTTCCATTTAGACATGTTTAGTACATCACTAATACATGTCGGTGAGTGCCTAACGCGAAATTAATTTGTACATTTTCGTTTCGAAATTAATTTGGATCATTCGTTTGAAAATTGTAGTACATATAGTGTTGAAGAAACCAGCATAAAGTAAGGTGTATTTAGAAATGACAAACACAAACACTTAGGGAACGTAAAAATAACGTTATTCGCAGACAATAGAAAAGAAGACAAACGTCCGGGGAAAAGGGCTGTTTGCAATTAATTTATTATGCATGTTGGTTAGAATGGAAAGCTTGAATAGGTAATAAATTGAAAGTTGTTTTTTTTTTTTTTCGACACTTCGCGTACCGTTATTTTCCATATTCGGATATTTATGGTATAATGTAAATAGAAGTACATAGTTTGTTTAATGCGAAATTTGACAAAAAAAAATTGAAGCAGGAGCCAATGATCTTTGCCATTGGGGCCCATTTGATGAAACGGGGCAAGCAAACTAGCGGCAACGGGCGCAGAGCGCGGCAGGGATTTAAATTCTCCAGAGGATGCAGGTGCTTGTTTTTTCTGGCGCGCCCATCGCCGGGTTTGATCCACTAAAGCTCTCGCACGCTTAGCTTAGCGGCTTCGTAATGCGCCATTGGAGCGATGGCCGTGGCGGGGAAGAACGGGAGGGCTTGCGATGGGGAAGTGGCGACGGCGACGTGGAGTGATGGCAAATTTTAGCAAACATCGATACTTCGATACATCACCAAAAGGTTTCGATATCGATGAAAAACATCCACAAAGTCAATGTTGAAAATATCGATCTTTTAAATATGAAACAGACGGTATTTTCCCTGCATATTTCCATTTTTAAAATAATAATTAAATTAGTTATATTTTATTGTTTGGTCACGTGCAAGAAATTTGTTAAGAATAATGAAAATGTTTATCGAATGTGAAGAGGGAAAAAAATAAAGGACATTGTGTTTTGCAATTTTTTTCATTTATTCACTTTTATTCCTAAGTCGTCGAAGTAAAATGTCCTAATTCTAATATGATACACAATAAATCAATGTTAGTTTCAAGTATATTCTGCTTTAAATTTCACTTTCATCTTAATTGTCTGATGAATGTTCTATGTAGTCAAGTTTCAAAGTACAGTTTAACGTTATTACAACGTACAAAATAATTTTTTAAAAAAGTAACAACACTGGAGAAAGGTTGCATGCCGCCTGGGGGTCGAAAACGGTGACAGTTGTCAGTGACATTTGATTGCGATCAATCCGGAAAAAAACGCCCTAAAAATTTTATTTATATCATGGGAATTCTTTTTGGAAACATCGATGTCTCTGTACAAATGTATCGTTGTGAAGAAAACCTCGGAAGCAAAACAATGTTAATGTATCGATGTTTTAAAAACATGGACTTTTTTGCCATCCCTAGGCGTGTGCGCCGGTGGGAAGGGGTCCGCAGGGGGGGTGGATGTGGGCGGCGACGGGCGCGGGGGCGGCGCGGAGGCGGCGCGGAGGCGGCGCGGCGTGGCCCTGCCTCGCAGTCCACCGGCGCTGGCGCTCTCCGCCTTGAAATACGCCTGCCGTTTGGCGTCGCGCGGGCTGCATGATTAGACAGTCAGTGCAAATTTAGCATGGAGATGGACGGCTTGTTTATTTTCTGGGCTTCTTTTTTTCTGCAGTTCGGCTGAAGGCCCTCTCTTTATTTGCCGAAGCTTTAAATATATACGCGGGCGTTGTTTTGAAAATCGACCTGAAATAATGGAAAATTGCGTCTTTCCGAATAAAAGTCGTGAAGGAATCTTGTCAGGAGTAAGTGGCATTTTGGTTAATTTTTATGGATCATCTTGATTTGCATTTATGGAACTATCAAAACATAGTAACTGTTATAACTCGGAACCTTCACAACAAAGCATTAGAAGCCAAATGCATGACGTTCCTCTGAAATAAATTACGTCTGGGTAGATTGGTAATAAACATAGTCTTCGTATAGTAGAAGCGAGGAAGCTTAGATTTTTATTGATTGCGATTTTCCTTGCAAATAAATAAATAAATGGATTTCAAATGAATTGCATATAAAATAAACTATAAAACTAGAACTATTTTACTTTTACGAGCTCTGGACGTTAATGGGCCTGAAGCTATTCGTTGAATTTTAAATTTGTATAGCGTAAATACTACAGCTTAACCTACATTGTCAGCGGGTGGAGTATTGCAGAAACGATTCAAAATAGGTTTCAGTGGCCGTGCAGCATATGGCTTAAAAGAGACCATTTCCATACGATTTGCATGCATTTCACCCGCGGCGCGGTGCCTTCGTAGCAGTGTTTCAGCTGCTTGCCTCGGTTTATTTCTCAAGGGAGTGGAGGATTTGCGTAAATCGCGTGATTATAAATTGTTTCCCGCTGATGCTGATTTTCGAATACACTTACTACCTACATCGTTTATCGCATTAATTTTCCTTTTATTAGAACGTCCAGCCTTCTAGAGCAATCACGTTGACTTTCCTTCTCTTTAAATAACTCGGGGGATGGCGTCACAATAGTATTGTTCTGTCATTGGCGATGCGATGTCCTCCCAGCAGGCCGAGGTGAGTCACAGGGTGGGGCGTCGTGTTTCTTTTTCCGAATGGCCCAGACACCTGCACCTGCGGACGTCCTCTTTGGGCTCTGGAGAGAAGTTCCTCGCAGCGGGCGTAGAATGAACCACAGCGCTGCTCTCAAAGTTGCTCTTCCAACTTCCAAGTAGGTTAATTTCCTGCACTTTTCCTCATGCATTTTTTCACAGTTCTCAGTCCTTTAGTACTTTTGCAGTGAGTCCTATTTCTCCTTTATCTGGTGCGGGTGGGTGTCCTAATGCAGTCCTGAGAAAAGTAGACGCTTCATTGGAGAACGTTTTGAACTAATTTTATTATGAATTATTTTCAACGTTTCATTTTCGTGCAGTTGATTGGACCATTATATTATCAGTTGGTGCCAGTCATGCACTATCGAAGATCTTGTATTTTGTGATATTGATTCATCCAAAACGAAATCTCAGTGGGAAAATACTGTAATTGTGGTCGTCACTTAAGGCGGAGGCTTTGTCATAATTAAAATATCCGGTTTAATTGTATTTCTATTACTAATTTCAAATACACGCATGTACAAAAATCCGCGGAAAACTAAGCAGGCTCTGGGGTTGAGAGATACTGCCCAGGAACGTGGGAGAAAAATACAAAAACAATAAAACAGCTTCGAATTTCACAGCAAAATGCAAATATTTGGTTATGCTAATCGGCAATTTCTCATACTGGATGTTATGACTATATTATCATGCTCGCTGTATCGCGATGCACAGCGCGAGTGAAGTCATCCGATGATGAAAAAAAGCTTCAAGTTTTCACGTGTGCAGTTTCAGAAGAGCCAATTTTTCCTACTCCAGGACCTCGTTTCCAGCACAGTCGACAGCAGCGTATTCGTTGCTACAAGCCACTGTTTTCTTTTTAAAAAATATTGTTGTCCTGTGCTGCGATTGAAGGTATAGATTTAAAGTCTTTATTTTTTCTGAATTTGCTAAGTCCATTGTTTTCGGCCCAGGCGTGGCCACGTAGGGTTGCTTGAGATCCGCAGCATTTAAGAGTAAGTCGTGCTGTGCCCCGAAATGAAATTTGGAGAGGAACGCCGGGCCCACGTCGTAGCACGTGGAGGCTCTTGCGCAGGAGCAACGCTCTTGAGGGGGTGGGGGCGCGGGGCTGCTCGGCTGGCTGCGCGCGGTGAACGTCCCCGCCGCCGCCGCCGCCGCCGCCGCCGCTGGCTGTCAGGGCGAGGGGGCGGGGCGGGGCGGCGGAGGAGGAGGCCCGTTAGCGGCGCGCTGCGTGCGCCTGGGAGGCGCCTCCGCCGCGGGGCTCGCGCCTGAGAGATCACTGCACTCCGCGGCGTCGCCTTCGTCGTCGCCGGTGCTCTTGGCCTGCGGCGGCGCCGGGACGCCTCGGTCGCCCAGCATCACCGTTGCCTTTTTCCTGCACGAAATATTAGAAATGCCACGAAGAGCCATCGTTACTCCTCGGATTTTTGTGGTTGAACGCGTCGCCCTCTCTCACAGCTCCATGGTGGCACGTTGAGGCTTTTTGTAACGTCGGTGCTATTTAGAAGCTTGCTCCTTATTGGACAAGAAAATAAGACAGACTTCTTTTTCTGAATTTGCGTGGCAAGCCCGCTCCGTCCACCCTTATCTTGTTATTTTGAAAATGCAGTGACCGTCCGCGAGTCGTAGCAAGCGAAGAATCCGGCCATTTTTTTTGACGCTCTCCCGTGAAGAAGTGGCAAGGGGCGCTAGTGTGATTAGGCGCGTGACAGTAACTTGCCGTCGCCGGAGCGGGACGCGAGCCAGTGGACGGTATCGAGCCGGCGCTCCCTGTCGTTGTCTTATCGATGCCGCCACGTTCTCCTCCCAAGTAAAATAGGTATTTACGGCGGAGAGCCGTGCCGCGTCGTTGGGCGGGGGGTCGCGAGGGTGGACGAGGGCGGACGAGGGCGGAGCTGGCGAGATGGGAACAGCCTGAGGTCACATGTCGGAAGGAGGCGTGGAGCTAAAGAGCGGAGCAAGCGAGGAGGCACGTCGTGCGTTGAGGGACGGGACTGAGCGCGACGTAGCACCGGGAGAAGGAAGGAAGAAGGAAGGAAAGGGGCACGGGAAGCGAACGGCGAAGAATGCCCGTTGAGAGAGCGGCATTGGCCGAGAGTGCCGGGGCAGGGATCGAGCGAGCCGTTAGCTGTTGGTCCTGTGCGCGTTGTGAACGGCAGCGTCGCCTCTTCGCCTTTTATAGACGGCGTGAGGGGGAGGGGGGGGGCGAAGCGAAGCCAAGTCTGATGCGATGGGGCAGAGGGGCGCTGCGACGGCTGGCGCTGGTCGTTCGCGCGGATATATGTGCCTTCCCGCTTTGCGGCCGCCCCGACGCCGCGCCCCCCGACGCCGCGCCGTTCCGAGCAGAGTGCGCGACGAGCACTGGACGTGTCAAAAGGGACGTAAAGCTATTTCAACCTCGTAGATCCCGGTCACTGGGTCACGATACGCATTGCTTCGCATGGACATGAATGTGTCTTGCAAGTTCCTTCATGTCATCTTAGAGTACGAAACAGTACATTTTACAACATCGAGAAAAAAGTTTGATTTTCATGTGTTTTATGCTTCTCAATTATTATACATAGTTAGTATGTATATTAAAGAAAATGTGAATTGACTTTTGGTATTTGTACTGGTTTGAGATTATTATATAATTTTGATATAATTTGATATAATTATTCCTTTGCTACTAAAAGTATGCCGAAGTACCATGACGCCAGCATTTTTTATCACGAGTACCTTCATTCACATATCGTACAATTTAAATATACAGTAAAATAGAATAAGTTGTAACCGTACAAAAAATATTCACTATCACAGTAGGACTCAAAATGTAAGATGAAAGGTTGTTCTTGAGGACAGTTGATAGTAAAACAAGTGAACCTCTCTGATGGCGCACTCGGTGTCGATGTTTCTCCGAGCACGTTCCCTGACGCCGCGCCCCGCGGCGCGCTCGTAAGCTGAAGCTGCGAGAGCGTTTTAGTGGGAGGCGGGCGTTTTTCTTGCCCGGAGACGCGCCGCGCCGCGCCGCGCCGCGCAGCCGGTGCCGGTGCCGTTGCCAAATAGGGTGGATTTCATCTTTTTTATGGCTGCATAATCTTTTTTGCCTTTGATATGCAGAGATAGGGGGAGAGCCGCGGCGGCGGATGGCGCAAGGCGGCGGACAGGAAAGACGCCCGCGATACTCGGCGTGGAGAGTTGCATAGCAGGAGGATGGCGCGCGCCTGCGCCAGGGCTCTTTGTCATTTAGCATTCTAAGCGCCGTTTATAGTTCGTTGTCACTTCTGCTTGACAGTGTATATATTTCAGCGCATAACGATCTTAGCCCGCTTTTGTGGAAAGAAATGAAAAGTGTAGGAAATGTGCTGGGGGGGGGGAGCAGATGCATTGGTTCTATTCCTTACATTCACAAATATTAGGTTTGAAGGAATTTAGTGAGATATTTCTCAACTTCTAGATTGTGCTTTCTATTTTAGGATGAAACAATAATTTTCCTAAATTACGTTATTAGACGGAGGGTAAACAACAGAATAGTATCGACACCCCTTCGCCGAGTTGTTCTCATTGTTGAACGATATAAATGGAAGAAAGAAAAGACTCTGAGAATGGGGAATGGAGAACTGCGTCTCCAGGTTAAGATTCCAATTGTGAGGAAGAAAAATGTCTGCTGAAAATTCATGGCGCCTAGGGCGAAGTTTGTGACAGTGATGCAGAGGATCGTAATTCATTGTCTCGTGTAGCTTGTCGGTAGCACGTCGTGGCTGCTTAGAAAGCTTCCGTTATGGACCACGATGCTGGGCATGAACTATAGCAATGCTGACACATCAGCCGTCTTTCGCCAGGATGTCGGAAATCGTCAAACTTGGAAAAACTGGAAAAGAGCGAGAATTTTAGGTTCAATAAATCACATAATACGCCAAGGAAAGACGATGGTTTTATATGGCTTATAAAGAACCAGCCACACAACCCGGAAATGTCTGTCCGTCGGATAGGTAATTGTCCTCCAGGGGGCATCTAGCAGAGTTAAGACGAAAAATGTTTGTAGTTTTATACTTAGAAAATGTAACACATGGTAACATCAATAACGCAGGAACTCATCCTAGGCCCGAAACCCGGGATTACATCCCTTTTGTCGTAATTACTGATGCAGTTTAATAAATGAAGGAAAGTAAAGGAAATAAAATTAATCTGCTTCAGGTATTAAAGCATTCAAAATTATATTGTCCATCTCGCATAAAATATTACGAATAAACGTATAAGTAGCCCCACAGTAACAAATTAAATCATTTAATACGCGAAGGAAAGGGTTGGTGTGATGTTGCTTACCTCGCTATTTGGAATACTTCATCATTCAAATATTTATGTTTAAAAATATTCGAGAGATTCTTGACCTCAAGAAATCGTGCGCAGATTGTACTTCACCGCCATGCGTCACATATCGTTTATACTGTACTTTGACAAATAAAGCAAATTAAAAAATTCTAAAAAACGAGATACTTTTGGACATTCTTTTACATGTTTTGGAGAGTACCTCCACTCCTTAGTAAGGATTGTTACAAACATTCGAAGTTTGATTCCAATATGAAGCTTTATTTTTCACTTTTAAAACAACATTGCTTTCAGCAATCCGCAGAAGTGCGGATTGTTTGCACGGTTCACACTCTGCACCTATTTCTCTGATTCGTTGAGTATCTTGAAGATCAATGCGTCAGATATTACGGAATAATCCGAAGATGCCATCTTCCAATTAACTGAGATACTATTTATTCTTTCAGTGTTCATTTCTGAGCATTCCTCTGCCATTCTTATAAATACTATGTTTAGTTCAAATGTTAAAATAACTTAAATATTGCGTTAATACTATTGCAATTTTTAATTTAAACAGGCAGGAAACCTCGACACAATGCTTTTGTTGGGGTAGCTGAGAGAAACGTTGCATGCCCTGACATTACATTATACATTACGTTTACTCCCAGTTTGAGCATCTTTGCTGTTTTCTCGGTAAAAAACAAACGTGTTTTGAGCGTTTTGTGTCCAGTCTTGAACATGTCTTTACGTGGGACGCTAGCTGATGTCGGGTACGTACACTTTTCAATGACTTCCTTCTCCCCATCATACAATTGGTAACCACGTGCCCAACCCCACCTCTCTCGCCAAAGACGTGCGCGTGTATTTCTTGAATGCGCCGCAGTCGCGTGTGTGGGGCCGGGCGTCCAGAGACTGGGTGGCGGTCCGGTCCAGTCCCGCGCGGCTATTTCTGCCCGCGCCGCTGGCCCGCGGGAGTCCGCTTGCACTTCTCGTGCGACAGCTCGCCGCGCCGCGCCGCGACACGACGCGACGTGACGGGAGGGGGCGTGGAAAATAGTGATGATTCAGCCGGGTCCCGCCTTCCTAGTAACGCTCGTTAAGAACCTCCAGTTTATTTGGATTGATTTCTAGACCAACGAAATGTGTCCTCCCTTTCCATTTTCTGCTTCATTTATTCGTAGCACATCTCCCTCTGTGGATTTATAGATAACCTTTTTTTCCTCGGTCATTTATTTTATGTAGCAGTGATTGTTTATGCCTGTAGGTAATAAAACTGAATTTTAATTATTACTTGTTTCCAGGTGCGTGTGTATCGAGATGAAGTACTGTTTTAAAACATTAATTTACGTGTTGTCTTCCCGAGTTTTAAAGGCTTTGCTGGAAAACATTTTTCAAAATTTCATCACAAGTGACTTATAAAATTCATGGGACTATTTTCACGGATATCGTAGTGTGAACAGAACTGGGCATCTGCTTTAATTTAACCAAAATATCACTTGTATAATGAATGTCGTCTACAGAAGCAACAAAGCAAAGAGGCTGGAGGTAGAGTCCAAGAATTTTAATGTATGTAGACACCGTTATAGCTCCGCGCAAAGGGCTGTCGACGTGACGCAGTAGGACGTGAAACGCGAGCGCAAGCCATTGCCATTGTCCACCTGGCCCCGCCCACCGCCCACCGCCCACCGCCCACCGCCCACCGCCCTCTTCCACCTGGCGCGCTCGCGGACTTCAAAGCAACTCGCGTCCGCTCGCCCTGCGCTTCCCTAATATTCCGCTGGGTTTTGCATCCAAGGCTTGTCTGTCCGTACGAATATAATTTCTTCGAATCCCTTCCATTTCTTTGAGGAACCAGGGCCCGGCTGCTCGAGAGTGAAATTTCCATTTTGTTCTGAGATTGGCGCGAGTCATTTCATAGAGTACAAATAATGGTATACGATTCTTTTAGGTGTCTTTCAAACATCTCCGGTGATGAACGCCTTCAGGCTTTCAAATCTGCGAAAGTCTACTACATTTCGCGATCTCTCAGAATCTCTTGCGCATCCTTCCGTGCCGTTGAATTTGGCGTCCTGATCAGCGTGCGTCGTCGGGGAGGGTGGATGCGGCGCGTGAGGATGGAACATGTGGTGAATGGCGGAAAGAGCAATGGCCGAAGAATTTGTTGGTCTTCGCCAACCGCGTGGCGACGCGACGTGTGGGAGCGGGGATGGCTAGAGAAGGAAGGTGTAGCGATGCCGGTCTTTCTAGCGCTTCGCTCCTCTCGATCCCCCCCTCTCTCACCCCCACTCCCATGCGCACCCCGTCAAGACGGTTCGCACCTGTTCCACATCCGCCCTTGCTCCACACTCGCGCTACCTTCGTCCCTGTTCAACGCAATGCAATTCAATGATGCCTCATTTTCCGTAGTGAGGCTCAGGCCATGGGGCCTGCTCTTCCGCCTGACCACGCAAATTCCGCTACGCTCCTTTCACCGTCTGGCAGAGAAAAGAGGTATCACTCGGGCGATGAAACAAGCGTTTTGAATTTTGCACAGAGGTTTCATTTAGGCTTGACGATCTTTTACATGCAGTAAACAACCTCGGAGAGCCAGCTTTACTTCCCCTCCGAAGGAAGGCGTACCAAGGATTTTAATTTTCCTGTTGTCTCTCGTCATTTGCCGATCTCAGACGGCTTCGCTCCTGACGCCGTCGACAAGGCGGCTTCACTCACTGTTTTTCTTGTTGCGCCCCCTTTTTCCTAGATCTTGTGATTGCTGAGGCCACACCCCTCTTCGTGCCTGACGCTGGCTGCGCCCCGCCGCCCGATTCCGCTCTCCCGGCCAGCTGCCGTCGTAATGTCGCCATTTCCAAACTTCCGTCCGACTGCATGTGGCGATGGGGACGGTTTCGAGATTTCTGGAGATCGGCGTCACATCTGGGCTAGGCAATGCCTCTCGGAGTGCGAGCTGTCGGCAATGCACGGCGCAGGCGCTGCTCAAGGGCGGCTGAACTGAACGGCGATTTTAGGAGCTACCGATACTGATCTAATTTTGCCGTAAAGTTTTATTTAAAAAGGATCTATGTGTGAGTCAATTTTCAATTGAAGAGCTTATATCCAAAGTATCACCGCTCCCAAGATTTTTTTTAAAAAGAAAAATACTCAGATTCAGCCTTGTAGTTCAAAATTTAGTCTTTGAATTCAAAATAGGATTCTATGGTTTTCGGTTACCGTTTAACAAGAATGAAATGCCATTTTTGATCACTAAATTTGTCAGCATGATGGAGAAACGTGTTAATAATGAATTGACACGGAACACTAGTAAACAAACGGAAGTGCAAATACATCGCTTCGCAAAAAACGCTCTTAAAAACCCAACGTGTGCTCAAGTACAGGCGAGGAAACTACCGAGGCTCTATCAACAGGGTCGTTCGCATAGTTGTAAACGGACGATAATTTGCGTTCGAAAGCACGCGCAAGGGCATTTTGTAAAATAATTAACTGCGCAATATATTTATTATTGTTATTATGTTTATATATTTATTAACTGGTTATGAGCATGTTTTATCCATTTTAAAAATAAAAGTCAAAATTTTCGGGGAATAAATCAAAATGAGAATGCAAGAAATCGATTTGTGATGCTGTGACACCACCTGGCATGGTGAGACTGAGGATTCTTTTCTATTAGATTTTGTAGTTTTCATCGTTTTGCTCTCTAAAAGTCCTTTTATCACAAACACAATCCAAGCTGCTAACTTCTTTTGATTAATCCTCTGTTTAAAGGCATTGTTACAAATCACTTTAAGGTGCAGTAAAAATTCCCTCTTTAGGTTAGGCTTCATTTAACTGTTGAAAAAGTTATCTTAAATGTTTAAACCTTCATTTTCGGTCCAGTCTTTTTACATGTTTTGCAGTAGTTCTAATTTAATCCTAAAAATAAAATAAAAAGGCGCCACACTGAAAATCATTTTCTATTTGTAATTTCTTCATTAAACCAACTTCCTTGAAGCGTGTACAAAAAATTACCTTCCATTCTGTAAAATTGTATGTAAACCAACTTCCTTTTTGTGAAGGATGTAATGCGTGCTCCTTGTGCCAAAAGATTCCACTCTTGCAATCTCTAGATTTCGGAGACAAGACGTTACCCCTTTTGTTTTGAGAGCCCCATATTTCTCACCAAATCATTGAGTTCGTTTGGCAAATAAAAAGTTCACTGGTGACTAAAGTGTGCGATTAGTAAAATTTTTGGGAAATCTCTTAATTTTTATCCGATTGCGGCTCATCACTCACTTCTTGAATGTCTTCCCAGCTTAATGGCGAAGTTGGTACCAGTATATGCCTTTTCTATGATAAACAGTTCGGAGAAAATTTGAAATAATAAGATATTCAATTTTATATTACTTTATGAAACTTTCATATTACTCAAATGTTGCAATCATGAAACTGATTGGTAAGTTCTCAACACAACTTAGGGATAGTATTTGACGTCAAGCTTCAGTTTCCTTTCATCCAATGAACACCTACATTGTAATTTTAACATTGATCGTAAAAAAAATGTATCTACATTTGGAAGGCCAAAAAAGAAAACTTCTCACTTTGAGTGTAAATTGTAACTGCAAAAATATACAACCACTCCTAGCAATGGGCATTTCTTGACTAACCAGCCTCATACGATGCATACTAAATAGTATTAACCAGTAGATAACCAAATGCACTAGATAACGAAAATACTCTTTCCTCAACACTAACATGCGGAGTTGCCAAAAGTGATATTGAAAAAAAATCTGACATGATGGAACTTTCTTGTGGGCAGATATTTAAATAACAAAAATTGACAACAAACGTGATAATTTGGTCTTTGCTACCGAACCACTGTCGACCAATATGATTCGTGCATTGCATAGGTCGCAACACGGAAGTAGAACGTCCCGCGATAATTCTCGCGATTCTCGAAACCGTGTCGTCTGTCTCGGTGGTCCCCGGCGAAGCTCGGATGGCTCTCGGTGTCGCTCCGTGCGTGTCTCTTCCCGGCTCACGCCCGAGAACTGACGCAGCGCAGCGGCCTGTCTATACTGCGATTTATTCAACTCTGCCTCCGGCAGGTATCGGCTGTTGACGGTTTCATCCAATTGGGAGCTTATATGTGTCTAGAGTGACGTCACTATGGTGACGTTCAGGCTCCCGATTGGATGAAACCGTCAACAGCCGATACCTGCCGGAGGCAGAGTTTGAATAAATCGCAGTATAGGCGAGGCGCCGCCTCCGCTCCCCTTCTTTCACTGAACCAAACTCTTCATTTCGAGGGGAAAATATCGCCTACGTAATATTCACTTCTCAGTAGCGGCGACTATTTTTAGAAGTGGGTAACCTTGCTTGCTATTTCAAACCGTGTTATCGTGGATTTATGTGCTACCGGTTTCAAAATCTGGGATCCAGTTCATCTTTCAAAATAATCTTCAAAAGTGACTAGATGAATTTGTGTCGGCTACGACGCATTAACACCGGAGGGCAGTGGAGGGTTTGCAGGAAAATTGTTGAAGTCGCACAGAGCTACAATAGTGGTTCAACACCTCGACGGACGAGCGGATGTACACCGGTTATTAAACAGTAGTTGGCACCCTGTTGGGAGGACTCGGGCCGGATGTGTTATGCTTTTCTCGACGTTGCGTTCAGGGCAAACACACAGCCTAATTATTCCGGTACAAGAGTCTCTGACAGCTGTGTGTGAGGACGAAGTTCGTCCGTTCTTGCCGAAAATGTTTCGTGATGGTAGGCGCTTTGCTATCCGGGAGACGGCACGTCCTAGGCATAGTTCCCTAGGACGCGGCGTCTCCCAGAGCGCCAAGTATCTATTGAATCCGGTCGAGTCATTGATTTGCTTAAAAAGTAATGAATTTTGTAATTAATGAAATAAACTCTTAAAGAAATGCCACTCGTAGTTCTCAATATAAAACATTCATAGAGGTCCAGCAGATCTTCCTAAAATTTGTATTATTAAATGATTCCGGTATTTTGCACATCTCGCAAATACAGTTTTCGGAATCATTCGATATTTTAATATGAAATACCCTGTGACGGACGATACATTTTGTTGTTCAAACTGTATAACCTGAAAAGATTATCTGGAGAGTAATGTGGCTAATACGGTGCGGACAATTTAAAAGTGTGGCAGTTAACGAGCGACCCTTCCTTGGCCGAGAATCCGCTCCCTCGGCTCCCATGCTTCGCTGCGATGCTTTCCTGCGGCTTCTTACGTACCAAACAGGAGGTGTTGAAACTGCTGCCCCTTGGCACCAGTGCGCCACAGGAATCTCAAAACACATTCTGGCCTACTCTGCGACGAAAGAATTGCCCGACGCAGTGTGTGGCTTCCTGGAGACGCTGAATATATTGTCTCTTGTGAGAATATACTGGAAGGATGACAAAAAGATCTGTGCCCCGGGAAATCCGTTTAAACACCACAAATCATAGTGTTGTCATTACGTGTGATTGGCAGGATCTTCTGAAATAGACGTAAAACGCGACTGGATGTCATTGCGACAAAGTGCGTGAGGTTTTCCCGTCGCAGGGGTGGTCTTCTCGGCTACCAAAGACTTGTAGGCCAAGAGATTTCTGCGGCGCCCGGGAGCCTACGTATTCTGAAGATACTCACAGGACCCTGCGTTCTTGAAGCGCCGTGTGAAGACTATTGCCCGTGACGCATGCTATAGTTTGTAGTACGCGCAAATGTCGCAACGAACTTCGGGATAACGTGATGGCTATTTTCTACTGCCATTCGAATCATGTTCGTGATTCCTGTTACCTCCTCTATGTGTGTCTTGAAACAGTATTGTTAGCGTCTGTGCCGAAGGGAACGGGCAAGCCTCATTGGACTACTGGCGCTTGATGGCTGTTGACAACCGTCGGAGTAGATCACCGCATCACATCAAGCCGTCCTACTTAGTCTCCTGCTATCATTTCTGCACAGAGACATGCATAAAATCTCGAGCTATTTCGATGTAACAGTTATCGTGGAGAAGTTTCAAGTATACTGTAAATGAATTTCATGATCAATTACAATGATCTCCTCTCTTCGCTCCTTATTATTAACATCCAAAAAGCAAGCCAAATTGTAACATTCAGGGTTGAAATACAAAATTTGCAAATTTTCCTGAGTTCCGTAATCCCTCTTCCTCACTCTCCCTGTTTCCCTCTTTTCCTCCCCTGTTTCCCTCTTTTCCTCCCCTGTTTCCCTCTTTTCCTCCCCTGTTCCCTCTTTTCCTCCCCTGTTTCCCTCTTTTCCTCCCCTGTTTCCCTCTGTTTCCTCCCCTGTTTCCCTCTTCTCCTCCACTGTTTCCCTCTTCTCCTCCTCTCGTTACCTCTTCTCCTCCTCTCGTTCCCTCTTCTCCTCCTCTCGTTCCCTCTTCTCCTCCTCTCGTTCCCTCTTCTTCTCCTCTCTTTCCCTCTTCTTCTCCTCTTTCTCTCTTCTTCTCCTCTCTTTCCCGCTTCTCCTCCTCTCTTTTCCTCTTCTTCACCTCTCTTTCCTTCTCTTGTCCTCCTATCTTTCCTTCTCTTGTCCTCCTTTTTTTTTCCTTCTCTTGTCCTCCTATCTTTCCTTCTCTTGTCCTCCTATCTTTCCTTCTCTTGTCCTCCTATCTTTCCTTCTCTTGTCCTCCTATCTTTTCTTCTCTTTTCCTCCTATCTTTTCTTCTCTTTTCCTCCTCTCTTTCCTTCTCTTTTCCTCCTCTCCTTCCTTCTCTTTTCCTCCTCTCCTTCCTTCTCTTTTCCTCCTCTCCTTCCTTCTCTTTTCCTCCTCTCCTTCCTTCTCTTTTCCCTCCTCTCCTTCCTTCTCTTTTCCTCCTCTCCTTCCTTCTCTTTTCCTCCTCTCCTTCCTTCTCTTTTCCTCCTCTCCTTCCTTCTCTTTTCCTCCTCTCCTTCCTTCTCTTTTCCTCCTCTCCTTCCTTCTCTTTTCCTCCTCTCCTTCCTTCTCTTTTCCTCCTCTCCTTCCTTCTCTTTTCCTCCTCTCCTTCCTTCTCTTTTCCTCCTCTCCTTCCTTCTCTTTTCCTCCTCTCCTTCCTTCTCTTTCCTCCTCTCCTTCCTTCTCTTTTCCTCCTCTCCTTCCTTCTCTTTTCCTCCTCTCCTTCCTTCTCTTTTCCTCCTCTCCTTCCTTCTCTTTTCCTCCTCTTTTCCTCTCGTTTATTCATGTACATCGCAAAATATACACATTGCTTGGATTAAGTATTATAGTTAATGTACTAAAGAAGAGCTTTTACGTTTAAAATTTAGTTTTTAGTGAGGGTTCGGCGTTAAGTGCTACTGGAATTGCGTGAAGTAAGTAGTAACGTTTGTTGGAATATTTTGTAATTGTTAAAGGTAAATATTTGCAAGAGCCATTCCAAAATTCGCAGTGGAAGTGGAATGTTTATTTATGTTGTTCCCGAACCACAAATATGTTTGAAAGACTTTCTTGTATAAATTAGTTAATTTTCATGTCATAAATGCTCATTTTCTATTATGATTTTAAAAACAATTTAAACTGCAATGCTTATTTATGTTGTTCACGAAACAAAAATGGTTTTAAAGATTTTCATGTAAAAGTATGTTAATTTTTGTTAATGTTTTTTTTCTCCCAAACGTTTTCTCATATTTTTAAGCAATGGAAAGTGCATTGTTTATGTTGTTCACGAATAAAATTGTTTTAATTTTTTTTTAATTGTTAAAATTGTTTCATGTAAAAAGCAAGTTAATTTTAATATTAAAATATACATATCTTCTATTATATTTTTTTTCTTTTAAACAGTGGATTCATTAGTTTCATTGTTAAAATTCTGAAAGACTTTATTGTATAAATTAGTTAATTTTCATGTTATAAATGCTCATTTTCTATTATGATTTTAAAAACAATTTAAACTGCAATGCTTATTTATGTTGTTCACGAAACAAAAATTACTGCCTAACTCTCACGGTCGTGCTGGTACGCCCACGCCCATTCTAGAAACTCAATATTAAAAAAAAAATTCTACACTTCTACAAACACAAATATACAATGTATAAAAAACAGTGTAATATGTACGTAGTGTAATATTGTGTAATTTAGTGTATACATCTAACTGTTGTAAATGTATTCAGCCCTGAGGATGGAGAAAACTCCGAAACGTCGGCTAGCTGATATAAATTTTAATTATTGGAACAATACACATGAACCACGCAATGGATTCCACTACTGATGATCATGAAATACAGCAGATAAAAACATCATTTGTTTGAAATTGAGAAGAAAAATAGTTTCAGGTCTTAAAGGGATATGTCCCGTATAACGTCCATTATAGTTTTAACGTGAAATTGCTCGTTGATATCCTTTCATAAGCGGTTTTGAAGGGGAATGTCAGCGACCACGCGCCGAGTTGCAAGAGGTTCTGGAGCAAGTGACGGCCTGAAAATAGGGCGGAGGAATGCCGTGCAGCGGGAGTGGCGGGGCGGGCGGGGCCGGGCGGGCGGGGCCGGCCGTGGGAGTTCGCCAGCCAGCGCCGCCTGCGAGGTCGCGCTCGATCGCAGCGAAGGTGCTCGCGGCAACGCGCCCTTTGAACTCAACTGGCTTCCCTGGCAGCGAGTGCGACCCGTTGTTTATGCTGCTGCTCTAACCCACCTGTTTCAGATAAACTTGAGGCGCTTTCCGCTTCAACATAATAGCCTTTGGGCTCCATTGATTTTCGAGTCCATAACTCTCGTATTATTCAGTGCAATTAGTGTGTTGAATGTAATTTCGTTTTTTGTGTAAATGCTATGTGTGTAGAATAAATGTTATTCTCATTTACGGTCTCTAACCTTCAAAATTAATTATCAAAACACTCGATAGAGAATGTCTAGAAGTTTCTGCAAAATTTCACACAATTCAATTTCTTAATGAATCTGGCCACAGATTGTTAGAACAGACGAAAAGCTTTTTATTGCAGTATCCAGTTACAAAAAATGAAAATTCACAAAAGCGACGTTTCGAGGACTAATTTTTCCTCATCTTCAGGCTATAGCAGTAAAAAAAGAAGATACATAATTTTGTCAATGATAAGATTGTATCAGTAGTCATCAAAAATTTATAGTGAAAGAGTTTAAAAAAATTTAAAGTGAAGACTATAGAATAGTACTCGATATAATTTAAATATATACACATGGAGACTCACCAATTCAAATATAGATTAAAAAATTCTACAATTGCTGATCCCGGATGAAGCTATTTGAAAAATAATTAACTTTCGTCAATTCCATTTTTATCATTGATGCGAATGCCAGGAAGGCCTATTGTATTCTCATTAACAGTGCTGAGTTTTTTTTAATTTCTTCTAGGTTGAGAAATAACAAACGTAACGTACATTACTCTGGTCTTTACCGAATTGTCAAGAGTCTCCTCCTTCAAGTATAAACTCGGTAGTTCGTGGTAATCAAGTAGCGATTTAATGACTCGCAATTATATCGCGTAATCTGTGCTTTTGTCAGTGTGTTCGTCATGTCGTCTAGGGCTCTTGCATCTGCTGCCGTACCACCTGCTGCTTTTCCTCCGAAAAGCCATTCGTTTATGTCAGCAGGCTGCGACCTATTAAATGAGTTCCCTCACTGTTTTGTTTAAGTGGGAGCTTACCCTGAAATGTTGCCAGAACGATTCAAACGCGTGCACAAAGTGCGCCTTTTACCGTTGTTAGTTATGTCGTTTTGAAAACAGCAAGTGCAGTTTTTGTTTTCCAATTTTCTTGGTGTAGTTTTTAAACATTCCTCTTGAATCCGCAGCTTTATTGTGATTTTTTTTTAAACAAGCATAGACAAATTAGCGTCGTGGGCAAGGCCAACGAGAGAAAGGAGTTGGATGCTGATAATATATCTTCTTGAATATTCTACACTCTAAAGCATTTTGGTGCCACCGTAAAGTAATCTGAAAGAAATATATGGGCGAAGAAAATAATGGAATAAAATTGGCATTCCAACGGACTTTCATTTCTCTTCCATAATTTATTTCAGTAACTGATACCGTTCATAATGTTGTAGGTATTGTAATTTTTCTTTTCTTTCTCAAATGAAACAATTCTTTTTGCTTTCGACTCCGATTAAGAACATTGGCATTTAGAATTCTTAAAGCCCAAGGTACGCCTAAGAAATGGCGATATTAATGCATTTCCAAGGGGTCAGTTCGTTGCTCCAAATCGAGTCTGTAGTAGAGTTTTGGCAACCACCGATAAGAACGAGAAACGAATAACAAATCTTTCGGATCCTTAAATGTAGGTTGAGATCTGAATTATAATTAATTGCCTTGTTCCTTGCTAAGTTGTACATCTCGTTTAGTATCACATACATTATCTTCAAGAGCGCCTAAATATTTGAAGGAGGATTCATTCTCAGTGTCTTCACCGTCCATGATGATGTCTTGAAGAGATAATGAAAGTTTTGGAATTTCGTTCGAAAATACGATAATTCATTTCAGAAATACACGTTCAAAATGTTCATGTTATAGAACAGGACCTACTAATAGAGAATTATGTAGGATGCAACTTCAAACTTTTTTCGACACTGTTTACAGTACATAAGCAATTTAAAAAATTCTCTCAAAATCGGGTCCGAATTTTTATTTTTTTCTAGAATTGAGTAGTATACTCTTATAAATTGGAGCATATCTCTGTGTCGGCGAACTTCATATTTTTTTTAAGAAAATTGCAGAAAATTAAAATTAGAAACTTTCATATTGATGATACAGATATTTTCCTTCTTAAAAATCCCTTCTAAAACATAAATAAGAATGTACGATTTAAAAAAACTAGTAGTTTCCCTAGACTCGGAATAGAACCCGCCACTTTCCCAGTTCTGGAACAACACTTTGGCACTAAGCTGTTCTTTCGCTGCTCGATTACCTTTCTTATAACAATACATTTTCAATTAACGAAACTTGACTGCAACATTACGTATACAAAAATTAATGTCAGTTTAGTTTCATAAGCAGGAATCACGAAAGTCATTTACTTTTGTACTATAATTTTAGCTCTCAATGGTCGTTAAAATATTTTGTACGCTCCAATCAAATGAATTCTTCTGAATGAATCTTCATAGTTCGATCGAGAGAACGTAGTTTTCAAACCCACCGTTAGATATTGCTTTCGGCAGTGACGGATGTCCATCGCTATCAAGCCCGCGGGCCAAGGCATTTTCGACGCGAAATGTTGTTTCCTCGAGGGTACATTCCATTTAGGTTTGACTGAATTGAGAGACCTAGAAATTTTGTAATCTTAACATCAGTTAATTGCATATTGTTCATTTTCAATGGAACATGCGATTGCCACTTAGAAATGCAAAAATGCATTGAAACAGTTTTTCCTTCGTTTACTATTAATTTGTTACTACGAACCAATTTGAAACTTCTGAAGTCGTACTATTTATTGCATCTTTTTCGCAAAGAACATTCGTGTCATTGGCAAACAGAACTGTTCTTCCATTTTTAATAGACGAAGACATATTGTTTACGTACAACAGAAAGGGGATAAGATCGAAACTTGCAGGACCCCATTCTCAATTGGCAAAGAATTGGAAAGAAGTATGTAGTGTTCTTTCGTGCCAGTACGGTCTTTCTACTCTTTTGAGAAGAAAGAAGAAGTTTAAGGTACAAGGTTATCCAATCTAGGGCAATACCACGAATTCCATATGAAGGTAGTTTTGAGAGCAAAATGTTATGGTCAATATGTGTTGTATGGTTTTCGTGTTCTTGCTGGATTTCTCCAGAAAACGTTGGGGTAGGGCGACCACATAACGAATCCTTCTTGTCATTGCTACATGGGCTGAAAGGTTTCTAAAATATTGAGAACTAAATAAATATCAGGAAACAATTCGCACAGATCTGAATTATTAAATTGCGTAAATTAATCATAGCACTACAGAACTGGCAAGGAGAGATACTCGCAAACACAAATGCGACAATCTCATATGATATAACTGGAAAACGGAAAAGCAAGGAGAAAAACAACACCGCCAACACGGTATACTAGTATAACTCGACCAAGCGAAGAATGAAGGATGCGATTGCGGTGCATCATAGAACTAATAGGGTAAACACAGTTCTGTGCAGTCAGTTTCGCTAACAAAAGTCGCCAGGAGCGTGAATCGAGTTCAGATACTGCTTCTACGGAATCAGTCATGGCCTCCTTCGTAGAGGCTGATGAAATATAACTTCAGAAACATATTATGAAAGATTTGCACTGACTGTTTTATTTTTGTTCAAGTTCCTTTTTTACTTTTCACCGTTCTAGTACAAGAATGTAATAAAAAATCTATTTATATTCAATTTTTAATACGTATTCGTTGAATTTAAACATCCTCCCTCATTAGTCTTTTTTTATATGGGCTTTAGGCGGTTTGTTAGGTATGCAATAAAGTACCAAAATATTAACTTGACTGACATAAGAATCTACGATATTCTTCGTTATGGTGTCAGTTACTTCTTACATAAACAAGAATGTTATTTAGTATATGTTCTGAGAAACTAATTAAGTTAAATTAAACTATTTATATGAATGTTACTGCTCATCGAAGGAATTAGTTTCAAAATTTTGAATAGTTTTGCAGAGAAAAATTAACTTTTATTTCTTTCAATGTGAGGAGCAGGCATGTCCAAATACAGTTAAAATATTCATTGGGAAGATACTAGATTTGCGACGAAATAAATCGCGCTTTTTTCCGCAATAGTTTGGCATAGTCCCATTTTACTTTTGAATTGAGTATCCTTATATCTCTGTCTCTGTCGTTTCGGTTGTAAACACAGACGGTGGCGCGCTCCTGTAAACATCATTCCCAACTTGGTCGAGATATAATGAATTTCTCAACAACAACAACAACAACAAATACTGTCCAATTAAAAATAAATGTTTAATAAGACTTTCGTGAATGTTATAACATTAGTTTTCTGTTCAAACTTAGAATAAGTAATCTTAATTAGTATGTTCGACTAGATGTACGCAGCAATTGGACGTTCTTGTAGGGGTCACAAAAAGTTACTGAAAGACAGCTGGCGACGGGAATAGTAATTGTTAGCATAGAGCCATGAGTTGTGCTGTCTGAGGTACTTTAGCTCTGAGACTAGGCATTTTCGCCTACGAAGTAACTGAATAGGAGGGCTATGTCACTGCACATTATACGAAATGGTCGTGGTTACCACAACAAGAGTCACGTAATCTCGTTTAGAAGTTGTGGCGATGACGTTAGAAAGTGACGATATTTGGCAAAGGATCTCGAACGCTTCCCTTTGTGGAGAGAGTAGATATAAAGGACAGGACACGCACGCTCGTTGCCGATCGGTCACAACGCAAGCATAAGAGAATCGTTACGGGGAAAAAAATGAATTGTGGACTCAGGGGTTTAATAGCAGTAGCTATTGTAAGCTCCTTGATTATAATTGCTGCATTTACTTAGTAATATTTAGGTGAGGTGCATTTCACATCCTTCACCTATCAAGCCGTCACTGTCTGCCACGATTTAGTCCCTCGCCCGCTCTTCACCTTTCTAAGCATACCTCCAGTCCGTTCCACTACTTCTGTTAGCAGTAATATTGATTTCATTGCTTATTTGAAAGATCGTATTTAATAGGTTACAGTTGTCAATAATTCTGAAGGGATCACGAAATGAACTTTAATTTTTCAACTTCTATTTTACATTCTTTCTTTCGGTGCGGTTCAATTCCCCCATTTGGTGCACTATATTTTTTTGTAGATAAAACCTTTCGTAAATAAATCTATTTCGTAATATTGAATTTTTTGGTAATCACATTTTTGACAGTATATTATTATTATTATTGGGGCCGACTGGTTGGTATTGCAGCGAGTCCGCGCCGGGATCAGGTTTGAAATCCCGCTCGATTCATTTGAGATTTGTGGTGGGCTAAGAATTTGCTGCAGGTTCATACGGGATTCTTCAGTTTTTCTTGCCTCTCATACCTCCGTTGTTCCATCGTCATTCATTTCATATCTTCATCAAAAGTAAAACTTCGTGATTTTTCCAAAACCTGGAGGAGGCAATATATCTCTGAAATTGTCCCGTGTTTTAAGTCATTTGATGGTGTAATGAGTATTTATGATCAACAGTTAAAATCCAAGAAATATTTTGAAAAGTGAATATTGGAAATTAAATTAATGTATTTAGTATATCTGCGTTGCCACTGCAAATTTTGAGTAGTCCTGAAACCATGCATCAAAATGCTTGAAATAATGCTTTTCGCCAAGGTGAATATCTCCCTGGACCGGTGAAAACTGATGGCGCTCAGGCCGGTCGGCGGACCGGGCGAGGGTGATGATTGTGGGAAGGGGGCTATGGGGCCGAACATCTGTATTGTCATCTTTTTTCAAGGCCTAAGAATACGAAACATTTTTGTTCTTTCCTAACTTTTATTTGCCGTGGATGTTTGGGGCTCGTTTTTCATTCTGAAAACCGACATAAAATTAAATTCGTTTCATTTTCACCTGCGTGTTGATTAAAAGTGTCTTACTTTATCATACAATATTATAATAATTTATCACTAAAATTGACATGCTTTGAACACGTTGAAAACATTAGAATGTTCGCGCAAACATATTGGAACGTGTGCAAATTAATACAACATGCTCATTAAAAAAAATACATTCAGAAGTTTGAACTTTAATTTGATTTAACTGAATTTTACAATCGAACTGCAAATGTTTCTTTCCAATTTTTCCCTATACCAACACAATAGATTTTTCTTCAAAATCGGAACAAAATGTTTTTTGTTATTTGAGAAACATATGAGTATTTCTTTTTCATATTCTACCATTGAAATATTTATACAAAGAATGTGCAGTTTTCGAACTTCAAGCTTTTGGAAAGTCGATACTCCTTTACAGAATTTTAAATGATGAAAGGCAATATAGCTATTAAATTTCATTCAAAAATGTACGAAATGTTGTGAAAGCGTAATGAAAATGTCACCAGTGAATGAAACAAGGCGTTTTCCAATTTGAGGATCAAAGGGTGAAAACAGTAAATAATTATGTTGGGTGTAGAAGCAAAGTAAATAATTATTTTAGTTGTGACAACTCATTTCAAAAACAAAATCTCTATTTCAACTCCAGTGGGCTTTTAGTATTAATAAATTGTTTTGTTCTGAAAATCCGTTTATTAATTCCTGACAATTTGTTTTTCGTAAATGATCTCATAGTACCTCCAAGCAGCGGCTTTTCTTTACTTATCACATTTACTTATTATTCATTGAATTTGTTTATGTTTCGCGCTCAGTTAATGGGTCTTCATTTTTAGTTACAGAATAATGTACTCAATAGTCGATCATCTTGGTTTGTGTGTTAATTTAATATCGTTCAATAACCGTGGAAATTGTGGGTACGGGAGAGAACTGTGATAAGAAGCTCGATAATAAGTACCCCGCTCTGTTACTGCACCGTTGTTGAGTTACGAATAAAGGTACCAACAAGCGTGGTTGGCTACATTTGAAATCAATAAATTTTCGCTCCTGAATAATGTAGCACAATTTGCTTCGGCAAAACGAACTACAGATTTATTTTATAGTATTGCAGACTATATACACTCCCACCCCCACTCCTCCGCAACTGGATATAGAAAAACTTTACAAAATATTCGCATAGACACATTTACGGAACACAAAAAATGCAAGAGGCCATCTCAGCAATTGCTCAATGGATCAAGGGAAAGTAAACAAAAAACATGATCGAGGTGGCGATTGACCAAGGAAGTGAAATAAAATGCTTGATTCAGGTATAGTTAATCTTTTAGAATTAAACGATATAAATGGTAAGTAATGCGATGATCTCATTATTAAAGTAAATGCATTCGTTGTTGATGCTCAGAAAAGTGTTTGTAATTGTATAGAAACTGTTATTTGACAGAAGAGATTTTACCTATGATTTTACCTATGATTTTTACCTATGATTTGAACGGGTGTATACATTCTAATTGTATAATTGCATCAGGAAATGTAAAACACTACGTAAGTACTGCATTTGCAAAATGGACCCAAATGGGCTGAAAGAAGGTCTCTGAATCTGAAAGAATTTTTATTTTCTGTTATTTCAAAGAATTTTATTTTCTGTTATTTGAAAGAATTTTATTTTCTGTTATTTGAAAGAATTTTATTTTCTGTTATTTGAAAGAATTTTATTTTCTGTTTACATTTACTGTTCAGTTCATTTATATGAATATTTCATTTTAGGTTTAACTGAATTTTCAAATATTTTGCTATCTTAACGTTAGTCAAATGCATATTGTTCATTTTCAATGGCACATCTCAAGTATTTGAAATGCAACTGCAGAAAAACCGATTTGTCTTCGTTTACTATTAATTTATTACGAAATTAATTTCAATCATTTGAAATCTTTCTTCGTATTGCGTCTGTTTTGCAAACAATATTTGCATCAACTGCAAAGAGAAATAATCCTCCGTTGCATATCGTTTACGTATTGAAGAAAGAGGACAGAGCCGAAATTCAGACCCTGCGGGACCCCATGCTCAATTGCCCATTAATCGAAAAGATTACTGACTTTTTTGTTTGTTTTTAATTCACCATTACTTTTAGATGTATTCCGTTTCTCTGAAAGCCCGTGATTTGATGTGTTTTCACTTGTAAGATGACGAGATACCCTCCCTTTCTAGTTTTCTTAGGGATAATTCAAAAACGCACTATAGTTTAGTTCTTTCAACTTCAGTAGTACTCATTAACATCCCGCCGAGTTAAACGCATAATTTTATATCCTCCCATACTCCTCGCTTGCTGAGTTTCACAACAGTAATTTCACTATTTTGGTGATATCTCGTAGAATATTCAAATGTATTCACTAGATATGCTTCTGATTATTTGTTTCAAATCACTTTTAACTTCGAAGGTAATAAATTTACTGACATAAATGCTGTGAGCGTGTTACTTTTTTGTCAACTCCCTCCTCCTCAGTTTTAATTTGTCACACTTGTTTCCCCAATTGCGTGTGCATTTTCTTCGAATAACCTATTTGTAATGTATTGTATTAATCTTTTGACGCTAAGGGAGGCCAAGGGCAACAACAAATGTTACTGCAGTGCATCTGACAGGGAGGTCCTAGGGTTCGAGTCCCGACGGTAGCAGGATTTTCGACCCTAGTTCATCAGCTAGCTCGAGTTCAGCCGCTGTCTGGAGAAGAATAGCTGCCGGCTACACTGATCGGTAGTTTTCGTAGTGCCTCCGATCAACACCAGGTGAATGCCGGAGCAGTACTCTAAAAAATGGGCATCGGACCTCTCGCGATCTTTCCGTCCTCTTCGTTGTCCTTTCCTCACCCTTTATTTACACAAATTTACACTAACATGTTCTACACTACAACACACGCCGGAAGAGACCGGTCTGGAGCTTGGAGCCTATCGCGGCTGAGGCGGTGCCCTGCTGGTGGAAGTTACAAGATTAGCGAAAAATCGCCGCAAGCCGATGTTGGACGGGGCCGGATCTCGTTAGCCATCGGGGGAAGATCATCGCCACCTCCCGGGGGGGGGACATGCTACACTTACGGGGCTAATGACCTTAGCAGTTTACGCGCCGGGAATCGCTAATCAATCAATTGAACTTTTAAAAGTGGTCAGGCGGAGGAGCAGGCCTCAGCCTTACCACGAATCAAGACATTTATTTACTTAAACCGTTCACACATTTTTCTCCCAAATTGAGTATTCCTAATCGATCTAAACGAACTCGTGACCCTGCGAATTTGAAACTGATAGTTTGATTTTTGGGGGTACTTTACATGAAGCCTGACCATTTTCGAAATTTTCTCAATAATGGCTCCATTTTTTTTCTTTAATTCCCCCCGCCCCCACGAATAGAGCAAAGGACGCTTAAAAATGACGCAAGTTTCATTTTCGTGGAACTTACAGTTTTCCAAAATTGCAAACGTTAGATGTGAAGAAGTATATGATGTACTACCACCAGTTCACTTGCTAAAGAAATTACAAATGTTACGTAGCTAAGGCCTACTAATGGCTTCTATATAAAGAAAAATTGTTCCCCCAACAATTCGTAAGTAAAAAAGTTGAACGCAGGTAATTTTTACTGCCATTAAGTATCCAACAACCTGTTTGCTGTATAAAATGAAGTTTTTCACAAGAAAAGCGAGTTATTATTACGTTTACTTCTGCTTATTGTGAGGGAATACAAATGAAGCGTTCCATGCATTAAGTAATACTTCTTGCTAATTAAACTTATATTTATATCGTCTAAAATAATATAATCATTATTATTTATAATAATAATAATAATATCACACCGTGCACAAGAAGCATTTTTTCACTGGGAGCACTTTCCTTGTAAGTTCCTCGGTTAAAACGAGCGAACGGTATTGTCAGCTTAGCTCCGATTCTCCGTAGGATCCGTAGTGCATTCACATTGTAAAACGTTGAAATGAGCTTAATACGACAGAAAAGTACTGATACAAAACTGTTCGTAATTAGGTATGGAGCTGTTAATGAGAACATCTTGGCGGTTTCCGACATTTTCATCACCCAGATGACCTAGGCAGGTAATTTTTTTTTCTCCCGAACGCTTCATCGCTGGGAGCGGCTGAGCTGAGTGGTCATATTTGGGTTCGGAGCCGCGAGGGTGGCGGCGGCGGCGTTTATTTTGCGAAGCGGCGCTAAGCGCTCCTCGAGCGCGGGCGTTACGCCCCTGAATGGAATAAACAACGGGCGCCGCCCAGCGGCCCTCGGCTGGACACCTGCCAGAGGCCTGTCAACAGTTTACGGAAATTGGCAGTGATGCTTCCTCCGCCGAGCCCAACTACTTGGAAACCCTTTAACGCGCCCCGCCTACCCCACGCGCTCTCTCCTCTTTCCTCTCCCCTCTATTAGTGTCCTCCCACACCCCTTCCTCCTCTGCCTCCTCCTCCGCCGCCGCCGCCCGCCGCCGCCGCCGCCTGCCACCTCCCCGTGGGCCCGCCCAGCCGCGCCGCGCAGCGCCGCGTTGGTGAGCCGGCCCCAGTCGGCGCCTCGGAGGGGCGGTGGCATTCCTAGCAGTTTACACGTGGCCAGCGTCTCTCGTTAGCTCCCGCGACTAATTTGTACCCATGTCACGGGTCAAAGCGAGGCATGCCGCCGCCAGCGCCGCCACCACCGCCACCACCGCCACCATCATCATCATCACAACCACCTCTCGCCACCGCCACCTCCGCCTCCACACTCACTTTTGAAGCACTCAGTAAACTTTAGACAAAGTTTAAACATTAAAAACTAAAGTCCTACTGAAAGGAAGTGTGTGATTGAACCTTAATTTTGCGTTCATACGTTTTATCCGTTTACCATAGGAACAGTAACAGCCCTGAAATATGAACAGAACGATTAAACCTTTCATTTTCCTTTGAATTTTTGACATTTCGATAAATATTTGTTTTTAAGTTATGTATGTTTATAACCGTCATTTCATCCTAATATGATAGATTTTATAGATTTGTTTCTAGGGTGAAATGCAATCAATATCTTTTTATATTCAGATCATCACATTTTAATTATTTTAACCTTATTCTTCAGACATCCTTCTCCAAATTTTGGGAAAGAACGTTTGTTCTTTTTCAGGCAATTATTTGTATCTTCCTCACATCATAATTCTTCCGTTGTATGCCATTACTATTTTCTTCATAGTGTAAGTTAAAGTTTATACCACAATAGAATTCACTAACTGTTGCAAAGCCACTTGGGTTCTTGAACGAATGAAATGCACTTTCACGTTGATCACGTATTTGCTGATTATTTAATAAACGTATTGCATTAACAATTGCGTTTGCGACGAGCTGCCCCGCAAGGAGATTTGATAATTTAACTATTCGTTGGGAGTGGGGACTTCTTGAACTACGCCGCATTTAACATATGCAACTTAATGTTTGCTATCAGTTACTTATGTTTCTGGACACGAAAACGTGTGCCAGTAATGAGATTTTCTGAAGGAATTTGCGTAAATTACTCCTATCCCATGCGATTGTCACTGGCGAAGTGCAGGTCGAGCAGTTGCATGTCTAAATATTTTTGAACCGCATCCTTGTTCACGATATGTTTTCTGTTTGTGTCGTCCATTGTCCAAATTATTACTGTGTTTCAGGTCCCCAAATATAAACAATGATTAATATGTCGGATATGTGAATATTTCAATATAGTGAATTATATATAAAAATACAATAACATTTGTACCGGAACTGTTTAAACTAACAACTAAACTGTCCATGTACAAATAAACTACATTCTCCTTCGTACAATATCGGTAATTTTGTTAATGCATTTGAGTTGTAAACGAAAGACTATTGTTAAGTTACATTTGCCTGCATTAGAGTTCTGGGTGAAGCATATCCCTAAAAAGTGAGTAGTATGTTGTGAGAGTTATATGCACGAAATATCTGAACACGTCCGCGTGGTGCTTCTACTAATGTAAAACTATGTCACTAACGACAAAGAGGGGTTGTGAAGGAAAGACTTCCAATCTCGAGTGTGAAAGTCGATGAGGCAGGTGTCGCGCTTTGACATCCTGGGAGTTGTCAGGAGATCAGGTAAAGGGAATCTTCCGACGCTGAGGCGGTGAGCACTATATCGTAGACTATTTTGGCGATTCCCTTCGCTTCTTTACAGTCCGTGTAATCATTACTCAGTGAGAAGGACCGTGTACTCCCTTCCTAATAAGCTGACATGAAAATGAAAACAAACGTGCAGTGTGCAACAAGGTGCTGAAAAATGGAAAGGACACGACGCGAGAGTGAGAAGATAATTCGAAAATGGCCGTGAACCGCCTAAATTGATTATCCCTAGCAGTGGCGGCGCTAGGCATGGGCAGACCGGGCAATTGCCACGGGCCTCGCAAGTCAAGGGGGCCCAAGATGGGTCTAATGGGGAAAATAGAAAAAAATGGGAAAGAAATTCGTACTAGAGAAAATCGTTATCGTAATTTGTAAGTCTGATATTTCATAAAAATTTCAATTTTTTATCTTGAAAAGTTTAATTATAGTCATTACTTAAAAGTAGGACTCCGTGAAATGAATCAAATGACGCTAACATTAAAAAAGGTTCTACTAAAATTCATATTTATTATTTAATTGTTCAACAAGTGATTTCATTAAACAGTAACTAAACACAATCAACTTTTTTTTAGTGTATTAAGCTCACCGTGGAAATTGAATTATTTGATCACTAAATACTTTTACTTAAAATATTTAAAATACATTTCCAAAACCTTTTTCCAGCTTAAACGTTTTTTTGTTTAAAAATTTGTTGAAATAATAAATAACTCATAGTTTCTTGATATTTATTTATTTATTTATTTACAGGTTGTAACAAAGTACAAATAATGTTGACATTATTTCGCAGAAGACATAGTCTTGTGCGCGAACCTGCAATGACTAATCATGTATCATATATGTACCTGTTTTATTTATCAATTTTTGTAGAAAAAACAAAATTAAAGAAAAATGAAATATTAAAATGAAAAATAATATAAAATATAATATAATTTGAGACATATTCAGACATTATTTCTTAGTCACTGCATGGGTTGATAGAATAATGCAATTACTGAATCATTCAAATCAATAATCCAGGATCTGATACGCTTTCGTTGTCCTCGTGTATTAACATCACAATTTTTGAGTTCTGTACTCAACGCGTTGAATATTTTGTAACAAATATAATAATGCCGACGTCTACTAATTTCTTTATGATTTTTTTCCGGAATGATATCTGTGTTCCTCTTTGTCGCTGAAATAGTTTTATAATCATTATACATAGACTCAAAGTTTGTTAATAACGCTTTTTCTATATAAAATTTCTCACGCTGATTATTTTATTTTCTCTAAATATTATTTCCGATGAGAATAGTTTGCTTTTATTATAAATGATCTTTATAATTCGTTTCTGTATGTCAATTAACGCTTTCATATAACTTTCACATATTTAATTTTTAGGGAGGGCTACGTTTCAGCATTGCTGCGGGCCCAAAATTGTCTAGCTCCGGCACTGGTCCCGATACTTCGATTAATTTAGAACTGCCCCTGACAGGTCATCAGCTGTTACGGTGTCATCCAGTCAGAAGCTTACACGTCATTATGCTGACGTTTAAGCTTCCGATTGGATGAAACCGTCAATAGCTGATTTACTTCACATGCAGCTCTAAATAAATCCCAGTATAGCGTAGTAATACGTCTCCACCGGTTCTGGAGAGGCGGTGCGCGAGCCAAGTGGCATGCGTGTCTGGCGCGAGGGCGGCGCGCGGCGCGGCGCGTCAGGCGTTCATTCGCCCCAGCCGCCGCGATGTGCTGTGGCGCCCCCCCCACCCACCCACCCACCCACTCCGCTCCGCGTCACGTCGCGACCTCCGGTTGTGGGGCGACGAATGCGGGAGCACGCCTGCGCCTCCCTGGCGGAGCACAAGGCGCGCGCTTAATGGTGGCCACGGCGACCGCACAAACATTGGAGCGGGAGAGAACTCTTTCGTTGCACATTCAACTCTCGTGGCCACCTAGTCCTCGGAAGCGCCGCGTACTTCACTTTATAGAAGCTCACGGAGCGCAATAACAGGTGCAGTTTATTTCCGTGAGTGTAATATTCTGAGTTTCTTGTTGTTCGTGGAAGGAAACTTTCTGCAACTCACGCATACAGTGCTTCGATCAAACGATTTCTCAACTCGACTGACGATGTAGATAGTGCACCCTTATTTTTTCTAGTCTTCCATCTCCGTACACGGCGTGCCTTGTCCTGGTGGGCCCCAGGACAGAGGTTCGTGAAGAGGGACGTTCGGTTCTACGGAAAGTCTTTAATACATTTTCCGTTTATGTGAATCAAGCGATCCTCTTAGTATTCTTTTTTTACTGTGGGAGTAAGCTTTTTTATCATCTTGCATCTAATTACAGCCATGAAGTGTGAATATTTTCACTATGTAACATTAAATCGAATAAACAAACATTTCCATGGCAATCCTTTTTATTATTTTTATCCTACATTTGTTAACATTGTTAATATTCTTATTGCGAATATTAATCCAGTGTTAAAATGCAAATTATGATGCACTTCTTATTAGGATGTAAATCGTTGGTTTTGCCTTCTGAATTTGTGTTAGAAACTGAATTGCATTGTAGGCGGTAATTCATTTGTGATTCACTCAGTGTCTAGTGCTTTTTCTATGAAATTTATGAATCTCGAAGTTCCTATTTCTCAGAGTAGTATTGCAATTAAAGTGATTGTATGTTTATACTCATTTTCTTTTTCTTTTCTAGGTAAGCCTAAATATGAGACGATACATGCTGTAATGTGAGTATATCTAGTTCTTTTGGATACACATGCCAGTCACTATAGATGAGGGCTTTCGAAATTCATTGCACACTTCAGCTCAGAAGAAATTAAATATTGATTCTTAGGAAACTTTTACAACACCGAAGGTATGCGTGATTGTTAAGGCAGTGGTTAAGGTTAAGGTGTTTCGCTAGTGAAGTAGAATCATGATTTAAAAATTTGTTGTCTGTTGCAGTTTCTTCTGTATGTGTTGTCTTCATCTTTACCATCTCAATCCCTGTCTGTTTCTTTCCTAACTACCAGAGGTTTCTAATTAAAGTACATTGCGTTGTCAGTGTATTTATAAGTCACAATATACTAAATAGAAAAAGAAATGAATTGTATGTATGGTGTATCCCCGAGGTACATTGTCCTCTCCCTCTCATCCGGTGTGACTTCCCTGCCCCGCCCCACCCGCCCAGCTGCATTCCGACCCTCCTCACCTTCTCCGGCCCGTCCTGTCATGTTTGCAACGTTTAACAGTAGATTCGTATGAAAAAAGAAACATTCTTTAAATAAATCAAAATAATTTAAAAAAGTAGCCTAAATCATACCCTGTGAAACACACTTCCTTTCAGTGAAATACGAAACGAAATCGGTTTAGCCTTTCAAAAGGATACCCCGGGCAAAGAAACAGACAAAATCGTAAAAACAAGTGAACTGTTTTTTATTTCATCTAATAAAGCATATGAGACTACGAAAATGCAGATATTTTGGAATCACAGTCAATTTTATTTATATAGGAAATACACTCAAATCCAGAACGATCAGCCATCTTTAGCACCGTCTTAATGCTGGAGTGCTGGTGCGGAATTTATGTGAAGTCAGATCTTTCGTGTTTGCTGAGCGCCACCTCAGAGTTCAGAGCGCTCGGGGGGGGGAGGTCCGCGCGGGGGGTCCAAACCGTCGGTTTTGAGGTTTTCAAGGCAAGAACGCAGTTGTCAAATTGATTTCAAGTAGACAGGCTGCAATTGAATTGTGACACGAGCACTATTCTTATGGGTCATAGAAAGGAAGTTTGCTGTGCAGCTGATCCGAAAAATGATAGACTGTTATTATATACTGTATATTGTCACGACTGCTGAATGACTCCTTAATTATGAGTAATTATGAATGTCAATGGAGAATTAAAAATAGACGTCGCTTATTCCAATTTTCATCTGGGAGATAATACAAGTAGATTAAATGCCGTGTGTTACGAGTTTGACTTCCGTATCATGTGTCATAGCGTATTTAAAATAACATTTTGAAAAGCGGAGTACTTGTTCAGAAACTTTACGAAACTCCTGAACGCTAACAACTTGTAATGTTTACTTGGGCTACATATGTAGCTCGCGCGATCATTTGTTCTACGAAATGGCACGCGAGTACTGCAAAGTCTAGTGGAATAACCATACTTATTTCACCAGAGCGCTCATCAGACAGCGTGAATACATTTTTAAGGGTAAAATGAAAATTTTAAAGGCGCATTTCGTTTAAAATCCAGTAACGATATTCTTTTCTTGAGACTTTGTTTTCTGACATTGTGCTATTTTTTTGTATTGCATCGGTGTGCAAGGAAATTAGTTCTTTAACTCGCCGATGTCCAATTATCGAACTATTTTGGTCCTTCAAGTTCGTTCACATACTTATAAACAAACTCGCTTCGCCGAGAAGAACGCGACCGACCCTCTGCAAGTGTGGTGGTTTGTCTCACACCAACTCCTACGCCAGTGATGTCTTTTCACGGTCATCCAAGCGCTTGGGTGCCGAGGATGGAGCGTAACGTTGGCTCTGACGAGGCGACGCGTTCGAGAAGGCTGCAGCGTAGATGATCCTGACACCGTATTGCGTGCCACACCGATCATGCGGACACAGTCTCTATCGCCTGCTGTTGGTGGCAACGGGTACACGAAGGTACACGAGAAAGGTGGACCGGCAAATTTTCCGCTATGCCCGACGGATCAAGCCAGGAGGATGTACGCCTGCCACGCATGCTAGATCCTCGCCTGTACTCGGGAACTACGGGCGTGAGGCGATGTAGACTGGCAGTGGGCCATCGTCTGCCTTAGCGACCACGGGGTTTGTGGTTGGAGGAGCAGAGGGGAGTGCCGCGATGGGCGGTTTCGCACCAGCCTTGTGCGATATGGTATGACGTATGGATGGTGACCCTCTAGGGCGCCAACTGGTGGTGAGCCGATCGTGGACGCCCTCGCTCTTGCCTTCTGGCAGCAAGAGGCGCTCCTCCGCTTCCGCCCCAGAGGGCCGTGCAGGTGCTGCGACTGCGACGTGGAAGCGGCGTCGCGGGACCTCTCCCCGCTGGAGGATGTTTGGGGCGATGTGGAGCATCGATCAGGCCTCCACCCCTACCCGCCAATATGCAAGAACTGCTCAAATGCAAACCGTATGGAAAGTGTTAACATAGGACACTAGTCGCGACCTTTGTTACTCCATCCGCGATATCTGGACGCATGACTTCGCGGACATGTCTCCTGGGACCCATTTTAACATATACATTTTGCCGCTGTGTAGCGCAATAAATGTTGATCCTACAAATGTTAAAGTAATCACTTCCTATTGTGATACCATCTATCGTCTTGTCAACAATGATCGCAATCCTCCTTGTCCTGCTTGCAGTAGATTTTTTGGCCCGTCTTTGCACAAGCTTTCCGATACCTTCGGAAAAAAAGGTTTTTGATTGTGCAGCAAGGCGCGTATGCATCACTTCTTTGAATTGTTAATCGGGGCAGAATCGACGGACCAAACAGATGGTATTCTGACGGGGCGAGATTGGGAGACTGTGCACAGGATGCTTCAACACACGATTCTCACACGATTGCGCTTGTGCTCTTCATTGAGTCGTTTTGGACCCCATAGCTTCTTTCTTCTTCAGTTGCTGCCGTTCTTCACTCTTGCTTGACGCTCGTTCGACCACTGTTCTGGGAACTCGCAAACACTTCTCTGTGGTAGAACATTGTGCACGTATTGTGTTGAAAACCTGCTATGGATTTCCGCCCCTTTAAACCATAAAAAACGGATTAGGGAACGCTCTTCTTCTTTGGTGCGAACAGTGTGTGCTGTAGCCATCTTTACACCACAAGAGCGCAAAACTGACTGATCAGATAACGCTGAAACCTCCTACACGCAAGGACAAGGGTCCTATCTAGTTGGTAGGCAACACACAAAGTCGTGGAATCAAACTAGAGACAATTAGAGCAAAATTGAAGATACTTTTTGACTTACCTACGTACATAGCTCTACATGGTTTTGGGAGGTAAAACAGATTAATGTTCAATGAATATAAACATTGTTCATTTCTTAATTTATGAAATGGTTTATTAGCGGATCACTAAATGTAAAAAATTAAAAGCCACTGTAAGTTCTACCAAGAGCAGAGAAATTCATTTCGCCAAGTTTGAATTAGTCGTTTGATGGACTGATGGATCATGCGGCGTGACTCCATTAATCTTCACAAACTACAGTGTCAAATGCGAAATGTTCAAATGCCCCGGATTCCTTGTCTGTTCCTTTTCATTGTAATCTACAAATTAGCCAACGAACGTTACAGCGATGCCTGCTTGGCTACGGTATACCCTATTGGCAATGGGATGTATAATTGGGTGGGCAAGGCGAGTGCCAAGAGAAGGGACACAATGGAAAAGAAAAGCGTCGAGCCAGTTATTTCTTGTCAAGTGCCTGGTACTAAAAATACCTCGCCAGGGTCCAGGAGAATTCGTGCATAGTCGAGAGAAATTTCGACGTCATGAAGTGACATCGGAAATTCTAACATAATGTAAGGTGCGTGGGGATATGGCCCTCTTAAGTTCCACGAATTTTCATGGCTTCATTTCCTTCAACAATTTATTTTTTATCATAAAAATCCTAGATGAAGATCAAACTAAGGGTAGACAATTTAAATAATTACTCGTTCTAACGTTCTGAAAAAACAAACTAAAAGCTTATCACTAGGCCATATTTTCAGCATGTTTTGATAATATTACCTATCTCACAAAATGAACGACTGAAAACAGCATTATTGAAAAGAACACTTTATTTCATATTATAAACCGTAAAATATATGATCAAAAATGGCAGGGGAGTATATTGCTTGAAATAACAAAAACTTTGAAACAGAAAGTAGAATAAAAAAAATAATAAGAGACGGTATCGAAGAAATACAAGTATAAACAGTCCGTACATTATTTTTAACCCATCTTAATTTCTAGTAATATGATCTAGGTAGGGTATACTTGAACACAAGAAGAGTCATGAGAAAAGTGTACCTGAGCAACACATAGAACAAATTCAAGTAAATAAAGACGTTTTTCTTGATTTTGTGTTTTAGAAAACAGAAATGACAAAAGAATGAAAAATAGAACTATAAAATTGTCGGAATTTAGCCAATTTCCAACGGTTTTTTTTCTGTTTAACTTTTAGGAGCTCTTTACATGTACAAAGATATTTTCAAAACGTTTTCCAAACACTGCTCCAATTCTAGGTATAACAGTAAATATTGTAATCGTGCGCCGAAAAATCGTCTATTTTTCAACGGAAAAATTCTTATTGGCCTTATTGTATGAAATGTAACGAAAATTTGGATAAATCTTGTTTTCTACATGTAGTAAATTACTTCGTTAATTCGCATTGTATGAGAATTCATGTTTTGTGGGTCCTTGATACCGAAACATCGATTGACGGCAAAGCGCGTCTGTCCGTCAGTGGTCAACGGTAGCGCCTAAAACCGTATCCGATTTTCTCCAAAATTGATATTCCCCGATCGATCTGAACGAACTCGAGGCAATGGGAGTTTCAGACAAACAGTTTGATTTTTTAAGGGTATACTTAACATGAAGAAAAAGTTGTCTTTAAAATGGCTTCAAATTGTTAGATTAAAGTTTGTCCGCGGTAGCGTAAAGAGCTCTTAAAAATAGGGCGGGTCTCACGTTCGTTGAAATCCTGATTCTTCGGAAATCGCAAAAGTTCAGTATTTTTTCGACATCTTTTTTCAATACAATCTTAAGATTGCGAGGTTTTTTTAATGAAATATATTGTCCAAGTCAGATCTTAAAATCGTGTATAATTTTTTTGAAAATTAGCTAGTTTTCCTTCGTAATTTGGCATTTTCTGAACAATTATTTTCTTAAAAACTGCTCCATTTTTTCTTTAAATTTTTTCCTCGTATGTATCCAAATGCTGTAAAAAAATTGGTAAGGGTCCCATTTTTGGCGATTTTGGCGAAATATAATAGAATGTTCATGAAGGTCTCATTCTGTAGATTACGGTATGAGAAAAGTTTCTTTGAGACCTGGGCCTCAAAATTTTAGTTTTTAATGCCCTTAGAACGTTCAGAAGTTACTTGTATTTATACGGCGATTTTTCTAACTTTGCCCTCAGGGCCCATCTTCGCAATAGAACATGTCACGGGTAATTTTCGCATCTTTCTCAGTCGTACCGTGAGATTTCGCATGATTGCGACCGTATAATCAGTGCTTGCGATCATGCTAACTTCTAACCGGCAAGACCGAGAAAGACGCGAAATGTCGTGTGATATTCCATTGCGGCCATAGGGGCTTGAGGGGCAGAGTAAGTAAAATTGCACTATGACGATGTAGATTGAAAATGCTGACGAGTGTTGCAGGTTGCATTTGACGTGAATTTAATTTGTTCTACAGCGTCATGTAGTGGACTTACCACAGAATTAACAGCACAAAAACCTTCTGGGTGAAGGAACAAGTAGAAGTGCCAGCTTTCCTGGAGATCGGTCACACGGTGTCTGAGTTTCTCATACATATACCAACAACATATATACACACTTGGCATTGTAACGTTCATCTTTCACTCATATCTAGATAGTTTCATGTCAGTAGCTCTTGATTACACTCTTCCCCAAACATCACACAGTTGTTGTTTTTTTTCGAAAATGAATCGAACTGGATCGAATCAAATCCATTAAAAAGAACGCCGAAATTGTTTTTTAATGTGTTTCTTGTAAATAGTAAACTCCCCCCCCCCCAACGTCATATACAGACGTTCTTACTTATTTGGCGATAAGGAAGAAAGAGACGAGTAATAGTGTATTATTTACAAGGCATCAAGATAACTTCTTCACGAGCAACGAAGACTTGTTGAATCAGTTTTCTCGTCGTTTTTATCGGACAGGATCGCCGTTATTGTAAATTTAGTTGTTAATTTTTTTTGTTTTCGATTTATTCGATCTTTTGAAGGAACAAGTGGACATTTATACGTCCAGTTGTTTAGATTCTGACGTCCAAATCAAGCATGAGGAAAAAGAGGATGTATCGTGAATTGGTAGGAGTGTGAACCGGTCCTCCATCTGGCGTGTTTGTTCTCTGACTCATTTCGAAGTAGAGGCGAGTGCCTTGCTCTTTGGAGTGGACTTGGCAGGAGCGCGCTAACCGTGAGGCGTGGGCAGAGGCCTGGAGATGGAGGCCTGGAGGGCGCGGGGGAGCGACGCCGAAGGCAGAGCCTCTGCCGCGCCCTTAATAGCCCTCAATGACTGCTGCGCCGCCGCACATTCCGCATGTGATTGGGCTACTCCGCGTGGACTTGTCGGGAGGCGCCGCGGGCCCTGCTAATCCAATGGCAATTCCCGGCGGTGGTGGTGGAGGGAGGAGGAGGAGGAGGAGGAGGAGGAGGAGGAGGACGGGGCCTGGCTCAGGGCGCAGTGAGCAGAGCGCGGAGGCCGGGGCGGGCGCTTGGCGTATGCGCACGCGGCAGCGTGCGACTGCCCACGGACCTGGGCCACTGTAGACGTATTGTACAGAACCGCAGCTCCCTGTTAAGGGCCCTATGACGACCTGTTGGTCACCGACACTAGCGTTCCTCGCGGAGGGAAATGAATACTACGCCGCCTAACAATTCGTAATTTAGCATCATTCTGCTAAATCGCACCAAAAAGCGAATGTTCTTTTATTTATTTTAAGTTTCTTATGCATATAACCAAAACATGTGAAGTAGAAATTTTGAACAATGTTTAAAGAAATTAATGATTTAAATCTAATGAATGTTGTCCATTGAAATTCAATAGTGGTATCATGAGGAACGCGTATTTGTTCATTTTTCATTAAAATATCTAGAAATGTAAATAATCTAAGTGTAAGGGTATCTGGGAGGTATTAAGATTTCTGTTGTGCTTTCGAACAACTTTCTGTGTTTCCTTTCTAGATCAATTGGAAAGTAAAAAGAAAATCTCAGGGTTCTTTCCATTATTATTGCTGCATTTAATTGCAGAATAGTGCACCCTCTTTCGATACACGCATCGTTATTAACGTGTTAACTGGAAAAGTACAATAATTGAGTTGGTGGATACCAAATATGTCCCGATACATGTCAAATGTAAGGTTAAATCGTTGGTTCTATGAAGTTTTACTTGTTATTTAATGATTTGTCCTTGAAATCCTAGGAATATAAAACCAGGGGGGTCGAGAAACAACACCAATTATTTTTAAAGTTGTTATCCAGCTCTTAACAAACGCAATTTCTCCAACCAATCCGTTTACTTCAGTAGCAGCTATCTGTACTTCTACTTTGTCTCCACCCAGGATCGCTAGCTGTATGCGCGCACATCGCAAAACTAGACAAAAAACAGGCTGAGCTGCGCTGCTGTATTGATACGTGCAGAGTGCCTCGGCTGGAGGCGCGTCACCCAGTGCGGATGACGAAACATCATGCGGAAACGGATGCGAAACGAATCATAGGTTAAGGTTGCGTGCAACTTCATTATTCTACAACTTCTGTAGCAGAGGCCCGCAGTCTGTAACATATTTTGGATAGTTTTATATAATGGCGTGTAGACGAAGTATTTTTTGTTGCTTCGCATCTCATTTTCGAGTTTTACGACAATCTCATCACACTTTAAAAAACTGAGAATATTAGTGGGGCACTGACTAAAAGCCAAACTATAAGATACAAAAGAATGCTTCTTAAAATTGAATTATTTCTCAAACCTATCAAATTGTTTAAAATGATAGTTGTTAAAAATATACTGGGGACATCTTAAAGCAATGCATACCTCATTATATTATCAAAAGTGACTAGAATTTATAAATATAGACAGTTGAATAATTAAATTTCGATGTATTATGAAATTGATCGGGTGTTAAAATAGAAAACACTATTGTTTGCACAGGTGATTTATTTAGAGAATAAATATAAACAAAGACAAAAACAATACGTTTACTAGAAGCGATTGTGATAAGCCCATCACAAAATAGATTATAAAAACTTACGTAACCAAACGAAAGAATTGACGCATAATGACGAACAAGAACAGATGTTAGGTTCGACCTACACACATTCGTGGAAAGTTTCTGTAAATTAAACTAAGCTACTTAGAACATTTAGCTCATCAGCTGACTAGTTAATGATGATGGTTGTTATACGAAGTATTTAATGAGGATTAAATGTTTTTGTTGTTTTTTAAACACACGTTTCATGGCTAAAACGAGATACTTGTGTTATTTTCATTTTAAATATTTCCCGGCATATCCCTTTAATTTATTAAACACTTGAAATTCTGTACTAGGGAAGATTGTCGATCCGCACTAAATTATAAATTTCTTCGAAACTCGAAAATAGCCGGAGGAGTAAATTAAATAAAATAAATTAAAGATTAATTAAAAGCAGTTCGCAACACCAACACCGTTATCGCCAATCCTGTGATTTATCTAATTGCTTTTATTCCGGCCACCATTCGCATATCCAGGGAATTCAGTAAATGGAACCGCACCACACCGAAAAATTAGATTATCGATTTTTTCTCTCCCTTACTTCTATTTGAGGACAAATCGTTGTCGGAACTTTCGCGCATTCAGGATATCGTTGCCAGTTCTGAGTGTCACTTTTTGAAAAATGGCAAACCATCAAAACGTTTCAAATAAGGTTTTAGGTTTTGATGATCAAACTTTTCGGTTTCGATTTTGAACGTTCACACTGTTTATTGAATATTTCGAAACTGACGGTAATACTGTAAAATATAATTTGTTGTTGGTGCTGCTGCTGCTGGGATTTCTTTTCCAACCAGTGCTTAAATCTCGATAATTTAAAATTTAGAAAAGCTGTGTAAATAATTATAAAAGCAGTGATTGCTACAACATCACATACTTTCTTGTACTATTTGTAACGGATACGTATTATTATATTGCAAACGATGTCGTACATACGTTCAGCCATCTCTCTACCAAAAGAAGGGCTGGTTGCAATTCGTGAATCCGAAAGTTCACGTTTTAATGAAAATTGGAGTTATTCCCTTAACTATATGCGGGAGATAGAGACGATTTGAAAATTGTGGTTGTTTTGAGAAAAAAAATAATTCCATTGTACAAACTATCAAGAAGTGAATTTAATTTTACAAATATGTGAAGATTCTGCATGTCTATGATCGCTGGTGCTGCGGATTGGGGATATCCAGAAAGTCTACACGTTTAACAAAATTAGAGAAGGTCTAAAAGGTACCAATTTGTACGATGGGCACCACGAAGCATTACTAGTGTTTTCCCTCCTGGAGCCCCAAAACCGGATATCAAGAGGCGGGGATA
>JAHLJT010008446.1:143802460-143817815 GCA_031308135.1 Acheta domesticus | reverse complement strand
ATAGATTAACTGAATTTATTACAGTTCAATCCACTGGAATGTACGAGTCTTGGGGCTCTTAATACTCCACAGAGTTTATGATCATGCGGCATTGTCAAATAAAATTAGTCGCAAATATCCCAATGAAGCAAATGCTCAAAAGAAAAAAACAATAAAGAACGGTGATGTTCTTCATTCTGGCACAAGCATCGTAAATATTGCTAAATATTCATTAAAGTAGCAAATATATTTAAAATGGATTTTTTTAACTTTATCAATTTTAACAAAAATTGATCCATTTTCCTCCGCCTGGAACAATCCTAGTTAATTAGTATGTTTTGTAGTGCTAACAAGGATTATACGACCAAAAACCAGGATTATAACGACCAAAAAATATACATCCTGTTGAGTGGTGAAAGACCAAAAATATAAAGCAAGTCCCTTTTTTATACAAAGAAACATTTGCAAACAATATAAAAATAAATAGAGATATTGATTAGGATAGGCAAAAGAGATCTCATTATAAAACAGGTAACAAAACTGAATATATTACGTGAGCTAGCTTTACCTGAATGAAGTGAATAATAATATAATACAAACTATATACAGTAAACATGTCTATTGGCATTGTTAATTAGTGGTACAATTGGTTATAGTTTCTAAATAGATATAACAAAATTAATTTAAAAAAAGAATTACAATAGTACCTTAAGAGTTTTTGGTTGTTTTTTTGGCATTTATACCTGTAAACTACGAAACTGTACATGTGCACCTTTTATAGACTAATAATTTTGGTATTACATATTGTCTAGGTCTCGCTGCACCCGAGTCACATTAAGCGTGAGGCAACGACGTGTTGAATCTTTTGTAAAGTAAATACAGAACACGTCTGATTCTTTTGAGTCAAGAATACGACTGTCGTAAACTTCACGGTCTCTCTTTCTCTCAAATGGTGCTTCACCAGTTCGTAATCATACTCGCAGGCAACAAAGGTTTTGGACGTGAAGTACGTAGAGTACTTCGGCGGTCATTGCAGCTGAAAGAATACTGTCCCAACCGAATGGTTCTGATATGTGCAACCGTCTAAATAGTTTCGCACGATCCTGATTGCTCACAAAAGAATCTGGTGGAGCAAAGGTCGCAAGCACTTCTTTTCCGCACTCCCACGCGAGGGGTGAGAATGTGTTCAGGCAAAGCAATTCCACGCAGATATTCTCAGAAGAATATGACTACAATTGCACCAAATACACGAACTCAAATCGCATAAACCACCAACCAAATTCAGGGCTGCTAATTATAATTCACAACTAATCGTACAATATAAATAGCTCGATAGCTATATTAATATATTATTATGCACACATTTAAGTTAGGTGTATAATTTATGTACTGTACAACAAAATTAATAACCATTCGTCCTCATGAAAACACTCATTAAAAAGTCAATAAAACAAATGAAGTCGTTCGTGTCGAATGTTCAAAAATTTGTTTAGCACTTGAGAGTAATTATATTTTACGTTAACTCTCTTAAATTTTCAGCCAGTGTGATCGGATATAAATCTTACAAGTTGGGCTAATGAGAGCGCCGGAATGTTTCATATGAAAAGTGTAGTATTTTTCATAGGCCAGGTGGTAGAAAAGGAAATATCCGAAACAGCGCAGTAACCAATCCCATTAGTCGGTGGAACATTTGCTTTTCGTTTATTACATCAATGACAGTGCTGTACATAGATATATGATACATTCGTTCTAGATTAACTACACAAACAGCTCGGGTGTGGAGAGTAAAATTGGGTTTTGTTTGGTCTCTACAACCAATGCAACAAAATTAACATCTATTCAGAGCAGGGGCGGATCCAGCCGATCATGGGGGGGGTCACAGATTTTTGTTGAATAATAAGCATAATTTATTATATTGTATATTATTTGTGTAGGTGTGTGCATGATATTATACAACATTGTTTAAATAATTACTTAATTTTAACATAAACAATTAAATTAATTTTGTCAAATAAAGGAAGGTAACAAACTATTATACATCGTATCGTTTAGATATGAAATTTTAATACTTTTCCATCTATTCATTAACGTAATGAACCTATTTTAAAATGTTGCCGGACCTATTTGATGTGTTTTAGTGGAATGACATTTAGAACTGAAAATTTACGTCTCCTCAGTTTAAAAAAATCCTGTGTAAAACACATTCCATAATGAAAATAATGTCTGATCTACAAATTGTGACAGCCTAGAGCACAGAGGTATAATTTATTTTTTGAATTCTTCATATGTGAAGCCTGTTGGAGAACTTCTTGTCGTAGATCGAGTCGGGAACGTGTTTGAACACCCGTGTTCTTGTCGGGAAGCGCAGAGATAAGAAGCGGGAGACGTTCACGGGTGCCGCGCGACGTTTGCGCTCATGGTTGCGCGTCGTCGGTTGTGTGTGCTCCAGCGAGGGAGCGAGCAGCGTGTGGCGCCGGCCGGGGCCTGGCGGGGCCTGGGCGTGGCGCGCCGCTAATGAAGTGGCTTGTGTGGGCCACGGCGCTGCTCGATGCCCGAGGCCAGAAGCGTCCCATCAGACGAAACGTAGCGGAACGATAGGGCATGCGCGAAACAGAAAGAGCCAGCCGGCCTCTCGGAGGGGGAGAGGGTCTCCCGCCGGCTGGCGTTGCCCGCTCTCATGGTCGCTGCTGGGAGCTCTAGGCGCGTTGTCAGTCCAATGCGTTTATAAGAAACCGATTTATGTGCTCTGAAGCAGTGGCAGATCCAAAAGGCCTACAGATATTTAAAGTTATATTTATGATAAAGTAACATGAAACAGAAACCTAATAGATGCCCATTTTGTAATGTATTGTTGTTGTGTATGCAATTACCAATCAATTGGGATCTTTTCAGAGTTGCGGTTTTTCACATAGTCTCTTGTGTCATTATCATTATTATACTATATTATATTATTATATTATATGATATATTATTATATTATATTATATTATATTATTATATTATATTATATATTATATTATGTATCATATTAATTACATATAGTATGTTTAGTATTATGCCTCATAAACAAGACTAATAAGAACTACACGTAGACGATAACATACGGTTTTAACATTTTTTGCCCTCACATTTTTAAGTCTGCGAACTTTTTATACCCCCACCTCACCCCTTGGAGTGCAGTGCTTAAAATTTTCTCAGAATGTGTACTAAAAACACTGTGGTGGGGAACTACATGCCAAGGAGACGCAGGGCAAAAACTGATCGGGGGTAATAAACCCACGAAAAGTACGATTAGTCAGTTACGTCTAAATTTTCAATACTCTCGCTCTCTGTTTCTTCGACTTTTTTTTAAAATAAGGACAAGGTATCTTCATCTCGAATTTCGCCTTCGAGATGTGAACAGGAAGTACAGCGTAGGCGTTTACTGTGCTTCTTCGGTACTCTTGAAAGAATAATTTTGGTGGGTAAGTATACTTTTGAAATGAAGGTGAATGGAGGGGAAACGTGTAATAAAGAGAACAGCGCAAGGTGATGGGGACATTTGGCATTCGCGGGCGCGGGCGCTCCGAGATGCGAGCGGAGAGGAGACGGATATCGTTCTCGGAGCAGTGACCTCACGACGGCGGCAGCGGCAGCGGCGGCGACGACGACGACGACGACACGAAGCCCCAGCACTGCGCGCTGCTCGCTGCCCGCTGTCCGTTCCCCGCTCCAGCCCCGCCCTCCCCCGCCCCGCCAGCCGACCAAGCAAGCAGCGGAAACGCTGTTGCTCGGCGCGCGTGGCGACACAAGGCAGCCGGCCCAAGGTGCTCCCTGCGACGCACGTCCCACCTTCGGAACGGCCGGAAGCTCAAAGACGGCACGCCAATAAGCCATTTCGGGTTGCCACGGCCAACTGCAAAAATGTTCGCTCCAAGCACTTCCCCTGTGCGAGATGATGTGCGGTAGCAAAAAGTATCGCCATATGGCGCGAAGGCACATGGGCGGCCGCTAAAACAACTTGCAGAGCGGCAATGACCACATTATCTGTAATATAAGGCCATTAACGTAAAAGGAACTACAATGTTCAAGATGCCCACCAGTTCAAAAAATCTAGTCATTCAATTCGCCGCTACTAAAATAGAGCTGGCTTACAAGAGGGATTTGATAAATGAGATTGTATGCTCGTATACATCTGCAACACATTCCTTTTGCGTGTCTAGATGGTTGGAAGTGCCAAACCTAAGTGGCAAGAACAGAATGTCGCGGATCCTCGTGGGTCTGCCTTTGTCTCCGCGGTGAGTGGGAACAATGACAATGAAGAAGCGTTTCAGAGGAAACAAGGCGTCGACTGCAGCAAGCGTAAGCGAGGGGATTCGAAGGAAAGAGGAAGGAACGGCGGGAATGATGATCAAGGTAGGCGGTGGAAGGAACGGACTCCCACCACGTGGTGCTAGCGGCTGTGGAGGAAACCATAATGGTGTGGGAATTCACGTCCGCGAGGGAGGCAGTAAGAGAAGTGAGTCACTGTGGTCATCAGGGGCGGATCCAGTCGATCGTTTTGGAGGGGGCCATCATAGATGTTTCATAAATAAATAAACATTTGCTATTATATTGTACATTATCGTAGTGTATAAATGATACCATACAATGCTATTTTTTTAATAATTACAAACTTATAATATGAATAAATATTTAAATCAATTTTGTCAAATAAAAGAAGGTAACAAACGAAAACTCGAGACCTTTCGGAGGGGGGGGCATGGCCTCCATGCCCCCTCCCCCTGGATCCGCCACTTGTGGCCATCACCTCATAATCATCATCATCATCATCATCGTCAGAGTGGATGTGGTCGTCAGCCGCTCGTCGTGCGTGGCCTTCGTCCGAGGGGCGCAGCGGGGCCAGGCCCTCGCCGCGTCGCACGTCCTCATAGCCATGCGCGCCGCGCACAATACGTACAGGCCTGGAATGGGAATCTTCGCGTAGCGGGCGGCGGGGAAACGCCGCGCAGCGGGCGGGAGGGGGGCGAGGGGGCGAGGGAGCGACGAGGGGAGACGGCGACTGGGGGGGCCTGGGGTTGGCAAACCGCGCTTCCTGGTGAGGCCGCGCAGGGGCGCAGCTCTCGGGTGCACAGCCCAGCGCAACCGACGACACCGCCGCAGGGGTTTCGCGCTCTTAGCCCGAAAAATACGCCATCGCATTCCGATGGAGTGGCCACTCGCAAAAGCCCGGCTTCCGATTCCCGTCGGGGAAGGGATTTGCAACACACGATTACTGACAGGTTATATTGACGTACAACTCGCCGAATATTTTGGAAGCGGTGCATTCTGACGGCCGATTTCTCACTCGTGATTCATCCAGGTACATTAAGCTGTGAAAGAAGAAAATAAAAGTTGAGTCGCTACGTTTCTTCCTGCTCAGAGAAAAATCTTCCATTTCCCTCACACATTTTTTTACTAACAAAGAAACATGGACCAACATTTTGTGTCCTTGCAGCTCGTGGCGTAATTGCTAGGGTATATGCCTGTCACAGCTTGGAACCGGTTAAATATCCGGTCAACCCATGTGGAATTGGCGTGTACAAAGCGAGCGCTCAGCAGGGTTTCTCAATGTTTCTCTGATTCTTCCGTCTCCAATTTCACCACCTATCACCATTGGCGCTATCGTACACTAATTATATATTCACTTAAGAGTCTCAATTACCTGAGCGGCTGTTCTCCGAATTCAAAATAAAAAAATAAATAAGTAAACAATATCGCATCCTGTCGATTCGAAAACTGCAGTTTTAATTACAGCGTTTATACCTCATGACGTGCGTATAAGAGAGGGAAATCGTATTCAATTACTGGGAATCCTATGAGAGCGGGCGTACGTGTTGTGACAATGTAAACAAAAAAAAAGGGTCCAAAGACACTGAATTGAATTTTTAAATTGTATTCATTAATGAACTTCATCTTCAACAAAAACTAATTAACTGGGAAAAAGAATTTCCCGTTATATATCTTACACACTACTATTACGTTCTGAAACTGACTGGGTATTTTCCGGTGTAACTGGAATATGTTTAACTTTTTATCGAGCAAAGTAATAGAAAAAACAATCCATTCAACACTTGTTCGGCAACCATGCGTTAGAAGCGAACGATAGTCATTGACATTCACTGCAGAAGGTAATTGATATTTACTCCCTAGGAGAAATACGTCAAAGATAGCAGAATCAGATTTTTACTTGTGATTTTACTTGTCCGATATTTGCGATTCGTCTGGCAACTGTGAATCTTAGAAATCACTATATCCAGAAACCCGCTTCACTAAAAGACACGTTGGATGAAAAGTGTAAAAGATAACCACGGCGTGAATGCATGACAATGTTCACAGAATTCGGCAAGAAGGATTACTTGATGTTTACGATCGCACCGTATGTTGTAAAGAAAGGGAAAGGTCTCCTAGTGTTCAAATACGCGACAGGTGGGGTAAAATCATATAAAATCTCTTGATGTTTTATCATTCCTCGCAGGAAACTTGCAAAAGAATTGAATATCCGTTTACAGGTGTACAAAACAAGTCATCGATGCTTTCCCTTTGCGAGCGTTTCTTGCAACATGATTGTCACACTTCCTCAAAACCACACCAATCCAGTTCATCTAGAAATACAGAAGTTCGGTTCGGACTCGTTCAAGGGAGTGCACGCCCACTTGCGGAGAGCAACAGACTATTGTCATTATCGACCATAATACGTATCTCGCCTTTAGTGCTCGGTCCAATTAGATGCAATTCAAAGACTCAGGGACAAAGTAAATGAACGGTCCGAAAAGAAGAAAAGGTAAAAAGAAACAAAAGAAAGAAAAGAGCTTTTGCGTGTCCGCTCTTTCACTGCGTGCGAGGAACAAAATTACGAAGAACCCCCTCCCACGAGAAGGCATATCGGCTATAGGTCAGAGTTTCTTTTCAGGCAGGTAAAGAATTTATACAATTCATATTTGAATGCTGGAATTACAGAAGATCCCGCGGTTTCAGAAAGGAAACTTCGTGTGCAGATAACTGTCCTCCAGTTCGTTAGGGAAAATATCAGCCTTCATGTAACTAATAGAAATTCTTCCCCAAATGAGATAAGGTGGCAACAATGTCCAATTTGATATATTTGTTGGACCATATTTCACAGACATTTAAGATGGCATTTTTTTTACGAAAACCAATCAAGTAGTTAACAAAAAAGGTCTGGTATATCAGTTTCGTAAACTTCAAAACGTAGTGAAAACGAACGTTCCTTAGCGAAACATTCAAACTAAGAAGAGAAAGAGGCGATCATCACAGGAAAGAGCGATTTCTAATATAGAAAACATCAGAAAAACGCAGAAAACAATACCATAAACATTTCTAATAAAGAAAAATTAAAATTCCAAAACGAATTAGTGATACAAAACCAAAATAGAAGACGATATTTTAATACACAAAACCCCTCTATGTATATAGAAAACTGCTACATAACTTTCTTTTTTGACTACCAATTCTACTGAAATTCTGTTCCTTTACGAACCGCACCGTCTACACCCCCGAAACCCATCATACTCGCGCATAATTCTCAAAAGTTTCCGATTACTTCTGACAAGAGAAATAGAAGTTTAAAAAGATAAAATATTATAACCTAATCTTCATAACATCGTGGCAGGACCCGATTCCAGCAATCGAATGCTCGACGCTACGTAAATGCGCGTCTCCAGATAAGAGTTTCACAACGTAAACGAAACGTACGTCCTGGAAGCTGGCACGACACACTGAGAAGTCTCGAGGCCAAAACGGCATCGACGAACGGGCTCTTTCGGTACTGGAGGTCGCGAGTACCGTATGCGGACAGCGTACGGCGCGGCGGCCGCCGCCGCCGCCGCCCGCGCTGGCGCCGTTGCCGCCCCAGGAGCGAGGTCAGCATGTCCCACCCACCGCTCCGCCGCGCAGCTCGCCACACCTCCGGCCGAGAGTCCGGCCGCTCACGACGCTGCAAACCCCGGACACCGGGAGACGGTGCGCGGGCCAATTTCGACGACGGCATCGGTCACCGCGAGCGTTTCTTTTCATCCCAGCCTCATCTCAATGCCTCAATGTAAATACTATCAGTAGTTTTTGAGTTGACATTTGTCTTCTTCAAAATACCTCGCAATAAAATACTCGCGGTTTCATAAATTAGACAAATAAAACGCGTCAAGCTTCGATGCTGCGATCTGACAATAAAAAATGCTTATACTTCACATTATGGAAAAATGACTCGCGGGTTCATTGCCTCAACCTGTAACGCAGCAAAGTCGGTAATTTAAGAAGTTCCAAAGTGCTGAAGGCGTGATTTGCTGCTGACACAACGGAACTAGAAATTATAGAAAAACGTTCAGACTTCATCCGATATATTACTGGCAGCGTGGTTCAGAATAATAAGTAATAAGGACCGTAGTAGGTGATATACCCAGAAACAAACCGTGCACAAAAATGTTTGTTGCAAGGAATAGGAAATAACAGATGTATTCCAATTTCCCTATATTTCATCCCCTATAAGGACAATACTTTCACTGTTGATCCAACACCATTGCAGGAATTGAGCTCAATGTCAATCAATTTCTGTAAAGCGAGTAATTCAAGTGAGTACATATATCCCTGGTTGTACACTATATGCCACCACCTTAAAATAGACATGTGATGCGGTCCGCTTATTCCATCGTGGAAGTACAAGATGCAAACATGTCAAGATAATATTGAAAAACATCCGTTCATATTCTAGGACTTATTTTCGCATAGTTCCGCATAGTCTAAGGTTATCTAATTACGCTTTTCAAAAAAAAGAAAGAAGGAGGTAACATTCGCACCCGCGTTTTTCGAGAGGGACTTTGAAAGAGCGATGTGCTGTTCAGAGCATGGCACAAACGGAGGATATTTTAAATGAACGCTATTTTGCATACCCCATGTTTTAAGCCCATTGTGAGCAGATATTTCAATAGCGGCATGTTGAGATCGGTATCCTGTTCTATACAGCAGTGTATTCTTAATTTCTTGGCAATAATTTGTCCAAAGGGCATCAAAGCACGCGTACTAATAAAATGTGACGTTACGTTGATCGTGAAGATACGGATTATTCTCCACGCGTCAAGCAAAGCTTGCTATCTTTCCATCAGTAAGCAATTACTTCCACGGAAATGTCAACTTCTGAGATTCATCTCGAATGAGATGTTGAGGATTTGCGGACGCGCAGTGAGAGACCGCCTCGTTCACATCGCTTTATTACACGACTAATGAACATTACACATAACGCTGTGCAAATAAAAATCATTAAGTATCCCAGTAATAGAGAGACATAAACAGCGCCGCGCACGTTAATGAGTCCTTAACTGAAGCGGTTCGCCATAAGCCGCACGTAGCTCGCGTGGCTTTACGGGTCGCCTCCGGGTCGAAGCGCCTTAACGCACGGGAAACGAACGGGGAAAAGCGGCGTGCAAGCCGCTCGCCGAGAGCCGCCCCGCCCCTCCCCGCCCCGGCAGAACCACGCGCGAACCAACGAGCGGCCGAGTCAACGCTTGCTGTCACGTGCAATATTGATTCAGGAGCCAAACGCTCGTCAGGGCGGGCGTGAAACACATTCGGTTTCACTGCTTCCGGCGCCATCACGACTTATTCATGTTAATGAGTGAGCGGGTTCGTTTCCCGGCCCCGACCCAGCCCTAGGGCGCCCAGGCTACACCGCACGTCGCACGGGCCGCCGCTCCGCCCTCCGGGCCCGCCCGCATGCGGCCGCACGACGCACGGACCGCTCCTTTGGGAACAACAGGCGAAACATTTCGAACTGGGATTGAAAAAGCTTTCCCAGGATATTAGTGTTTTTTTCTTCGCTTCGTGTAGAGACGACAACGGTGCCCAAGCGCCTCTACGAGCTCCTAAGACGGACGAAACAATTCTCAAAGATACAAATTGTCTCGTGTTACACATCAGAACATGAAGCGCTCTAAACGCCGGAGATAGAGGTTGCGCTGAAAGAGATGGAGTGAGCTGTCCCGCGTCCTAAGTAAGCGCCTAAATCTGGCTGGCGTCGCCACCGCCATTCAGCGTCATACGTATAATCCGTCCCGCGTGCGAGCGCTGTTCCAGAGGTGCAACCGCGCGCATTACGCCCGACCGGGTCCGCGCCTTCCGCACGCTCGCCCCGGCGCCGCCCGCCGACCTCCTCGGCCGTAAATCTCGCGCGGCGCGGGATGGACGAAAGGGAACTGCGGCCGGGGCGGCGCCGGGGCGGGGCCGGGGCGGGGCCGGCGCGGCGGGGAGCGGCGGAAGAGATGGAGAAGGGACATTACTGCGAAATGAGGAAGCGGCGGGGGAGGGACGAGGTGAGATGGGGAGACGTGGGCCGGCCGAGGGCAGCGGGGACGAGGCGTGACGGGGCGTGGCGGGGAGAGACGGGCGAGGGCGAGGGCGCCACCCGGCGGCGCGTCTCAACGCTTCAGCCGGGGCGAATGGATGGTGTTCATTGCGCGGGCAGCGGCGACAGAGAGCGACGCGAGCGACGCCAGCGACGCCAGCAACGCCGGCGACGCGGCCTTTGGCTCCCGCGCGTCTACCCCCCGCCCTCCCGCGCTTCTCGCGCCTGGTGCCAGCACAGCTGCCGCGGGGAACACGCGCTACTCCCCGCGGCTGGACGAGACAGCAAACGTACAAAATGAACTTTATAATATCGTCAGGAGAATCAAAATTGAGCGAATGGATCAATTCTTTCCACAGGATCTCAATGAATTTGTTCAAGATTAGGTAAGTCACCAACATTTTTTACCAAGAATGGGACCCAAAGTAAATCAATGTTTCAAATCAAACAGTTCATGAAACCCACATTCAAGTGTGGGGAGGGGTGCGCGCACGCAAGATTGCTCACGTTATGCGAGAAAATACAACTAGCAGAGCGAAATCAAACTTGATTTGCATTATTTCACATTTTTCAATCCAAAACAGCGATACAACATGGAAAAAGAAATACCACGAAATAAATAATTTTCAGCAATTCAACTTCGTTCACTGGCACCCCGATCGAGATGAACGCTCAAAATAACTCACCAGGCAACCTAACGCGACGGAGTTCATCTTTGTGTTGTGGTTTGCGACGCAACTCCAGTGTCGTCACCGAAAGTTAGCGTCAGCGCGAGGAGAAAAGTGGTTGCGCAGATAAATCTTAGGCTGTGCAGCCAAAAAATTGAAAGTCGGGCGGCTGGCGTCATAGTCAGGGACGCGAAGTGACGAGACGAGAAGCAACGCGACGCGAGGAGAAGGGACGAGATGAGAAGTGACGCGACGCAAAGACACGAGACGAGACGCGGCGCGGCGCGACGAAACGAGCAAAATGAAACGAAATGAGATAAGAAAAGACGAGCCGCGATGTGACGCGATAGGACGCCACGCGAAGAGAGACGGGCGGAGCGAGCACAAGCGCACGGAGGGGCGTCTTCGCATGCCACCGCCGTGTTCTCATTGTTGACGCTTGGAATAACTGTCGAAGACCTGTTGGCACCGCTCCACCGGCTCCCACAGCTGCCCGCCACATTGCCCTCCTCCTGCGCCCACGGCGCCTGCAGCGTGAGCGGGGAAGTCCAGCGCCGCTGCCAGAACCTCGAAGCGATTGCTCTGCGCTCAGGAAGAGATAGGATGTGGTCCGGCTCCAGGAAGAGTTCCGATATAGCAACATGCACAAACCAAGCACTGCCACTGTATAACAAAATAAATTACTACTCTTTCACTTACTATATTTTAGATAATACATCTAGAGAATAACATTGATCAATTTTACAGTTTTCAAGCGGCACTAGGAAACGTGTCTATAGCCATGCGACGTCGAAATATGTTTGCTGGGCCGAGGACTCTCCATTCAGAGGATAGGTTTGCTCTCTCCGAAAACAAGGCAATTGGCGGGCGCTACTGCCAGTGTCACCGAGCTACTTCGCGACTGCTTTGAGACGCATTGTAGTCCTTCCCAATTCACGATTTGGCCACGTAGATGACCAGAGATGTCCATCAAAAGCACAGTTGGAATATGATCCAACGAGCCATTCATGCCCCAGATCTTCCACTTGTCTCAACCACGCAATTGATCGTGTCTAGGATCTCCACCGACTTGTCGAGGCTGTGTCACGCCATCCTTATGCACCCCACAGAGATCGGTTGGGCATCTCAAGACTTAGGAATATGGAAGGAGGGGGAAACCGGCGGGTAATGGGACGATGGGGGCGGGGATTCAATTGGCAGGGAACAGAGAAGGGCCGTGGTGGGGGCGGGGGACGCCAGCAAGAGAGGCGCTCGTCAGCGAGGCATGGACCGTCCGCCGCCAAGCGCTGCCCACCGATTTGCTCTCTTCTTCACAAGTGCTCATTTCGGTGGAAACGACATCCGCTACGCGGAAGACTTCACGCTGCCAGTTTTACTGTGAATGCAGATGAAAATATTTTCAACATCCGTGTCTGATTCCAGAGATATACCGTACTTAAAATAGTTATGCTAAGAACTAATACGACAGACGTTTCCAAGAGCCGTGAGAGTCCACATATGTAATATTTTGGGAATATTCGTTAACTATTCGAATTATATGCAAACTTCGGATACCAATTATATGCACGCAAACAGGAAGCGAGGAAGAGAATTTTCCTTCTAACCATGTTGGATCCTTTTCTAGGTAGACACTCCTGCCTCTATTACAACCACACAATTAACGCCAGTGAGGCACATTCACTTCCTTGCACGAAGCTGCACAAATCGATTTGAAGGTCGTGATTCTCTCCAATTCAAATCTTTTTACGAATTGTTAATCTTATTTACGAATTCGAATGAAGAAATTTTTCTTATTAATATTTTTTTTCCTTTTATACTTTTCGTGTTATCATTTGCATTACCGCTACGCGGTGTGAAGTGTGTGCCACCACACTGAATTGAAAAAGATTAGCCGTAACTAATATATGTTGATATGATTTTAATGTACATTTACTAAAGTCAATAAATATTACAGACGATACAAAAAAATGATTGTAACTTTAAAGATTGTTTTTCCATGTCTTTTTTACTAGGAACAGCAACTTAACGCCGGCCATGATCCTCTTGTTTTGTCTTCTCCCCCATTCCTTTTCTTCTCTGGTATAACATCTGTTACGATAATGGTAACGTCGCTATCTTTAAATTAACATTTCTCCATATGATCGCAGTTCCAATTGTTAGCTCGAAATTTACTAATAACGTGCATCTTCACTTGATATCTACATTGGTGGCAAGCCATTTTGAAGTCCATTGTTGTTGTTTTTCGAACACACTGTACGATGGAGTGCGCCGTTCATGATGAAGGGTCATTAAATGCATTCGTGTTGCGTGCTGTAAGTACCATAGGTTCAAACACAAGTAATAACCTGTCTAACCTGTCGTGATTGGCTTTGAACTCTCATCGGCACAGAAAACAACGTTGAATGGTGCAATTTAGAAGTTAACACACTCTGTTGAATATGAGAAGCGAAATTTCAAACCAGTTCCGTTCTTTCGAAGTTTCTCCTCGACGTTTTTCAAAAGCTTACGATCGCATTAGAAGCTAATCTGTAAACAGGCTTATCTTCTTCATCAGATCAATTAAAACTACGCAAAGAACTTCTTCGGAAAGGAAGGCGTGTTTACTCCGTTTAAATATTAAGAGTGTTTTCTACTGAATTAGAATGCCCGAAAGAAGGACAGGTTATGCAGCGAGAATTTTTGGAAGATGCAAAAACTGGAAACAAAACAAGTTTAAGAACCGCACCTCCCAAGACAAAGAGGGATGAAGCATTACGGGAAGCAGTATCGTCCAACAACTATTACGCAATAGAAATTTGATACCCGAAGCGGAAAGTTTGTGTACCAGAGGGAGAGAGCGCCAGCGACGAAGGGCAAGATGTTCCATTTTGGAGGCGACGTCGGCGGCTGCGTCTCGGAGGCGTCTCGCAGACGTCTCGCTTCCAGGAGGATCGCATGCGGCCCAAGTGGCTGCGCTCACCCCCCCCCCCCCCCCCCCCGCGGCCTCGAGCCATGCTTTCCAGCGAAGAGAGCCAGCCTCTGGGAAGCGGCTGAAGCGCGTGCGGCACCGGAGATGCGATCGGCAGCCTGCTCCCTCGCCCGCTACCTCCGCAGCCTCCGACCATCTGCCGCCACGTGGCGTCCCCCGCGGCCCTTCACAGAAGCGCCGAGGAGCACCTCGTGTCTCACGACACTCAGCACAGTCTGCATCTACAAGCCCCATCGCCAACGCAATTCTTTCAAAAATTACTTCGTCCGGTCTGCTTACGGGCGCGCTTCTCGTCGTGCGTTCTGGCGAACGCCTGCCACCCTCTTGCGTCCTCTTCAGACGCCACACGCCCTTTCCGCCCCCTCCGTCACGCGGCGCGAATAGAGCCACAATATCCGCACGGCCCAACGCCAGGGGAGCTTCCCCGGTGATGTTGCCCAGCGACAACATCGCGAGTGCATCGCTCCCTTGTCGCAGCTCCTCGGTGCAGCCCCTCGCACGGGGGGGTCCTGCGCTGCCGCCCGCGCGCGTCCCGCTCCACCCCGCCCCGCCCCCTCTCGCCCACTTTCCCATTCCATCTGCCAAATGGCCGACGTCTTCCATCGCCGCGCACGCTGCCACTCTTCCTCTCGTCACCTCTCGCCCGCCCTCGCGCCCGCCCTCGCCCTCGCCCTCGCCCTCGCCCTCGCCCCTCGCCCTCGCCCTCGCCCTCGCGCGGGGCCTCGGCGCGCGGAGTGTGGCGCGGCTATTTCCATCCCGCCTGCAGTGCGGATGCGTTTCGTACACAGGCGCCAACAGGGGACGCCGGGCGGCGGGTCGCCCGCGCGCCGGTCGCCCGCTGCCCGTCTTCCCTCCTCCGGATTCAGGCCAGCCACGTAAACACATTCGTCGAGAAAAGCGTAGGAAACAACCGCACACCTTAAGCCAAGCGCAAATTAGCCCGAAAAACCGGATTTTCCTAACCTTCAACATTCGTCCAGTATGATGAGAAATGCTCCACACACAATATTTAAGTAAAGGACTCATAACTACCATTTCACAAAAAGTTATTTGTTTCGTATTGCATATTTTAAGAGTTTCTCCTATCCAATAAGGAATGCAATGTGTTTTAATTATCGTTGAGGATAAATTCAAATTCATTTCACCGTTATTGCCTCTAACATATGAGTATGTCTCAAAAGAGCAATCCAAAATTTGAAATTCACGATCAAAACAAACAAAAATGTACTTGTGTATAGACAGAACACGAAAAACGTTGGGAAACATCACAGTCATTTATGAAATGTGAGGAAAGAAAACACTCTCAACCAAAAATGTCTATCTACATTTGCTTTCACAATCTAATGAACTGCTTCGAGGATTTTTCCTCAA
>JAHLJT010008446.1:143783446-143796226 GCA_031308135.1 Acheta domesticus | reverse complement strand
GCCATCAGTGAACAGTCAAGTGGCGATTGCCGTTATTTTATGCTGATCTGCAAATACCAAAACGGTCGTCGCCGCGACCGGCGCGGCGTGGCGCGGCGTTCCCCGCGCTTGGCAGGCCCTGCTCCGCGGCCAAGAAGTGGTCCCGGGCGGCGGGCGAGGTCATCTGCTGGAGCGGGTGCACCACCACCAGAGCGGCCGCGGGGCAGGCAGGCCGACCGAGCGAAGAGCGGAGCGGAGAGGGGTACGCTGACGGTGGCGGCGGGGCGGGGCGGGGCGGGCAGGGAAGCGGGGAGGTGAGCGCCGCGGATTTCGCGTTCTCGGCGGGCGGGCGGGCGGGCGGGCGGGCGGGCGGGCGGGCGGGCGGGCGGGCGGGCGGGCGCGAGGTGAACGAACGACGAGCCTCGCATCTGACCGGGCAAGCGGACGGCGCGCGGAGCTGAGCGGCGTCTCTGCAGGGTTGCAACGGCACCCGGCACCGCCGCGCAGCGTTCAACCTGGCCGCGCCGAGATCGCAGCACCTGGCCACCGGGGTTGCCAGGGGAAAGCGCGGCTGCGGCGCAGCACAATGCACCCGCTCATGCGAACAAGCGCGCTGCACGGCACGGGGACATCATGGGCGCACCATAATGCCCACCACACATTCGCCAATTCAACCACCTTTTGTACGAACAAATTCCGGAAAGGATCATTCAGATTCAGTTTAGAGTCGATTTCAGAAATTTCCATTGAGTTAGCGAAGGTGTGTAGTATGTAACTCCACATAATTAGATATCGTGCACAAAATAACAAGAAAAAATAGGATTACAGGGTCTCATGATGCAACAGAAAGATGGCGCGCGAGGAATTTGTAAATGAATATGATGGCGTAGACAAGATTGGGACGGTAGAGTACACGGGAAATGTCTACGAGATGGGAATCTATTTCAAATGTGCCTGGAAGACGAAGACGCATGCGAGCATGGCCCGGGAGTTGGGCCGAAAAGCGCGCGACCGCGAGGCCTGCGAGAGCGGCGTTGCCCCGGGGCCCTCGAGGTCCTGGCACCTCTTCTAGCCTCCCCCCCTCTTTACGCCTCGGCGTAGCGCGGCGTGGCCACCGAGCCATTGGCCGCGCCAATAAACAGGAAGAGCGTGGGAGGAATAGCGGGCCCGCGCTACCCTCTGCATGCCGATGGCAGCGACACCTCTGGCTGGCGCTCCTCGGCGGCTCGGAGCAACGGCCGCTTGCCCGCCGCCGCCGTCGCCGAGGGCAGCAGGGGCGGGCGGCGGCAGCGGCGGCGCAGGCGGCAGCGCCGGGACCTGGAGGGGGAGGGCAAACGGAGGAGAAGGGAACGGGAAACCTGGAACCTGTCGTCGCGGACCCGCTCCGCCGCCGACCACGTTCCGCTGGGAGACGAGACGACCCGCGCCGCGCCGCGCTGCGCTGCGCCGCGCTGCGCTGCGCCGCGCAGAGACGAGACCACGAAGCTTCCACAACATCACAGCTACTGTACTCCCCCGCTGTGCAATGCCTCTTCTTACAAAACGCATCCGGCAGACGCAAGCTGCAACCCGTCAGTCGACAAGCCACAGACTCAAAATGGTCTCTCAACGCTACAACACGTAGGACGTTGAAGGCAGTTCCCGTCAATAACGAAGGAAGGGTGTGGTTGGGGGGGGGGGGGCGCTCTGGAAGATTCAATGCTGCCTTCGCCGCCTCAGATGCAATGCTGCCTTCGCCACCTCACAGAGTAGGTAGACGTCACTTGCAGATATGAATTCGTGCGACAGAAAGAGCAGCGCAATGCCCAGATAGGTTTCCCTTCTCTCAATTTTACGCCAACGCATCTCACATTAACATATCGAGGATGAACACTTTGCACGATATCTGACGTGTAGGGAACGAAATCAAATAATTTGTGAATCTCATAATGGATATATAATTAGTGCAAAAAGAACGGTTAAATTTAATTGTAAACAATTTTTCATGAAGTCTTGCATTTTAAAAACCACAAAAATGAACATAATTTGGAGCACCATCGCTACCGTTACTGGAAATTCCTTTCAGGAATGGGAAGTTACGAGAATAACATTGTACGCTCGGAGTACGTGAAATTTTACCAGTTCCTGTTGACCAGTCTGGGTAAATATTGTACAAGTGTCTTGGCAGAGCCGGGCGGTTGAAACGGTCAGGAACGGAAACAGTCGGCTCCGATATTCGTGATACGTTTTCGTAATTGCGTAGTTTCGTAGTTTCAAGGGTTTGGGCGCATAACCCTGTTTCGAATACAGTCTTTCCTATAGTAGGCAGCTACACGCCGTTGCCTGCGCGAAAGTACACCCTTGCTCTGAGAACGTGAACAATGTATGTGCCGCGAAGAGGCCTAGTCCTGCGGCCACTTCGCTGAGGAAACGGGGATCGATAAATTCGGTAGGGAAAAATTAAGGGTGGGGTCATTCGTGATACGATTAAACATGAGACGCGTGAATACGGGCTAGTAGAAACTTTTCACGAATCCTGAGCATGAGAGTGTCTTTGCAGTTGCAATATTCTTGCTTCTGTATGATGATACAGCCAAGATGCCGAAAGTCGTAGATGGAGGAAGTTTTGAGTCTCCAGGGTGACAGTCAATTTACCTTATAAGTGTAGCCCAATCGTGGAATGAAAATCTCCCTCTAGACACACAATCTTCTCCCCATTTTCTCGCCCGCATCAAGACACGCCAGGCTGCCATTCAACGATTTGACAGGTTCTAAACGATTAGTGAGAAATGCATTGGATGGAACCGGTGCGGTTGTTTCCGGATCGATAACTTGTCCCTTACGAGTCCACAAGACGAGTCTGTAATCACGAAAGGATTCAAGATTACTGTCTTGAAGGAGTCGTTTTGTTATTACGACAGAAATAAAGAACATACTGAAAAGTGATAGCAGGGTTAATAATCAAACTGGGAGAGGCGGCTCAGGGCATCAACTGAGATCACTGCAGTGCCTCTGACCGCAAGGTCCTAGGTTCGACTCCCGACATTAGCAGGATTTTAGACATTAGCTAGATTAGTTTTGTCGAATCCAGTCTCTGGAGAATTCTAGTGGCCGGCTGCTTTGTTCAGTTGTTTTCCGTGTTTACTCCGATCAACACTACGCGAATGCTGGAGCAGTATCCTTACAAACGGGCGACGGAACGCGCGCGAACTTTCCTTCCTCTTTCTTGTCCTAGCCTCACCCCTTACTTATACATATTTACACTTACATGCAGTACACTACCACACATGCCGCGAGACCGGTCGGGAGCTTATTTCGGCAGGGGCGGTGCCCCGCAGATGGGAGATACCTGGTTGTGAAAAACAGCGCTAGACGTCGGCCCCGAATCTCACCATCCAGTGGGGAAACATCACGGCTACCTCCCGAGGTTAAAACATGCACTACACTTACGGAACTAGTGGCCTTAGCAGCTAACAGAGCATGCTTGGCACTAGCGCCCGTAATCACTAATCAATTAGTCGATCTGAAGAATGTACCTACTATTTATTGACAATCTTCCACTCTTGAAGGAACAAGTGCTGTGTTTTGAATACTATACAAACGAATCCAATAGTAATGACACGTCAAATCACTCATCTAAATTTCACAATTAAATGTATTTGCGTAGTAATTAATTCGTTAAAAGATAATGAAATGATTTGATAACTAAAAACACAAAGAAAAATATAACATTTCTGGACTTTGGAAAATGCTCCACTTCATTATATTATAACAATCTATCTATGAAAAAAGTTACTGAAAAGAGTAATCGTACTTCTTTATTCACGTTTAATGTATCGTGAACTATTTTATCTCAACCCGAATAATGCTCATTACAATTACAATTTCTTCCCATCGCTCTAATTTAAGAATTTGCTAAAAATCAAGCTTCATCAGCCTCCACCAGTAATTCAATTAAATTCCTGTTGATGCAGTCGTTACAGATTAATTCTGTGCCTAACGATTTCTTGTTGCGGGTTCATCTAGTCGGTCACGCTGCAATAATAACAGTCATATACGTATACCTCCCAATTTCTCTGTCCTATATTTTCATTGATTACCTTTCGCAGAGTGAGGTAACAGACTATCTGATCAAATCATCGCAATATTCAAGATTCCACCTTCGTTTCACAAAAATAAACACAAACACAATTTTGTACAGGAAAACAGCAGCGTTGCGAGCCGTCGATAAAAGTGGATCCGTTCTTGACGCTCGCACACGCGAAGCGCCCACACGACGCGGGATCTTCTCCGAAAATTGGGATTCGGCTGTTCTCCATGCACGACGCGAGGCGTCGATCCGCTACTCGCTACTCGCTCCGGCTCTCTCACAACAACGCACGCGCCCGCGACCGCACAGAACAGCTCAGTATTGGATCTCCCCGGCGAGCTCATTGTAGACGCCCGCGCGAGGGCAAAACAAGCAACGCAAATGACAGCACGGACGCGTGTGATCCCGCTGCCGAGGAATAATTACACACACCGCAATATACTGCATTCTCTGGAGGCGAATTCCAACACTAACGTACGTAGCGAGGTAGACGCCTAGCGTCGACACGTAAGGCATTTGGTTTAAACAACAAAACCAAATAAAACTTAATAATAAAAACAGTTTGGGAAGAATAAAAAAAATCGCTAAATGCAGAATTGTCAGGGAAGAAAGTTTACAAAAATATTTATTATTAGAATACGTTTACTCTGTAGTCCGATTTGGAACACCAATGCTTCAAGATGGACAGTTGCTGATTATTCGAAAGCAGCTCTTGCACGGCGATTGAAAAGGCCCGTAATTTATTGTCAGACGAACAAGTTCAGTGCCCAATATTCCGCTCCCCTTCTCCAATTTAGTACTCCTCCACCCCTTCAAGTGGAAGGGGTGTATAGGTTCGCTCCGTTGTTCTGGCGACTAAGCGAAATAACAACTAGTATTAATACGAAAAAGACAGTTCACTGAATTAATTAACTACTTGAAAAATATTTGCCAAATTCTTTTGGAGCTCTAAATGGAAAAATAGACTGGTTTATTGAAATTTTTAGAATTCTTTTCGGGAAATAGAAACCGAATAATAATGAAAGTTGCTGAAATAAATTGTTTTTTATTCATCTCCAAAACTTTGATGCAACCGTGATAGTCAAGCTTTTGAGAAAAATTGCATCCAAGTAAATCGAATGCAACGTTACAGAACCTCTATGTGAAATGAATTTTAGATTTGAATTTTAAAATACGTTAGTCCTAAATTTAAATTCGGTAATTATCGCCACTCTTAATTACTTTCAAAAACGAGTCTGAGTGATGTACAATATTAACAATTTCCTACGTGAGAAGGCAAATACGCAAATATAAAAGCAATGAAACACTTTCGTTTCTTGATTGACAAATGCAAATGTTTGATTGTGTTATTTGGCATACTCTCATTATGTGCGTACCGATAGCGACTGACGTAATCCTCATACTCGCTGCGTCTGCCTACAGCACAGCTGACGTATGAGACAGCAAGGCTTTACGGAAAACGGCGCCCGCCATTAATTAATTGCTATTCACGAGTAAGGGGAAAACAATTTTTTATATTCTTGGTATGTAAAGCTTGTACTGTATAAATTTTATACATTATGTTATTGCAGTATTCGTTAAAACTGTTTTTGTTAAAATATTCAATTTATTGTAATTTTATACGAATGTATTTTATTTGTTGTTCTTGAGCAGAGTGCGTGCTACAATTTAGAAAAACATTTAGTGTGCTTTGTTCAGCATCAATTTTCCTGCCGCGGATTGCTACAGTGGCATTAAGTATGGAGTAAAGAAGATTGCAGTTTTCACGAAAGAACTTGTCAACAAACAGAATATGACAAAATTTCAAAGTGAAAAAATAATAAGATATGTCCTGCCTAAATTTATGCATGACCTCCCATTACTCTCTCGTTAAACCAATTAATTTTTACATGCCCTTTTACTGTGAAACAGTTTATTAGCCGAGTGAATATCCATTTACCATAATGACATCTTTTGTGATGCGAACAGAACCTCTATGTGAAATGAACTTTAGATTTGAATTTTAAAATACAATTAGTCTTAACAACGTCGCATGTCGCACGCACGGTAGTTAAGATTAAAACCAAATTTAACACCGCGAAACTCTATAAAATCTACCACTGGACTCTATTATTAGGGTCTTTCACGTAAACTAATCTACGAATAATATATTGCACCAATTCGTTTACAACGCGCAAAGCACACGTTTCAGCAATTAGTACCCAACATCTGAAATGATGTACGTGTTTTCATGGATTCGAGAGAGACACGCATTTTTAATTCCTTGCCTAGTCACAATTCACTCATAGTGCCGGTAGCCGCTCAGATACCAATCTCATCAGTCTCTAAGATTTGGAAAGGACTGAAGCGAACAGTCAATAGAGCTGAACACGAAATGAATTCACTAGTCTACGGAAGATTCGCGATTCTCTTATTACTAGTGCCCGGATGTTTATGTCATATTTTTTTCTTTGCGTTATTTCCATGGAAAATGTTAGATAAGCATGATTTTATCTACAATTACTAAAATTATGCAATTTTCATGTGTTGTATGTCATATTTTGGCTCTTTTTACCCTTTGGTCATTTTCCGTTAATTTTTTATATTATGATCATATTTTTTCACGAATTTTCGTAATTTTTCATATTTTTATCTTTTTGATTCCATTTTCGCATACTTGCTTATAGTCGTCTCAAAGATATTTTTCCCCATCTTCTTGTTATCTAATTTCTTACAATTTTTTTTGTATACAATTGTCTTTCCTAGAAATAGAATATGTGTATGTTAATTAGCAGGGTAAGCTATATAGACTGAGAAAAAGAAAGCACCAGATTCAAAGGAATTGTCAGTTTAGTTTTGTCAGATTTTGTGCCAAGGTCAACCGCTTCTATAAATTTTATTTAATAATTTTAGAAAGTAAAATTTTCTTCACGGGGCGTCACAGGAGAAGGGGTGAATTATGAACGTGCTAGATTTTAAAAGTATATTTTCTATATAATGGTTATTTTAACAGCGGAACGATTTTGAAGGTTTCGAAAATGCAACCCAAAAATGTTTACGTCATATTTTCATATTTTTTTTAGATCATAAATGCTTGCATATTTCTGACAATTGTAGGTCAAACATCCGGGCTCTTCTTATTACCATCCAGTTATTTTGATCGAAATGCAACATAAAGCAAGAGTAAAAAGAACAACAAAAAAAACAAACATTTAAGACAGAAAAATGATCTTAGTAACATCATGTTAAAATACCACACGCGTGTCCAGCCAGGCGGACAAAGTACATTTCTGGGCCTTTACTAAGAGTTTTGTTTTATTTTCGGTAGCACCAACATCAAGGTCATTAGCGACCACTATTTGGTTTCACGTTTTGTAACTGAAGATGACATGATATGGTGATGATAGGGGGTGAAAGGACGAACACAAATACACCATGCCCGAGGCGGGACTCTAACCCACGATCCTAGGGTCCAAGATCGCAAGATCGCTACGACACTACTGCTTTAGCGATCTCGGCCATCGGGGATCAGCCTGTTCCAAGAGTTCAACCAGGGTTTTTTCTGCCATGTGTAGAGGGTACATGTGTAGTGTCCAGTCGACTTCATGTATCCTTATGAAGAATTTTCCATTGATACTGGATGTAAATTGTATTTTTTTGTCGACTTACATATATATAACATTAAAAATTGATACATTGATTTTCGTTACAATAGAAAATTATTAAAAGCTATATCTTAATATGTATCTTTGGCTTCTGAGGGGGGAGAGGGCAGATGCTCCCACTGCACATTTAAAAAATACATCTGATTGTATGTTGAACCATTTATATGCACGCCTATCGAAATACATGAACCAAGGAACGGGAATGATATAGTGTTTTTCAGTCAGAATGGCTAACATTTTATTACATTAATTTCTGGGTGTTCTGAGTCATTCTAATTCATAGTTCAGGTGTTGAGGGTACAGATAGAAAAAATTATTATAATAGCACCAACACAAAGATCTATTGAAACGAACAAGGAAATAAATTCAAATCTAATTTTATTTATCCTTTGGCGGCCGTTCATCCCTCTTGTGTCGATCAACTCCAATTCCCTGTAAGAATATATTTTTTATCCAACAGAAAATGATAAACGAAGGAAGGTGAAGTGTCTTAGGAAGCTCAACAATTTACGTATCTGCAAAAGATTTCTTCAAGCGTTTTCATGGAAATTTATTTCTTTGCTAGAATTAATATGCACTGTTAACTGATGAACGGTTCTAGTTATTTTATGAGCCCATACTGTCGTGTAACTAGTAAGAGTATCATCGAAGCAAAAGCACTTAATTTTTTAAACGATATAAACCAAACCTACGGAAAGTTCGCTTCTCCAAAACAGGAAGGGGAAGTGGCGACAGATACAGAAAATACTAGATTAGAAATCTAGGAGCAGCTCATTCTTCCTCTTAGTCATCACTAATTATTCCCAAGCACATTACGAATTTATCACGAAATCATAAAGGTGCTGTACAAAAAACAAATTATCATTACTAATGCGAAATCTTTGACAGCTTTAAAGACATTAAAATTCTTTAAAATGCTATTAGAATAAGCAAGAATTACCACAAAGTGAACACAAGATATCAAATTCGCTTAGAAGCAATATACTGCTACCGCCATACTAGTGGATATAAAGCGTACAATTTCTGGATGGCAGATTCAGCTACGAAACGATACAGGTCGGCCCGGTTTGAACCAATTCTTGTGCTATGCAATAATCACACACTCAAAACGAACTGAATTCACTGCTTTCAGTGGCGTTTTTTCTCGTGTTATTCGCATTTTCCCTAACCACGCAATATTAATGTCGAAATCTGTTCGAATTCAAAATGTTCAGCGTCTGCGTGAGAGCTCGACATGGCAAACCATTCTCTCGGAGGACGGAACCCGCATGGTAAGGATTTCGCAGGAAGGGCCTGCGTGGCACGATCATGGACAACAGGCCATTTTTTCTTCTTGCAAAAGATCTGACAATAGGATTTTTTACGCGGGACGAGTAAAATAAAAATAGTTTTTCCACAAGCTCACTAGCGGCGCATTTCATCCTCTATTTAATGCATCTTCTTTCCATAACCGGTCTTACAGTACAAAGAAATTCACGAGGGACCGCAAGTGTTCTAGATGCAGAAGCGAGAACATCCGGAAACTTCTTTGCCAGCAACTTGCTCAGCTTTCATTTGAAAACTCCACGCGGCGAAGAGGCGCGCGGCAGACGGTGCTGCGGAAGACGCCGGCCGGGGTAGCCAGGGTAGTTAGAGCTCCGCAAGGAGCAAAGAGGATTACCGTAACTTCCAATGAAGGTCTCCGGCCGCAGTGGCCAGGCCCAGCTGCATCGCTCCCTCGCTTCCTTATTGCGCGTGAAAATTACATTAAGAGGAGCGGGCGAGCGGGAAGACGCTCCTCGAGCCCTACGCAAGGTCGCTCGCGCGCCCGCTTAGAGGGAAGGGCGGGCCGACTTCATTTCCAGGCGGGGCCGCGACGTCCTGGGCCCAGTCCGACTTCGGGAGATGGCGTTTCTTGCGCGCAAGAGTTGCGCCGCAGTCGGACTCAACGACGCGACGCGACGGTCCCGCCTTGGAGGTTGAAGGTGCCTTTATAGTAGGAAAGGTAGTGTTATCACTTCCCTCCAGTCGTCCCCGGCAACTAGCCGGGATCCTTAGATACGAAATAAGACACCTCAACAGGCATCGGTTGGAGAGCATGAAACCGGGGCCAAGTGATGAGCATTTGTTCAATTTCGCTACATGAAGAAAAAAATGAAGAAACTTGTCCTTCTTTATAATGATTGGTTACGGTACGTAGCTAATAATGTTATAATTGCATCTCTTATTTATATGAAATCTAAGAAAAAAAACGGGGAGAAATTTGATATTTCACATTTCCCGAAGTGAAGTGGACACGCCTTGAATTTTGAACTTTTGATACAATTTTAAAATGAAAATACAGAGGCTTTCATAAATAAATATATACAATTCATTGTGCAAATAGTTTATGTAGTAGTAAATTTATAAAATATTAATAGATCAAATGAAAATTATTGAATTTCGTATTATTTTGTACGTGCCCCGACGATTCTTTTCTTTTAAAACTTTTCAGTCACAAATTCTGTTATTTTGCTGTCCGTTGAAATGGTTTTCGTCTTTTAAGAACATTCGTTCGTTGACTGCTTTATTGGCATTATTCTAATTTTCTCGAGTTTTGCACTCAATTTTACTTCGCTCTACATTCCTTAAATCGTGTGTATATCTGCACTAGGATTATAAATAACGTGTCCACAAAACTTTACTGTATCCTTTTCTATTACAAAAATTCTAGCTATATTATTTAATTTGCATAGAGTTAAAATGGAATACAACGTGACAATTTTGCCACAACCTGCATTTCATATTCAATAATTATTAATTGAAAATGTAAAGACGGTAAGGTAAGACTGCTATGACTAGGTTCAGAACACTTCAATCTAATTTCACTGGCCTAGAAATTTTAAAAGTATGAAGTAATAAAAAAGATACACCTTTTTTCAAAGGTGAAGTTTTATCTTGCACACTCGCTAAAATACATTTGAGGTTATAAATTGTACAAGTGTCGAAAAAAAATAAAGGAGATCAGTCAGTGATGTATTCATATGGTGAGCCGTTACACTATTAATGACAAATTGATAAGGCAGACAATTTGGAAATAACTTCAGGCAGTCAAATAGACCAGGTCTCCTCTACACTGAAATAAGCTTATCCACGACAAGACCACTTAAACGACGGAGGTTTCAGCAAAAGGAAAATTAACGAAGGGAAATCCCACCACAAATCATTGTGATGACACTGCACTTCCTTTCAGAAGGTAAAACGTCCAGGATGAAGACCTTATCGCACAACTTCCTCAGTATACGTAAATACAAACTAAAAATTAAAAGAGGCGGTTTGCTAATAAAAACGGTGCATTCCATTACTTACCAAAATTCACAATTTTCTATTGTTATGAAGTTTCAGTCTTTGTGCTTAACCTTACGAAGCAGATATTGTTCTTTCTTATTCCTATCCAAAATGTTCTCGAGAACTATATCCGTTCATTTCTATTCCGGAATCCGTTTGGGAATAATGGGAGGATAAGCGAGGATACGAATCGATCAGAGCAGGCGGCCTCCGATTTTCATGGACAGTGGCCTCGTCCGCCTGCGCGAATTTAGCTGGTGTGGAAAATAACCTCACACTGTGACACGAACACGAACAAGATTTCCAGGTCTTATAAGACGTCATTGCAACCAAACAAGTTATCGCACCCGCTAGATTTCATATCTGAAAACACAATTTCTGAAATCTTGTAATTGCAATTCTCTCAATGTGAAGCAAAAGTAATGTGGATATGTAAGTAATGTGAACCATTTGAAAATGAATAACAAACAAAGCGTTAAATCAAATGGTGACCTGCATTTCTTTCCAGCAGACAGACCATAATCAGACATAGTTCCTGTGCTTTCGTGAGTGATGATATAAACGGTTTACAACGTTTTGGCGACGTAAATAACAAGCACGTGTGCGACCACCAGCGGTGGCCATCTTCGATCTCCGTTGGCTCAGGGGATTTGAAAATATCGTAAACAAACATTCTGGAAGGGCCGCACGAGCGAAGCAACGTGGGGCTTTGGAGGGCGCTGGCGGCAGAAGCGATGGCGGCATGGAACAGCGGGCCGAGACCCCCTCCACCTGCCCTGGGCCAGCTGCGCCGCCGCCGCCGCCGCATCCAGCGAAGCCGCTGCTAACAAGCCCCGGCCCGCTGCGGCGCGCCCTTCTGCTTGTCCTGCTTGCCTGCCAATGACGTAATAAGTCGATTCATTTACTTCAGGGTGGTGACCCTCAAATACGTCTCGTGTTATCGACGGGAGAATTCACATTCGCATACGCTCAAGTGTACATCGCTACTCTTACCGACTACGGTTTTTCAAAATCACTTGTTCCGCTGAAAATTAATACAAAAGGCTGTCAACCGATCCCGATACAATACTACTTCCCCTTTGTTCCTGGTAAATATACTTTTCTTAGTTACCTGTTGAAATATTTGGTCTTAAATTTGAGAGACTCGTCTTAATTTAAAGCAAAATATCTTACAAACTAATGCCTCATTTTTTAAAATTATTTCTCCTACTGATTTCTTTCGAATTTAAACCACTATCTCCACAACAATGCTGAGGTTCAACCATTATTCCCCTTTACACATTGCTGTTTCCTATGAATATTCACGATGGAGAAAGCGCCTTCTAGATTCCAATTTTAAACCAACGGTTTTAAGCCGTGGTGGTGAATTACGAATATTAAAGGAAGATTATGAAAACGGAGTGGAACACGCCCAAGACACTACCCCACGATACTTCCAACATATTACATTAGAGTTTACATCATCGTATGCGCCAAAAGACTACGTTATATTACTTCCTTATGAAGTAAAAGATGTGATCTGTCGGGACGTCGAGAAGCTTTTCGGTGCTGATGTCTAAACCACAATCAAAATTTACCATCTATCACTTACTTGTTTTACTTAGGGCATGTGAAGACTCTTATAATTTGCATCTTTAACACAAATCTTTCAAATATTGTTAATGCTTTAAAAAATTGGATTTCTGTGGAGAGATTTTACTCGTCAGAGAAAGTTTCTTCTGGGCGTGGACAAGGGGGCCTCAATATCCCTTCAGCCACTCGCATTAAAAAAAATATTCCAAG